>JACDJE010000150.1:181815-323908 GCA_016647715.1 Pavo muticus | reverse complement strand
AAAAAAAAAAAAAAAAAGATAGGCCTATGCCAAATTGTGCACAGAGTGACTGTCTTTGGATCTGAATGCCTGTGACTTTTGGATTTTTCTTAGGTGTTATAGCTGTCATGAGATATCATCAGGCTATGAATTACACATTGAGAAGACTAATAGGTCATACAGAAAAATCAGAAACAAAAAAAGTGGTATTACAGAAGAAGTAGTGAGTTGGAAGGAGACTGCTAGGAATGAATAGAAGTCTCAAGTGCTTCCTAGATTTTTCCACCAATAGAAGGCAAACAATCTAAAACACAGAGATCATGTAGTCCAATTTCACTGCTCAAAGCAGGATCAGCTACAGCAGGTTGCCCATACTGAGTCACATTTGGATTATTTGCAAGAGTAGAGGCTCCATTTGTACGCATCATTTATGAAGATGTTTAACAGCATGGGCCTTAGCCATCAATCTCAACTATAGTGCTGTACCATCAGTTACTGACCTCCAGCTGGTCTTTATGTCACCAGTCACAACTCTGAGCCTGGCAGCGCAGCTTGTTTTCAGTCCATCTCTCCAGCTCATATTTCAGCAGTTATCTATAAAGATATTATAGGAGACAATGTCAAAAGACTTGCTGAGATAAACACGTACAACAGCCACTGCCTTCCCTTCTCTCTCTGAGCTAGTCCAGTCATTGTCAAGTTGGTCAAGCATGATTTCTCTTTTATAAATCACTTGAACAACCTCTCCAGGGACATAGTAGAATTCTTGTCATTGGAAGTTTTCCACGTGCAATTGGACAGGATGCTTGATAATCTCATCTTGGCTCGCTATTCTCATGAAAGATTGTACCTGAAGTTCTTTCAAGGTCCCTTCCAACCTGCTGTTCTATGTGTCTAAGATTCTAAACTCATGTTGACTACATCTTCATCTTTGTATTCTTCATATGCTCAAAAATGGCTTCCAGACTTATTTGCCTCATACCTTTCACAGGGACCGAGTTCCACAGTTCCTCCTTGTTCAGCCTGTTCCTCCTTTACTGTGGTAGAGTACCCTCTACTAAATCTTCCCTGCACCAGACCTTCCCCCTGGTCTCAGGGCTCTGGGTTTCCTAAAGGGTGAATCCTACCAGTGATGTGTAGAGTGAAGAAGGCATTAATTTAATACTTTGGCCTTCTCAGTGTTTTTTGTCACAGGGTCCTTTGCCTCTTCCAGTAGGTCTGTTTTCCCTAGTTTTCTTTTTGCTGCTGAATGTACCTGTAGAACTCCTCCTTGTGTAGATCTATCATAGTAAGTATAGCGTTTCTCTCACTAAAACAAGCTGTATGGCTGCTCTGAATTGGTATGGCTGGATTCAGTCAGGATCTGTTGATGTGTCCCTCCTGAGGAACTGTTCCTGTGCATGAGGTAGTTCTGTGTTTATACATAATTTAGAACAGAAGTCGGTTTTTGGCACAGAGGATCCCAATGACTTTCTATATCCAGAGCAATGTGTGAAGTAGACTGAGGTATTTGGCCTAAAATGTATTGCATATGCAAAATTGTTTCTCTGATGTGATTTAAGTAAATCTGTTTTAACCTCTTGTATGCTTGAACAGTTCTACACCTGCTGTAACAGGGCTATGTTTAATATTTAAAAGTGTGTGGAATACACCTTTAAAAAAATATACCTTTTGAAAACTGGGACCACAACCAAAGACAAATTTTGAGCAGGGTAGTTTGTAGTCAAAGTCTACTACCTTCATTAAAGTGCTGTTTTGTTCAGCCAGGATTTGTAATGAAACGTAACTCTCAGTGCATCTATAGATTAAGAAAATAAATCTCAAATTCTGTAGTTTTCCTGAGAATTTATTACAATTTACGATATTAATATTGTTACAAAAAAAACCTAGAGAAATATAGGAAGTGGAGTTAAATGGGGAAGCTCCCATCTAATTTTAAATTCTCTCTACCTGTTACTCGAATCAGTGCTGTCACACAAAGAACCACCTGCCACAACATCCAGGTAGAAGATTGATCTAGGATACATGTATCTTTGGCTTCACCATACCCAGCGCCACTGAGAGTCCACATCTGACTGGTGGATTTCTATATTGTGCTTTATTCCAGGGGGATAATTGAACAATAACATTAAGATGTTCTAAAGATTTGTGTCTCCAGCCCCTTTTTGAGTTATGGTCTCTTTTGTACCCTGAGTTTTGAGACTGCCTTGCCAACTGATACCTGTGGAATTTGCTTTTTTTATTAGGCCATTCTGGCCTCTACACTCCTATTTAGCCTAATTTTATGTATGTTTGAACAGTTGATTTTTTAGTCTCTTGGTAGACAATTTAATTGGTTAATTGAGCTTTGTTACTCTTTTATGCAACAACCATAGTTGCCTTTGAGAGGTTGTCCATTTCTATTTTATAGTCTTGTACATTATGGAGATTTTGGCATTGATAAGATGCTTTTGGCCAGACTGGTTATAGGGTATTTACACCTATTTCTTCATAAGTAATTATTCAGAGATTGACTGTAAGATCAAACAGAAATAACCAAACCTACAAATGATTCTGATCAGCTTGTAGCTGTCTGACAATGCTGGATTTAGTGGCACATGCATGTTATCGGGCATAAGCCATTGATCTCCAGAGGGTATTCAGAGCCAGAAGAGTCAGTAGACTAAATGGATTGGCCAGAAAACAGGAACTGAGCATTTTGAATCTCCATTCAACAGTGTGTGTGCCACAAGTTCCTGTGAAAATCTGGCCTTCTATGTTTTCATGGGCATTTTAATGCCTCGGGGTGCCATTTCTCAGAACAAAATAAGAGGAAGTCTGGGCTTCTCATCATATTTCTGTTGCTAGATATCAGAAGTATTCTAAGTGCTAAATCTCCTGTTGTTTCTACCCCATGACGGAATTTTTGAGGCAAATGCTGTCTTGGAAAAACATGGACTGATACACAAATGTAGGTATTGATATACTTTGCGTTAAGTTTCTTATGGGATGCTGTATGTAAGGCTTGTCAAATGAGATCCCTTCTGGGTGGCCTTTGTCCATCTTCCAGTGTTTTCATGACACATCTTTTACCACAAAGAGGAATTAAAGGCCTTCACCTCAGAGTAGAAGGGGGTCTTGTCTGAACGATGATACGCCCTGTACTTTTGTTCCTATCTCTTTTTTGATAAGCTGAAGCTGTTAAACTCCAGCTAACCAATCAGTAGAACAATTTACTACCCCTGTGTCATTTTAAGTAGGCTGTCTGGCTGGAGCAGGATGTATTCAAATGAAAGTTAACAAAGTATGTTTTCTTTTGAGGATTTGTCTACTATAAAGAGCTTGAAGGGAACCTTTGAACAGTCATTCTCATCCTGTTGCAGCTGAAATATCCATTGTACCTCCCACAGCTCCAATAACTGCAGTTATTTTCATTTCTAGCACATTTGGAAACAAACGATATTGAATCTGTTTTATTTGATGAGAGAAGTTCGTAAAGAAATGGCAAAGGGCTTGCATTTTTTAAATATTTGGCCTTCAGATATCCCATCCTTTGCAGATCCTTTAAGCCACGCTCAGGTGACCCTTACAGGCTGAGCAGCAAAACCCTGCTGCGAGAAAGGGGCCCAGAGCTGCCACAGCCTCCCTTGTGGTCCCTGCCTATCAATGTCTGCTCTTATTCCACAATGAGGCTGGACTGTCTTGGCAGGGAAAGCTTCATGGGATCAGGTATAATCCCCTGAGGAAAACAATTGTATACAATAAGAACTTGAAAGTGTGAAAGGGAAAGACTTTCAACTCCTCTGAGCAGAGCTTTATTGATAAAAACTGCATCTGCTAGTTTTCCATAGTTAGTTCTCTATTATGCCAAAAACTTTAGGAAAGCAAAGCTCATGTTATTCTATAAGCTTGCCTGGTAATTGAGAAATAAAATAAAGCTATTTGGCTACAAATCCTGATGTAAGTTTGATGTCTGAGTGCAGGGTATTCTTTTCTTCTCTTGCGCAGATATCTCACATTTTCTCTTCCTCTTGCCTAAATCCATCTGCAGAAATGTTTTTTCTCTTTCTACCTCAAAGCCTGAATATTATAGGTTCTGGGTGAAATACTTAATTCAAATCCTTTTCTCCCATTCTTCTGTGGCAATTCAAGACTTGTTGGTTCAGAGAACATGAGTTCTTCTTGTCTTTTCTTTTGTTTTCCTTTCAGTATGGTCATGCTGTTGAATTTTAAACCTCAGTGCTAGCTAACAGAGAGATGACAGTGAAATATCTGTTTACCTCGCATGTGACTAGAGCAGTACATTTTCCTTTAATATAGAATGTAGAAGCCAGGCTAGCTACAAGTATATTTTTTCTCTCTGCTACTGAGAGAACTCTTGAGAATATTCTTAAATGCCACTTTCTGGGATAGCTGAACCTTGCGGGTAAATGTTACCCATAAAAAGGGAACATCACACTCGTGCCATATGTACCTGAAGTGCCTTTCTATGTGACTGGGATGTCAATAGGAATTTCACAGGCACTGCGCAGAACTGCAGCTAAGAACAAAGGCACTAAACCGATCTTTTGTCTGCTCCGATTGCCTTGAAAGCAACTTTACAGACCCTCATTTTCTTTCCCTCACAGCCCCTGGCCTGCTGTGCACAAGCAGGCAGCACTTCTCTCCCTGATGCGGGATGATGGACAGAGCCAAATGGTTGGGAAGTTTTTGCCTCTTCAGTGTGAGAACTTGTATATGGCCTCAAAGAGTGTATGCTTTATACAGCACCTGAGCTTGGAGTGCCTTTACTTTTGGCCATGCTTCTGCCTGATCTTTATTCAAGCCCTCCTTTTTTTTTCCCCAGTGTGCCAAGTCTGCTAGTTAAATTAACATTTTTGTAATCTCCCTAGAAATAAGATAGAAAATGAAGCTGCAGTTCATCTCTGTCTGACTATCAAAGCTCAAATGTAAGAATACAAGAATGTAGGATAGGAGTTAAAATCATACCTTTCTCCTTCCAAAGAGACTAAGTGAGGACAAGGTGCAACTAGGCTATGTTATTTAGTCCCAGTTGTGAAGAGAATTTAGAAGAATGATATTTGACATCTGTTACTTGCACAGCCACTTTCCAGTGCAATCAGAACAAGCCTATCGTCCTTCCTGATTAAAGAGGGTTTTTAGCTAAGCAGAGTTACAGGCTGACACCAGCTATAGTGACAGATATATGTCCTGGAATGCTTTCCTAATCCTACTGTGTTTATAAAAGGGATGCATTCAAGACAGTGCTAAACTTTTTATGGTCACACTTCTGTGAGGAAAAAAAACTATAAGTAAACTGATCGTTCATCCCACAAGTAATACGATATGCATGCTGAAATTGTTTTGAATGCACACCTGACAACTGTAATGGGTACACATTAGCTTCATAACAGGAAAACACTACAGAATGTAAGTACTCAAGTAGTGCTAGGAAATGCCATTTCATCAATGTGTGACTTCTCATGTTTACTTTTTTATTCATTATTTACGATTAAAGTTCCCAAGTTTTAAATGAAATAATATAGAACAATGTTTTGTAATGTCATTAAACCTCTAAAATCAGAGATAAATGAAACCCATTTATCTTACCATTCTGAAATTTGACTAATTGTGTAAAATGTGAGCCTCAGTAAGCCATGATTGGGTAATTCTGGCATTGTGATGGGCCAGCCCAAAACTCCAAATCCCAACACTCCTGAACACCAGAATTTATAAAATATGAATTTAGTATAATTCTATGGCTTGATTCTGTGTGTAAAAATAGAGTCCCCTTTCCTGAGACCAAAAATCACTGGAGAAAAGGCAAAGTTCAAAAAGAACTAAGCTCAGAGGGCTTCAAAAGTTGTGAGTTGTGATGCTCTTCCACCTTGTAATTAGATAGTTTGTTTTAATATTTGTGTGCTTACCTTATGTTCTATTGTGCCTGCAGTGAGTATGGATGTACAATTGATGTGCACCTAAGAATGCAATGGTGTCACACAACTGTGTTTGTATCTTTGTCTTAACATCATGTAGTACCTGCACATTTCTTCAAGTGAAGGAGAAAGGTGTTTGGATTGTTGGTAATGAGGGTGAAACTGAAGGGACATGGCCTGGAGTACTGAGACCAGTTCTCAGGCACAATAAGGATGTGGAGCTGCTGGAGCGGGTCCAGAGGAGGGCACGAAGATTATCAGAGAGCTGGAGTATCTCCCCTACAGGGGCGGGCTGAGAGAGCTGGGGCTCTTCAGCCTGGAGAAGAGAAGGCTCCAGAGAAACCTTATAGTGGCCTTCCAGTACCTGAAGGGGCCTACAGGAAAGCTGGGGAGGAACTTCTTACAAGGGTATGTAGCAACAGGATGAGGGGAAATGGTTTTAAGCTGCAAGTTGGTAGATTTAGACTAGATGTTAGGAAGAAATTCTTTACTGTGAGGGTGGTGAGACACTGGACCAGGTTGCCCAGTGAGGTTGTGGATGCCCCCTCCCTGGAGGCATTCAACACCAGGCTGGACGGGGCTGTGAGCAACTTGGTCTAGTGGGAGGTGTCCCTGCCTATTGCAGGGGGGTTGGAACTAGGTGATCTTAAAGGTCCCTTCCAACCCGAAGCATTCTGTGATTCTATGATATACAAATACACAAATATAAGGAGATGATGACAAGAAGGAAAGCCCCCCAAAAGTTCGCAGAATACATATAACGAGATGGAAGAGGCAGGGAAAGGTTTATGAAGCAGAAAGTTTATTCTGAAGGTTTTGAAAAAGTGTTTTTAATTCTGTGATAGCTTTACAGCACGGCTAAGTGATGCTGAGAATGTAAATAGATTAATCTGATGTGCCAATTAGTTGTGTGAAGCAGGTATTCCTTTATTGCAGTGCTGGGCACATAGAGGATAGCTCTGCCCAATATGTGCACCTTGGCTTATGTGAAGATTACATTTATTGGTTGTGCTCATACATATTCTTGTTTTTCCCAGAATTTCATTCATATGGTAAGTACTTCTTAGAACTGATTTAAATAATATCCTCGCACTTGGAGCATGCACAGCCCACCCTCAGTCTCCCAGTCTTCTCCGTGGCCATCTGGGGGTTGAGGGAGGAAGGCTGATAGTCTTCATCGCTCCTAAACTTTTGACCCCAGTCTCAGGAGCATACTCAGTTGTGGTGCTTGCCTTCTCTTCTGGATGTGGTTTCTTGGTATTTCTTTATTGGGCCTATCCATCCTTTTTTAGCTTCTCTTACCATCTATATGGTTCCTCACGATGCTGATGTGTGCAGTATTCAGGGTCCTCACTCCATCATAAGGTGAATGGAGAGCAGCTGCCTATGTCTGTGGGAATGTCCATCTTTGTGTAGGCCTGTGGTGGGGTCTGTAGATGAGGGGTGCTGGAGAACTCCCTCTGTCCATGCTATGCAAATCCTCAGGCTGCCTGCAGGACCACGGTGTGGTACAGAGCGAGGCATGTGGTTTCCTCGTGCTTGGGTTGGTGCTGTGTCCAGGTGCAGACATCGGCTGGTTGACCGAGGCTGTGGTGGTCTGGTTCCATGTGTGTCCAGATGTCCATCTGCAAGACAGAAAAGCAACAAAGAAGAAGCCGCCTGTGCTGTCCTCCCCTGCAGGCCCCTGCTCACTGGGTTGCAAATCTGCCAGCCATTTCCTTAGCCATTTGTTGAAAGGACTGCTGCAATCAGTAGGTCCAGTGCAAGCACCTGCAGTGAGACAAGGTCTCAGCAAATCGGTATAAAATGTTAGGGTAGGGGCAGGGGGATCTTGGGGAGCTTCCAGGGTTCTGTAGGTCATAGGGTGCCATTTGTGTCTGACTTATCTGTCCTGTATATAATGGAGACCAGTTTGAGAGCTGAGAACAGGCATGTGTCCTGCTCTGGTTCTGTCTTTGTCCAGATGTCCATCTGTGAGGTAGAGGGGAAGGAGGAAAGGAGCAGCTGCCTGCCCTGCTTCCCTGTGCTGTCCTCCCCTGCATGGTGCTGCTCACCAGGTTGCTTGTCTGCCAGCCATTTCCTTGGCCCTTTGGGGAGCAGTGTGCCAGCAATGCCACATTGACATGGCTGCTGTCATCAGTAGGTCTGGTGCCAGCACGTTCTGTGGGGCCGGGATTCTGCAAAATGGATAAAAGGTTTGGGGTATCTGCATCTGATACTCAGGAAAGGGGAAGAGATACCTGTAATTGTTGGTCTTGGTTAATTGTAGTTTTCATATTCTTTTCATGTGATCATTCTTTGTTTTCACGCAATTTATCGCATATCTGTAAAGACAGCTGCAATCATGCAAATAGTGGCAGGGAAATCAGAGAAATTAGTCCCCCAAACCAGTAAATATGGATTAGGGAGGAGCAGAATCGGAGAAGGCTGGAAGTGCTGTTTATGCTAAAAAGACCATTTGCAGCTGTAATTTGTGTTTCTTATTGTTAGGTGGCAGGGAGCCCAATGGCTCATTGGCTCTGGCTCAAATAAAAGCAGTGCTGTACAGAAGGCAGATCATCCCCCTGTTGAATTGAGAGCATACTATCTGCTGTATACAGTCAGCATGGAAATGCCACAAACCTTCAGTGATGGCATTTGATGGGTGACTTCAGTATTTATCTGAAACATTTTTCCTACTCAGAGGGTGAGTTCAGACTCTGCCGTGGCACTACTTAAAGTAGACTCACTATATTCAACAAGGTGAATCTCACTTTCACCCCCTTTGTTAGTACACCCAGTATTAAATCCACAATGAGGAGATTTCCTGTTCACATGGTAAAACTTGGGCTGTGAGCACTGCCCTGCCAATTAATTCTTGTGGTACCTGGGGATCAACAAAGTCTGAGAAACCACATGATGTTTTTCTTTCCTCAATTACATTCATTGTGGTAGGGAGGATGAGGTGGGGATCACTAAAATAATTTCATCTAAATTTTTTTGGCAGGATTGACCTGTGGTGGACTCCACTGTGTTTACTGCCAATTTGGGATGATGTGTTGCTGTAAAGTGCTACCAATAAAAGGGAAGTTTGGGCTAGCAGGAAAAGAACAGGTGAGTCAGGCTTCCTTTCTGTGTCATAAGGACAAAGAGGGGCAGTTTCATACTGAACATACTTTGAGGAGAATCAGCCTTCCAGAACTCTTGTTGTGAAAAAGCACTGCCAAGTAAAGTATCATTTGAAACAGCTGGACAAGGCAGGAGGCAGACTATGCCAGACAGTCAGCAGGTGCAGAGGACAGCAGGAGGGCTGCAGAATTTATTATAAAGCCTGCCATTAATGATCATTTTTACTAGTAATTTTATTAGAGGAAGGTTTTTTTTATTATTATTGCTTTTTTTGTTTTGTTTTTTAGAAAGAATAATGCTTGTGTGTGAGGCACGTTTATATATTGTACTCCGGAGTATATTTGCTCACAGAGTCTGAAAGAACATATTGTGCGCTACAGAGCATGTTTAAGGCTTTAAGTTGCATTTTGTTTCCATCTCAGTGTGGCATTTCTCTGTTGGAAAAGCTGAGTAACCAGTGTGATTTGCATACATGGTAAACGCTTTGCCTTTTATATGTTGAGGGCTGGGTTTTGGAAGGGGAGGAAGAGAGTTCTGTGNTGATTATGTATTTGGTTTGCATGTTAAATAAGCTGCTCAGCTAAAAATATACCCCTGCAAGGAGCTTATGTCATCTCCCCCTAAATGAGTGACACATAGTGAAAGACAGGGAAGGCTGAAGAGGCAAAATAAGAGCCTAAGTTTTAATTACAGATGGGATGAACTGGAAAGTTTGTATTAAATTCTCCAACACCTAGAAGACAAAGGCATTTGCTCTCAGAAGGTAGCTAGAAAATCCATGGCAGTTAGCAGCCAGATCTACAGTTAGCATAATCACACACAGCTCTGTGGACTTTGTTAATCCTGGGCTATTTTACAATAGTTTTCAGCACTCCTATACGCTGTGAGGTACTTCTGTTCCCCATTAGCCTACTACTTACTCTAACACACACTGAAAAATCACTAGAAAACCTACTGCAACTGGGGCTGATTTCTTCACCTCATTCCCACTGTGCATATTCAAAACCTGGTGCGGAGTTGGCTGTCCTGGGTAAAGAGCTGGATCTCCAAAGATCTGATGTGCATTGTAGTTGCTGTCTGACCCTGTGCTTACAGACAGCACACATTGTGGAGTGACAGGTACAATAGACATATATTTCCTCCTGCCATTTTTTAAAAGGATATGCCCTCCAGATAAATTCAAGCACTGTCAGAACTGGCAACTTTCTCAGGAATTAACAGGAGGCAAAGCTCCTAGTAAATTCTCTCAGCATTTCATTATATCTCTGGTTGTCAATACTTGCTCCAGGAGACCCTAAAGGGCCTTTTTATTGTAACAAGGAACTTGCTGGAGTAATTTAAATAGATAGGAACACTGTGTCCTCTGGATAGGAGGTGTGAGCCTGAATAGGCTATTATTCTATGACAAGGTAAACGAAGAAAAATAGGGTGTGTTTAAATTTAACATTTCCACCACCGATCAAAACTCCAGCTCTGCCCAAAGGCTTGGGGAGAGGAGGGTACTTTTCAAAATTTTCAAAAGCTTATTCTTCTTGGTTTTCTGCATTGTGACTTTTTTTTTGTAATCTCCTCAACAGAACAGGGATCAGAAATGGAAGAGGAAACCTCGACAATGCAGCCTGGCCCCTAGGGAAGCAAGGCTAGTTAATGGACAATTTTATGGCTCATTTGTAAAAAGGAAAACTCTAACAGAGTGCTCTGTTTATTTTGTCCATACAATTCATATCAGCATTTCAGGAGGAAAAAAAAAGAATGTTTGAATGTGTGTTGGGAAACTAAGCAAATACTTAAGAACGTCTGCAGTGAAGAGTCCAAACTTCTGAAGGTTTTATTACAAAGACTGCATGTACTAGAATGGTCAGAATCCAGTAGAATTTTCTTTATACTCACACTCTCCCTATCAATTTAATTGTAATGATATTTTAGAGATTAAGGATGTGTTTCCCTCCTCTAACAGTAGCAGCATTTACAGAACTGCAAGATCTGCAACTGGTTTGGGAGTTTAATGACTTTCTGAAGCCAACCTGTATCTCTTTGTACACTTCAGGTACCATGATTTGATCTGCAGTTCTGTTGAATAACTCTGGAATTAGAACAGTAATAGCCAATGCATTTTTTGGATTTCAGTAAATTAGTCTAAGAGCTTGTGATGACTTTTCTCCTAAGTTTTTATTCATCCTTACCCATTCCAAATCTCCCCCATTTCCCTTCTCCTTCCCACCTCCTCTCCCCCTTGNTGCCTACTAAACAGAGTGATATTTTAAAATGATGATCTAAACTACAGCTTCCACATCCAAGCCAAAGTGCACTTTAGAAGCATCTCAGCAACCACTTCCAAGACGTTATGTAGATAATACTATTTATGGTATCTGATTGCATGCTGCCGCATAACTCAATCACATCATACTCTTGCTATCAATCATATAGGATAATAAGGACAGCAGAAAACTAACCTTGAAATTTTGCACAATACCTTTGCCAGATTACAGAAAACAAGATTGCTCACCTAGCACCAGAACTATGAGGTAGGGAGTTGTGGGTTGTTTTTAAAGTAATCACAGATTCAACAATGCATGGAACACTACACAGCAAAACATTGGTACACGGTAGGAAATAGGTTAGCTTCTACAAGGAAAGGATAGTCATACTTTTAAGTTAATTGATAGCAGTACCCCCTTCCCCCCACTGCTGATGACCATTAATAAAATCAATATTTTCTTCAAGTCAGTGATGATTCCTACCTCAAAAAGGCAGAAGATAGGAGAACTGCTGAACTGAGCTCTCTCAGCTTGAAATTTGAATTACAGAAGTGCTTCTAAATCTAGTTTTCAGAAACCTATAGTGGCTCTGTAGATTTACATTTGAAATATCAGAATTTCTTAGAGTACAAAAATATTGTTGCCAAGGAGACAGTATACAGAAGGCAAGAAATTCACAAAAATACAGATATTTAAGGAGCAAGATGTTAGATTTAACATATTAACTAAATTGTTGTTTAGATGACCTTTCACAATTGCTCAAGAGTGAGCATTTCTCCTTTCAAAGACACTATTACTTAAAAGCAGTTAACTTTTGAAGCCTTTTAACAGTGATTTCCCTCCTCCCTTCCTCCCTCCTCCAGTTCTGTTCAGATTGAGATGACAACGCTAACAGAAGCTACTAGCAATCATACCCTGTAGTTTTGAAATGCACAATATATACACTCAATAGATAGAAAAAAAACTCTGCAGGAGTATCCAAAGGTCACTTTTTCAGCCTCCTCTTTACTAAGACAAGGAGATGTACTGTGTGGTTAGATTCTCCTCATGATAAAAAGGAATAAAGTCTGCCAAGTATATTGGAAATAATGGGCATATCTTGAAATAAGGAAAACAAACCAGCCTGCAAGCTGACTTCCAACATGAGAGAAGTATAAACATTTTAATCTAGTTTTATTGGGCTCTTGATTTGAACATAATACTTCACAGCACAGGATGAAGTAATGAATTCAGAAAAAATCCTTTTGATTTCACTGAAAAAAATTCTTTTACAGATTTAAACCGGAGAGTTAAAAATTAACTCCTCCACCTTACAAGATACCTTTACAGGCTGCAATTGCAAACATTACCAATTGTCTCAAGTTGATAGACCTTCGGATACAGGCTATAATCAGCACTTCATTCTGCTTCCAAGACCAGTAATGCTATGACCTGCTCTGACACAAAGTGGGATGAACATGAGCATGAGGATATTGCTACTTCATTGCTATCAGCTTGTTCTACAATTGCTTTGCACGCTGCAAGTGTCCCACAAAACCACAGCTGAATAGGTAAGGCCAAGAAACAGAGTGCAAATACTTTATATCCATATTTTTATTTCATTTAGAGTTGCCAGCAGTTTTTTTCTTTTTTGATATGGCCAGTATATCCATCCAAATTTTTAAAGATATAAAAATACACATTTATATGCAAAGACATAATACACAGTCATTTTAGTACATTTACAAGCCTTAAAACCTTGTACTTTGCCTCACAGGGCAGCTTGGCTCAGCCCTTAGAGTCATTTTGGACAAGATTTACAGTTCTTCCCACACACGGCACGTTCAGAAGTACAGATATCACATACCAGTCTCCCTTTCCTGCAGAGCACTGGCTGCGATTCATCAGAACCAAATGCCCACTTTCAGCAGCCACAAAGATATTTCTTTTATTTTTGAAGGGAATCCAGCTCCTTGCAGCTTGAGCAGCAATGCCTTGCAAGCATGTCACAAGAGCTCGGATTCAGAGATTACTCTCATCTTCCCACCCAGAAGCATTCCCCGAATGCCATTTCGGCACCCTCACACAGTGAGTGGCACATGCACCCAGACATAGCAAACACTATCCCAACCCACTAGCACACTCACATCACAGCACGGCTATCACACACCTCATCAGAGGAAGCCTCAAATACAGCATGTATTCTTTGTTGATTAATTTGTTTTCCACCACACATACCAACAGACATAGTCATCTAGAAGGAAAAGTTGGGCATGCCCTACTGTCCAGCAAGATGAGGGCAGCTCTGTGCTTTCTCTTCCTGTACTCTTCAGTGCAGACATGTAGGTGCTTGAGTATGGAGGGCAGAGGCACTCCTCAGGCTACCTAGTCTGGGACAAGTGAGTCAGGCTGTGAACATCAAGAGCTCCCACACTGATAGTGCTCAGTGAGAGCGGGCAGGAATGGGTAGGAGAAAGAATGGGAAAAAGCATCACCGTATACAACTCTCTACAAACACACTATATACCGCATCTATACCTTTTTATGGCACTGAAGTAAAGTAGGAAACCAAGTGTCCAAAATACGTACTTGCTCAACTCTGCTTAACACTAATTCCTGTTGAACAATTACTTTCCTGTGTATTATGACCAGTTGTCCTCCAGTTAAAACCTCAAGTCACAGCAACATCTCAGTGGGAATGCAGAACTAGAGGATCATATCCTTACTCACAAACTCTGAACCATGCCAAACCATTCCTCCAAGCAAAGTCATCATACTGTAACAGCAGCTTTGTCCGGATATGCATGTTTTTTAGAAGAATTCAAGGTCTTAAGCCCTTGTTCTAAAAGCTGTGTATGAAACAGTGACAAAATCAGAGGGCTTTTAGTGTCAAATCATGACTGCAGTTCCTAACTTCCAGAACAGTAACAAGGAAGCCTCACCAATTTAATGAATGATTTACAAAATATTTATTGCATGCATATTTTCATTACAGAAAGATGCCAGAATTTTATTTACATTCATTTTTAAACAACTATTCCAAGTGCACTTTCCATGTAATAAGTATCTAAATACATTCTAGACACAATCATGATACTTGACTATAAAGCCAGTAAAGAAATCCTGAGGCAATGGAAGCCACACGCCCTTCAGAGAAATTCAATTAAAGAAAGGTTTTATGTTTCACAGCTTCCCAATGCAGCAAGTAGTATTGTGTCCATGTGTTCAATCACAACATTAAGCGTGATACACTGAAGACCCACACTTGCCAGAAAGGATCACTTAATAAGCATTTGGGAAACAATTGCAACTTGTTACATGCCATGTTTGCAGCTACTCTACTGCCTTTTTGCTAATACTAACTTCTACTTGGATCCACCTCAGGCTACTCCCAGAGGGAACCAGTTGCCCAGAGAGGTGGTGGATGCCCTTGTCTCTGGAGACAGGGAAGATCAGGCTGGACAAGGCACCGAACAACCTGATCTAGCTGTAGGTGTTCATTGCAAGGGAACTGGACTAGTCTGCCTTTGGGGGTCCCTTCCAACTCCAACAACTCCATGAATTCTGTTTTTCAGCAGTGCTATTTTAAGCATTGCCCCACACGTGGCACAGGGAGGATGCTCAGCAAAAGCCTCACACCAGCAAGGAGCAGGGTGCTCAGTCAGCTCTGTGGCAGGCTCAGTTCTGCAGCAAGCATTAAGCTGCAGAGCTCTATAAAAACCTCTTTCATTAATAGACGTTTCACAAGTGAACACAGCTATGGCCAGAAGTGCTCATGAGACAGATGGCTGTGCTGATGATTTATGACTGACTCTTAGGCATGGAGTCCAGTAACCTACACACAGACAAAGCTTAACTTGGAAAGAAGTATG
The DNA here is from genome assembly GCA_016647715.1 of Pavo muticus. Lineage (NCBI taxonomy): Eukaryota > Metazoa > Chordata > Aves > Galliformes > Phasianidae > Pavo > Pavo muticus. The sequence goes on along the minus strand of JACDJE010000150.1, from coordinate 308,797 downwards.
TACTGCTGGGCTGAATACCTCTAGACATGGGAGATCTAGCCCCAGAGGTTAACCTTCACTGCTCAACGTCTTGCATGCTTTAATTTGAATTTGTTAGCTTTCACTTTTTGGTTCCTGCTATGCCTTCAGCATTCAGGATTTTCTGCCTATGAACATACTCAAACTAATAAACTCAGTTCCCAAAGTACTGGCTGACCTCCACAGACATTTGCCATAGTTCCTAGTTTTTGTGAATCTGTTTCTTATTGTCGACTTTAAGTACATATATATAATAATATAATAATTATATATTATATAATTATCTAATACATAATATTAATACATATATTAAATATATATTTAAACTGTTTAAGGATATATCAGAATCGCTGGTTATTAGCCAGCCACACCATACACAAGTTAAAAACAACTTTCCTACACCCATTCTGCTGTTACTGCATTACAAGCATATACTGAACACACAATAACCACTGCATTTTTTTCCCATGCCAACCCTCATACCAAAAGCACAGCCTGCATTCTTCATACAAGTAAAAAGCGTAGGAAATGATCTTCTTGGAATATCCAGGCAACCCAAAACCATCTGTGTGAGCAGAAGTGAAAAATGATGTGTTAGTGTTGAAACTAGTGATTATCCCTGTGGAGATACAACTGAGATAACCAATTCCACTACTATTCTCCTATGGTAACTTTTGCAATGCAACTGTTTCATGGGTTTAAACAATTTACTAGGCTTTTTTTTTTTTTTTTTTTTTTTGTTCAAATACCGCTTCAGGTGTCAGTTTGGCAGAATGGAACCTGCTAAGTTAAGAGGAAGGTGACATTCTCTATGCTTAAGTCCTCTGTAGGATTTTATTCCTAACAGATTAAAAGAGAGAAGAGTTTCCTTCCTCCTTTAACACGTGTGCATATGAGCACACACACATGCTTTGCTCTCTGCTGGCATTTACCAGATTTTCAACAATTTTCCTCTGCTAGAATTTTTCAAATGGCTGCTTTGATATGACTGTTCTGAACAAGTCTCTGTCATAGAGGATTGCACCAGCTGGACAGTTAAGTGCAATTCCTTTGCTGCAGCAGACACTCTTTTATGTTACATTAGAGAAGTCAAAAAGGCAATTAATACACTGGCCAAGACAATTCTTACATCTACTGTTCCTCGTGAGAAGACTATTAATAAGTATATTATAAGACTCATTTCATCCCACCAGGAGATGCTTAATCCTGCAAGTTGGATCAAGACAGTCATTTGCTTTTAATCAGATGAGCTGTAGCTTTGTGTATGAGAAAACACTACTTAAGCTTTCTGCATTCTGATGGGAAGCCTGGGAGTCAGATAACCACTGTAATTTGAGGACTCATTCAGTGTTGGGAAAAGTGAATGAATTCTCTATTTCAGGGTTTTAGAATGACTCCTGTGGTTTCCTTTGCCTGTCCTTTTAGCAAGCGTTTCACTTAGATGCTCAGAAACAATTTGAGTGAGGGGAGCAGTATGAAGGTGAGTCTTAATGGGTCACAAGCCAGCTGCTATTCAAATTACTGGATTGTTTTATGTTACAGACAGCAATACTCTGCAGGTGCAGCTTAAGGTGTAAAGGCCATAGAACATGCAGCATCTGATGCATGACCATCCTAGACACACCTGTGCCCATGTATTCCCAAGGCCAGATCCTGAGCTGCAGTCAGTTGGTGTCTCAGTTGCCTTCCATTGCCAGGACTACACCAGTGGAGGATAGCTCAAGGGCATCAGAGTGGATAGGTGAGGTTCAAACAAGGGAGGCTTCAACTTCAAGCATGTGACTCTGCTATTGATTTACCCGAGCTCAGAGTTTTCCAGAATTTGTCTATGCACCTCAGCAACTGGGTCCAGTAAAAGCCAAGATGAACTGAATTTCAGTGTGTGTTCTTCTCTCCAAAGATTAAGATGCCTGGGTATAATTTTGCACTAGATGCAGTAGAAGCGAAGTGGTATAGGTTCTGTTCTCTAATGTCTTGGTGTAAAGTAAGAATAGCTTGAACTCTGTTACTTGGTACTTAAGTCAGGAAGAGAGCAGGATCTGGCCCTTTAGACTTGATTTGCAGTGTGGGTGCTATTAAAATTTTACTTGAAAAAAGATGAACTACAATCTGTCATTTAATCTGAAGAGTTCCTGCAGCAGATTCAGATAAGAACCAATTAATGATAATGGTGTTAATGAACATTTCCAAATGCACATTTCTTTCAGCTATAACAAGATAGTTGTGATATACTGAATATCAAATCAGCTACCAACCTGTGGAAGATCAGAAAAACAAAATACATAAATCTTTAGCCTTAATTTGAGTCATATATCAGTTGGCCCAATACATTTTAAATAAACGCTGTCTGTAGAATTAGGTTAAATACCAATCCAGGGTTTTGAAAATCACTTCAGAATCACTAAACAATCATATTTGTTGACTTCTGTAGGGGATATACCTAAGAGTAGACTGAAGTATAACCTCACCTTTACCTCCTCTGCCACCAGCTAATGCTGAGCATGCTTTCAAGAGAGAGCTTTTTATCAAGATACATGCACTGTGTTGTAAATGTCCCAGCAATATAAGCGAGATTACACTGAATTGCTAAAGAAAAGATAGTATGTTTTTTTATTTTGCTCACAGCTCAATTTTGTGGAAATGAATACTTTATTTCCTGTCAAGTTACTTTTAAAGAGGTTTGTATAATTCTTTCTCCATATGCAGCTATTTGTTCCTAACCCTGGCCAGTGGATAATTTTTTTTTTCTTTTAATTTTACCAGTCACATTTTATTTTCTAGTTTCTTAAAGGCATATTTACATTAATCACCATACCAGTCAACCAAAGAACCTGACTGGCATGACAGGGCAGCTAACTACAGTCTCAAAGTGTCTTTCATGTGGTCAGGATCACCCATCCATGTAAGCTATGTTGGGACATGGTATGCTACTCAGGAAAGATTGGTGACTCTGACATCTGTTGTGCTAGCAAGAGGGGAGAATCATTTCCACATATAACTTTGGAAAGGGCAGGACTGAAAGTAAACAGTCAAAATGGGGCCCTGTAGCTCCAGAAAGGTACTGACTATTACAAAGAAAATAAAGGGAGTGTTATGAAGAGCTCATTTCACATATATTGCATGGCAGTCACACATCCCTGCCTCTCTGCTGGGTTGTCCTTTAGTCATCACTGGATGCCTCAGCAATGCCCAAGAAACATGTTCTCATGCTGATGGATTGAGGCCAGGGAAAGCTTTCTGCTGCAGCAGTGATAGTCAAAGCCACAGTGCAAGCTGAGGGGATTTGTACCTGCCTTTCTCACTTTGCAGTCAACTCCCAGCAACTCAGGGCTCAGAAACCTTTAAACTTTCTCTCCTGTCAAATAACTTTTCCCTCTTGCAAGTAGCAGTGCTCCTTACTGCTTTCTATGGCCAGTAGACATTTATGTATTGCTTCTCTCTTAGCTCCTGAATCCTTCTGACATCTCGAAGTATTTAGTTCTGCTCCACCCCCAATCCAAGCCAAGTCTTGGGATACCACTAGCCAGATAGATTTTAAATTTATAGAAAAACAGAACTTGGAAACCTTCAAATAAAAATTAAAAAAAAAGACAAAAAAAAAAAAAAAACCACCAAAAAACAAGGAAACTGTCATAGAACAATGCAAAATGTGATGGCTGATTGGGTGATCGGCAAAATGGAAATAGCCCCCTTTTAGATATAGAACGGTCACCATCAGGCCTCCCCAGAGCCTTTTCTCCTCCAGTCTGAGCAGCCTCAGCTCTCAGTCTGTCCTCACAGGGGAAGTGTTCCATCCCTTGGTGCATTTTTGTGGCCCTCCTCTGGCCATGCTCCAATAGGTCTGCGTCTCTCCTGTGCTGTGAACTCCACATGTGGACACAGTACTCTAAGTGAGGTCTCAACAGCGCAGAATAGAGGGGCAGCATCACCTCCCTTTGACCTTCTGGCCATGCTTCTTTTGATGCAGCCCAGGATATGGTTGGCTTTCTGGGCTATGAAGGCACATTGCTGGCTCATGCCCAGATTGCCATCCACAAGTACCACCAAGTCCTTTTTAGCAGGGCTGTGCTCATTCCTTATATCCCCCAGCTTGTACCGATAGTGGGGATTGCCATGACCCCAGTGCAAGACCTTGCACCTGGATTTGTTGAACTTCATGAGGTTCACCTGAGTCCCCTGCTTGAGCCTGCCTAGGTCTCTCTGGTTGGCATCCCATCTCTGGAGCATGTCAACTGCACCACTCAGTGTCATCCGCAAGCTTGCTGAGGGTGCACTTGATACCATTGTCAGTGTCACTGATGAAGATGTTGAAGACCACCAGACCCAGTACTGACCCTCTGATGGATGCCACTTGTCACTGATCTCCATCTGGATATTAAGCCATTGACCACCACTCTCTGATTATGATCTTGCAACCAGTTCCTCATCCATGGAACACTCCATCGTCAAATCCATATCTTTCCAGTTTGGAGAGAAGAATATTATGGGGGACCATGTTAAAGGCCTTACTACAGTCTAGATAGATGACATCAGTGGCATTAAAATAGTTCTGCATGCTCTACTGTGTGAGAACAGAAGAAATCCTCCCAAATGTTTTGTAAAGCTAGTAGATAAACATGGAATGCAGGACCATGGCTTTAGAGAGGTACTCAGTGACTCACTCTAAGGCTGCCAAGCCTTTTTCACCATTTTTCCTCTTTCCTTTACCTGTTTCCTTCCATGCCATAAAGTGAACTAACTTAAAATCTCATAACAACGTGTAAATAAAATGGAACCACTCTGGACTGGCAATGGAAAGAGTCTTACTATACCAGTTTTCATATTCAGAGAAGTGTTAAGAGGAAGAAGCATTTAGTGCTTCAGTAATGCAGTAAGTAGAATAGTACAGTCAGTAGGGAGATTTACCTAATAAGTAGTAAACATAAAGGACTTACCAACTAGTTTCATTTTAGAAAAGCAGCAGAACAAGATAAGAGCTAACAGAATAATACTCAATTCTCTCTTTCCTACCTTTTCCACACTAAATCCACAGTTGACTGTTTTCCATCACAGGCTAAGCGGGTACAAGTCAGAGAAATTCCAGTGACTTGTGTGAAAAAAAAATATATATAAAATACAATAGTTGAGAATTTGATTGATCTTTCCATATAGATTCTGTATGGCTTATATGGCTCACATGGAGGAGGCTTGATAAATAAATAGATCAAATCAGTTATCTATTACATTCATTTTGAAATATATAAGTTGATATAAAGTTAATTTATGAGATTAATTTAGCCTTTTCAGTTGTTCTTTTGATTAAGCTCTACTTGGGTCTAGTGGAGGCAGTTGTGAAGGCTCTGTAGGAGAAGCAGTCTACAGGAACAAAAGGAGGAATGTTTTTAGACATTCCTTTGTGTCACTTAAGGGAAAAAACTTGATACTCAGTCTTAAGTTACAGCTTGAGAGCTTCCATCTCTCTGGAAGAGATCCCTACTTGCACTTTGTGAAGTGCACACGAAAAAAGGGAAGGAAAATGGGGTTTAGGGTGGCTTCTAAGGAATAATGAAAATTTTCAGAAATAAAGAAGGCAGTAATATTGAAGGGACTTGGATAGACTGAAGCAAGCTTGTGCTGGGGACAGCAATTCAAGAATTGTCTCTGAGTATAGGGATTTTTAATCCATGTCTGGTGGAGACAGACCGAGTTCTCTCTCATGCAGTGTAAGAAACCTAAAGCATAGGAGAGGAAGGACTGTTCTGCAGGAGCAAGGAGGATTTTAAGGGAAAGGCTTGAAGGCATATGACCGGGACTGCCACTTTAGGAGGGCTTCCTAAAGGACAGATTTTTGTTGCCTAAAATCATCTGTCATGTGAATGGCTTTGTCACTGATTTAAGAAGATCTACTTCACATTCTTGGTCAGTATGCCTCATTTGCATAGGAAGTGAAACAGGTAGAGAATACAAGCCATCACTCCGAACAAACAATTACAAGTCTGACCTGTTAAGAATCACTTTTGATAAAAGTTCTCTATATCAGTTCTTCTGGAGTTTTAAATCTGTATTCATTTGTGGTCACTGAATTCATGTTTTCTTCTCAAATTACTTGCAAAGACTGAGCGTGGGATGTTTTATCACACAGTCCCAGAATTAGAGGGGGTTTGGAAGGGACCCCTGGAGATCATTTAGTCCATATCTCTTGCTAAAGCACATTCCCTACAAGCAGGTCATACAGGAAAGCACCCAGGTGAGTTTTGAGTATCTCCAGAGAAGGAGATGCCACCACCTCTTGGGGCAGCTTGTTCCAGGGCTCTGTCACCCTCACAGTAAAGTTTATAGTGATAAATGTTTTGTTTTTCTGACCTTAGGCATTCTCTCTTGATTATAATTTACCAATTCATTTCCCTTCTCTTCTAGTAGAAAATTTTTCTCCCTAAAATGTTTGTGGTGGACAACAATGCTACTTTTTAGGCCATAGATGAGCTTTCCATTCTGTATTGATACAGAGTCAGTAGGGGTCAGTGCCTTAAAACAAGGAACCCCTTGAAATGTACCTCCAATAGCAAAATACCATCCCATTGTTGTCAGCTAAAATGCCATAATTGCTCTGGTTGCAATTTTAAGACTGTTTTCCATGGATGGAGATAATTAAAATTCACTGGTTGTTATGAACACTGCTATGCTTTAGTGAGTTTCCTCTAAGCAAAGTACCTGGGAACAAATAGAGAACACCTGAAGGGGAAGATGGTTAATGATGGGTTTCTGGTACTGAAGGATGCCTCTCGCATACAGGAACAATGTCTTGTAATCAGTGTCACTGGAGGTGGGGACAAAGCAAAGCAAAGGAATGGTTCAGTGGAGCGACTGCTACTAACTCTATGCTTTTATGCTTTATCTACCTTGGGTAATGAAGTCTGTCTAAACTTTTAGGCCCTGGGCACCTGATTTGGAAAACAAATGTAGCCTTTTTGGGGCAAGCAGCTGGTAGGTAAGGAGACAAATTTCAGTGGGACATCCTTGAATTAAACTGAATCAAATGGCATGCTACTGTGCCAACGATCTTTCACAGAATGCAAAAAAGCCTGTCTAACAGAGAGAAAATCCACATCATTCATTTTAGACTTTAATTAGGTTTTATTTTAATAAGAAAAACTGATACCAAAGCAGACCTTGGAGAAAGATTCTGATATTAAAACCTTCAAAGCTTTTTCAGTGAAATCTAAATGTTTTGTGTAGTAGTAAATCAACTTGCAAAATGTTGACTACACAGTGTGCAAATCTTGGAAATAAAATGGTTGAAGCATGGTCTATTATGAAACTTAAAACAGAGAGCAAATGGAATGTAGTCCGTTAATGAAAGAAAATATTCAGTCATGCTGTGATTCAGTCTTTATCTCTGGGAGATGATTTCTTTTGAGCACTGCCTTTTAAGATAATAGCAAAATGAATTATCAAGGACAATATGTGATTAAAGATACTTTACTCCACATTTAGGTGCTAGGGTATATGGTATAGAGTTATTGGTAAAGATGAATTACAAGGAAAAGGGAGCAAATATGAAATTAATAATAAATCTCTCAGCTGAGGCTTCAGAGCTTTCACTATTATTGTCCTGTCTGTAAAGCCAGATTCAGATAGTCCATACTGGCTGCACATTCGAAGAGAAACATACTTCTGGCTTAAGGAGTATGTGGTATAAACTCCAAAATGATTTTCATCCCTGTGCAGCATCCTGCCTTACTCCCTAGGCACTCTAGTCCTGGGAAGCAAGCTATATTGGAACACAATTTATCTGGACAGTCACAGTTTCTTTGAAGGACAGTCATTACCTGTGGATCTGTTTGTCACGTTTACTGTTTGAGAAGAGGTGGCTGGGCTTGAGAAGGACAACAAATAGGAAAAAAAAAATATTGTCCTTGATATTTTTTTTAATATTAAGTCAGATTACTTGTCAAGGATTTGCTTTGATTACCATCACCAGCCTCAGTTGGGAGCCTTATCCACACCTACAGAAGCCCAGTGTTCCAGGAGGCTCATTTAAGCACAGGCCTGGGCTTTCAGTGTTCTTCCTTGCTGTTCCTGAATTGTTGTTTGGATTTCCTTGTTTGATCCCAGTCCTCTGGCTTGTTACCTTGCCTTTGCTTGATGACTGCTGGAGCACTGATGAGATCTGCTGTTACTGCCACGCTCTCCTTGCCCAGCTTGGGGTTGCTAGGTCTCTGTCCTGCTGGGAAGGGCAGAGTCCTGCTGCTGCTATGGTGTCCCACAGCTCCTGGTTCCTTTTCCCTCCTGGAATAGTCCTGCTGTTGCTACCTCCTGGCATTACAAAAACTCATATTATCTACATTTTTGAATGTGTGCGTGCTATTCTTGTACATTTTGAGTAGTTTTTACAGCTTTGGGAATTTACAGCTGTGGGAATTTAACATATCTTCTAGATGTCCTTAAAGTTTCTAAAAATCAACTAATACACATCAGAGTTTTTTGTTTGTTTTTTTCTTCCTCAGAATGGTGCAAAACTATACTCAGATCGGAGTGCTTACCAGTGTGTTTGCCAGACAGAAGGAGGTTTATTTCCTTCTCATAAGAGCTGCTAACGGCACTGCAGTAGTGGAAATGACTGTGAACTTCAGAATTCAAAAAGGCTGTTCTAAAAAATACTGGGAAAAGCGTGAAAATGCTCTAAAAATACAGCTGGTCATCCTAAGTACAAATGAGAGATCTACAAGGTGGTGTTCCACCAGAGGAAGATCCTGTACTCTGCAGTCCCACTATGGACCTGACTGTGGCAGAAGGGGAGCAGCCTATCTACTTACAGATCAATTCTGAAAGGTGAGCATGGGAATGGAAATGGGGGTGGAAATGGAAAAAAATCCTTCTGAACCTTAAGAAAATCAGAGTCATTTTTTGTGGATTTGAACTACGCTTATGCTCTGGTCTTGACTTTACATAGATTGTCATGTTTGCATCACTACTCCAAGAGCTGGAAATACCTCAGTGGCTTTTGGGTTGTTAACAAATTCAAGTTGGACTGTGATTTTGATCAATATGATGTGTTTCTAGGGGACTTCTCATTGCTGAGGGTTTTACCAGAGCCTTAAGTGGAAAAAGCATTTTGCCCCCCAGAGAATTTGCACATGGCACTTCTGGGAAATGTTTGAATGTTTTGGTTTGTTTTGAGTAAGATGAAAAAGTTTTGTTTTGGATTGTTTTATGGCTGAACTTCTGTCTCCCTGAACTGATGCAAAGTCTCTTAGGTGGCATCTTTTTATTGCCTCGTGCTTTTAAACTGTGGACTTCCTGGCCAGATTGTGTCTCCAATCTCTATTAGAAGATGCTATGTAAAGAACTTAGTGTTTTCTGATAGATGATTCACAGTGAAGCATAGGGATTTGGTTGTGAGCTCATCACAATAAATAAGAAAATGTGAATTTGTTGCATTGGATCTTCCACCAGGTTGGAAGCAGATATTGTATGTTTAGAACGCGAGGAATGTCAGTATGTTCACTTCATGCCTAACTTTCAATTTAATGTCTGAACCATTACCCATCTTTACTTGCCTGTATTATTTGATTTTGCAGTTAGTTTTAGAAGTGCGTGTACTCAGTTGTGCATCTTCCTTAAATAATTGAAACTTGCTTTAAATACATGTTTTTTTTCTTTTTTTTATGGTGGGCTGGTAAAGCTTTTTTTTTTTTTTTAAGACTGAGCTTTAAGAAAGAAGAGTGTATTAGAAAAAGCTTCAAGTGGCTACAGGCTGTGCAGAAAACTAGCATGTTTTGATCTGGAAATAGTTGTTTTTATTTATGTTGATTCTAGTAAGTATTTTAACACTATCTTCCTTAATATCCTCATAGACAACTGATAAAGCATAGGCTAGGCAAATGGACAGCGAGGTTGCACTGTCGGGCTCAGGGATGTGATTGGTATCACAAAGCCCAGCTAGAGACCTGTCATTGGTGGTGTAACACCATGGATGGAGTCAGTGCAGGCACCCACACTGTTTAACATCTTCATAAATGACCTGTGCAGTTGGGGCAGAATGCACCCTCAGCAAATCTGCAGACAACACACAACTAGAAAGAGAGACTGACCCACTAGTTGCACTGCCATGGACAGGAATCCTGTGAAGTTTAACACACGGAAGTGCAAATTGCTGCCCATAGGGAGCAATAACCACCTGCATACAGACAGACTGGACACTGACTGGCTGGAATGCAGTTTTGCAGTAAAAGACCTGGGAGGCCTGGTGGGCACCAGACTGACCACAAACCAGCATTGTGTCCTTGTGGCAAGCAAGGCAACAGCCTCTGGGCTGCATTAGGATATGTGTTGCCAATAGGCCAAGGGAGGTGATCCTTCCCCTCTACTCAGCCCTGGTGAGACAGATCTGGAGTGCTGTGCCAGGTGCTGGGCGAGTGCTCCCTCTTCCCCTCTCTTCCCCCCTCTTCCCTCTTCTTTTCCCCTTTTCCCCCTTCTTCCCTCTCTCTTTCTTCTTTTCCTCCCAGCTACTTTGATTGGGATTTATTCTAAGCTTGTGTGATGCCACCTTTACTCATTTAGTTTTAGAATACATAATACAGTTAACAAAAATATTGCAATACTGTGTTCCACACAAGTTTCTTTCAAAGAACATTATTTCTTTCTGTAGCATATTAGAATCTGTCTAACCTGTCATAAGAAGTCCTAATATCATGGACAGTTTTGCCTCCCTGGTAGCTATTCCCGTCTCCTATTTCTTGTAATTGTTAAAAAGTTCTGAACTGTAGCAGGAGGTTTCAGTACTGGTCTTCATAACTAGATGAATAAACACTGCAGCATATGAGGTCTGTTGTAAGACTTCAGCATTGTGTCTGGACCTTAGTTTATGAATTGATTCTGTGCTTGCACTGCCTGCTGAGTTCAAAGGAAGGCTTTTCAACTTGCTAGGAAAGTAGACTGAAATAAATATAAGTTTATAGCAGAGTGGATCTCTAAGTAAGAAAACATGAACTTGAACTTGAAAAAATAAATAAATCAGTACTGTTACTTTGCATCACAGTGACAAGCTTGTTGGCTGTCTGTAGATTTTTGCAGCTGTTTCTTTTGTGCTAACTTGTGACTAAGCAGTTTTTTTCTGCTAGAGGTGTCAATTTAGCATCATCTGGGCTTTTGTGCTTACTTAAATATCTTCCTTGTAATTAGGAGATTGCTCATTAGTGTGCCAGTGTCCCAGAAGAAATGTTATAAGCTCAGTTTGTTGGACATTATTATGAGTTACTTTCCTGTCCTGTATTGTTTTCTCTTCTTAGGAAGACGTTGGCTTTTACTGCAATCACAGAGAAAGTAAACAAATTCAGACAAAGTTGTTAGGAAGAGAACCAGTCAGGCAGGGAATGCCAAGCAAAACAACGTTCTTTGGGCACCTGATATAAATATGATTCTTTAAGCAGCCTGTTTGGTCCTGTTGTCTGGGGCTTCCCTACACTCACTGCAGACATGCAGAAATGCAGGCTTGCTGATTCTGGCTAAGATGTAGAAAATCTAATCTACTATGGCATAAAGTTTCAAATGTTAAGCTTATTTAAGTTTATTTATGTATACAAACTCCAGCATGCTCTAAAGAGTGAGGGTCTCGAGGCTTACTCTCTGCAGTTAGGCTCTCTAAACGTGGGCTGGACCCATTGTCCCCATGTAGTATCCGTGCAGTATGGGATCTGCTTTCATGAAAGCACATACATGTTTGATCACCACTTGCTGTAGAGCTGTGTGCTGGACATGAGCCAGCAGTGTGCGCTTGCAGCCCAGAAGGCCAACTGTGTTCTGGGCTGCAGTAAAAAGAAGGGTGGCCAGCAGGGAGAGAGAGGTGATTGTCCCCCTCTACTCAGCTCTTGTGAGGCCCCATCTGGAGTACTGCATCCAGGCCTGGGGCCCCCAGTACAGGAAGGACGTGGAGCTCTTGGAGCGGGTCCAGAGGAGGGCCACAAAGATGATCAGAGGGCTGGGGCACCTCTCCTATGAGGAGAGGCTGAGGGAACTGGGATTGTTCAGCTTGGAGAAGAGAAGGCTCTGGGGAGACCTCATTGCGGCCTTCCAGTATTTGAAGGGAGCATATTAACAGGAAGGGGAACGGCTGTTTACGAGGGTGGATAGAGATAGGACAAGGGGGAATGGTTTTAAATTGAGACAGGAGAGGTTTAGGTTAGATATTAGGAGGAAGTTTTTCACACAAAGGGCGGTGACATACTGGAACAGGTTGCCTGAGGAGGTTATGGATGCCCCATCCCTGGAGGCATTCAAGGCCAGGCTGGATGTGGCTCTGGGCAGCCTGGTCTAGTGGTTGGCGACCCTGCACATAGCAGGGGGGTTGAAACTAGATAATCATTGTGGTCCTTTTCAACCCAGGCTATTCTATGATTCTATGGTTCAGTTAAACCCAGGATGATTTACTGCATTTAGAAGGAACTGTCCCAGCTGACCAGATCTTGAAGTTGATAATCTTTTAAAACTTAAAGCTATTTACCAGTTTGTTGGTTTTCTACTTTCTTCTGCCTTAAAAAATATAATGAAAGCATGATGGTGTTTAGTTGTGGGATTTTGGTTTTTTTGTTCTCTGGATTTTAAGATCGCTGATTTTGTACAGCCACACTACTCACATGCACACTGCAGGAATATTTTCTGAAGGATAAGCCTGGGTTCTCTGCACAGCATTCTCTAAGAAAACGTCAGCATTGCCAGGCAAATAGTATACAAGCAAAATATATACTCATACAGTTTTTGTAGCTCTCCTTTCCCTATGAAATGGAATTGGTACAAGTTAAAATGCCCTGAGCAAAGCGTGGGTCTTCATTACCATATTCTTCTGCTGTGGGCAAGTTTTGCTGCTTTAGAAATGGGAATGCCAGCAACTAGAATGTGAACTGGGAACTGTTTCCATTTGAAAAACTGTGATGTGCAGTTTTCAGTGTAGACTTCCAGTACATTCTGAAAAGTTTGATCTACTGTACTGTTAGCACTACAGCAGTTTTATGTGGGAGATAAAAAGAGTTTTGAACTACTCAGCTGCATTCTGGTGCAACAGAAAAAAATTTAAGTATGTGCTTTATTTGAAACACATTCCTACTGAAATTGGTCAATGCAGAGGTGAGGCAAGAGTGTTGCTAATTTTTATGAAATCATAGATTTGTATAGAATCAGAGCCATCGTTTTCATTGATATTACACTTCTCTAAATTTCTTACTGACAGACATAATACTTTATTGAAAGAGCCATTAAAGCAGCTGACATTTAGCTTACTACATATGTAATAGAAAGTATATTGCAAAGTTTGTTTGATATCACATTAATGATTTTCTTGCTAGTGTGATTAAAATTACTTCCCCCTTCTGATTGTCGTATTAGTGATGGTGATGTCTCCTTAAAATAGGTGGGGAGTATAATAAACAGAATGTGAATATAGAGTCCCCATTCAATGGAAGCATGACCTTTACCTCAACACTAATGCTTCACCTATAAAGAGCATTACTGAAGCCTATCTCAGTACTTTCCTATACTCACGTAACCTTGAGGCTACAAAAGTAAGATCCAAGTCTTCTCTTGGGATCTGCCCTCACTAAGGTTATGTTTATGTTTGAAAGTCAAATTTACTTAGGACTAGAATATCTGCAGGTGGGCAGAAACTACGTTCGGCATCTCTTAGGAAGCGTGTCATTTAGTTTTTAATTTCAGATAAAAGAACTCCGTCATAATTGATTTAAAAACACAACCCTGCAATAAAACCTTCATGTGTCCATCAAAACCATGGTGTAGTTTTAACCTGAATTTTTTGGTTTATTGCTACAAGTGGGAAACTTACATTACGCTAGTGATCTGGATTGCAGAGGGACACCTATCAAATGTGTCACTGTGAACCTGCACATACGATGAGAAATAACCTACGTTTCTGAAAGACTGAGCTCCACCTCTTCAGATGATTGGCTACTGATAGGCTAAACTGAATTCAGAAAATTCCTGATCTGGGTAATGGAGGATTGTGGAGGGCACTCCTGTTCCAGACCTTCCAGTTCCTCACCCTTGCCTTCCCTTACCACTTTGTCCTGGCCAAATGCTGATGCACATATAGTGGGAGGTCGCAAACTTCACTCAAATTCCCAGAGGTTAACTAGAAATCTTATTTGTTCACCTTCCTTATATTTTACATATATTTTAATTCCTGAAGCTTTACGTCAGCATGTTTTTTTTCCTTTAATAAACATGTAAGTTTGCAGCCTTTAATCATTTTTTTTAAAAAAACCACAAAGAAATGTACAGGCTTTTATGAATTCAAATTAAAAATGAAGTGCAGTGGAAATGATTTACAGGCAGGCACTGTAGCAGGGAAAATATACAACTCCTTTGCAGTACATCATATTCTGTTCCTTTAATTTATAAGCAAGCTGTAATGTAACATATTAATCATACAAAGAAAATGTTGCTTTGGTTTGAAAGATTTGTTGTAGTTGAACTCCACATACCTGCAAATTATTTATTTCTAGAAGAGAAAACACGTGCAGCACACACTATTGCATCTACCGAGAAAATGAACACATGTTGAAAGAAAGAAATGCCTTTTTTTCTCATTTTTCTCCTTCAACCACTTTTCTCTCTCTTGAGCTCGACTTCCCATGCTCTTTCAGTCATGTGTTCTGTTTCCTGTGGAAGTTAAAGGTGCTGGGATCCAAGGGAGAAGGCTGAATTTGCTGCTTCAAACTTTGTGTCATATCCTCCTGGTAGAAGGGCAAGAAGAAGCTACCTGTTACCCCACAGGGGGAAGAATAAGGTCTGAAATAGTCAAATATTTTTCAGATTGGTATAGAGGACTTTCTATATTCAAAACCTGCTTTCCTCAACCATTAAGGTAGGAAAAAGATTGGTAGAGGGAAAAGCAAAATAAATGCTTTAAATAAATGACTCAGCAAATATAATCAGGTTTATTGAGTAAGTTTAATATATGACTGATGCCAATAGAAAAGGGGGTTCTTTTTAGCACAGTATGTTTGTAAACGTCTGCTACTGAGCTCACCCTTGCTATATAAAAGCCTCTGCTTAAACCCTGCAGACAAGTGTTAGGAGATGTGCAGGCATGAGATGTTTGGAGCCTGATCCACATCAACTGCAGGCAGGTTCACAGGGAGGGATGGACTTGGGCGGGTTGCAGCCAGTGTTTCAGTCTGAAGATGGTGTGGATATCCCTGTGCTGTTAGGTTGGCCTGTGGGTTTCTTTCTGCTTTCTAAATAAACCCTACCTGGCTCATCTTCACCTTATGGTGGTGTTTCTCTTGTTAAGAGCTAAATGATTCTGCAAAGAGATTGTGGAGGAGGGGGAAAGCATGATAAAAACGTTGCCTTTTACCTCCTTTCCCAACCTGGGAGAGGTAGTTAGAAGACGATAAACAAAAAAGGGAGGAACAGGGAGTGAGAGGGCAGCGGCGAAACTCCCAGAGGGAATGGTGAGTCTTGTTCTCACAAGTTAAAGGCCTGCAATAATGAACCACTAGGGGTAAGTAAAAAGGTAAAACATGAGGTACAGGAAGCCAAATGCAGTGCCTCTGGGCATGTAAGTGTGTAGAATGTATACTAGGGAACTTCTTTTAACTCTTTCTTCCTGCACTTTTGCAAGGGTGAAGTTTGCCTTATGCATTCCCCTGTGCATCCACCACTGCTTCATTGATGTCCTGGAAATAAGGTCTATACTTGAGTATGCCATCTGGTAGGAGGTGCAGCAGAAGCAGTTGCTCTCACAGATTTCCATCAGGCTTAGGTGTTATCCTTTCTGAGGGGGCAGCTCACTGCACCAGTTTTTCTCTGTGGCAAATTCTGGTTGTCTTAAAGGAAAGAGCAACTGATAGCACATAATTGAGAGAATGAAAAATAGAACACTTTTGCTTGAAGGAATTGAATGCAGTTCTGCTATTTGTCCCCGTCAAATCTGGAAATTCCTTTTTTCGTACAAACAGTGTGCCTGTGGGAGCAGATTTAACTCCGGAGCCCTGAGGATTAACACTGCCAGCTGGAGACCCAGGGAAACTGAATGGCCTTCTCTATTCCGAGCTGCTGGGCTGATTCCCTCAGACCTTAGTGCAAGGTTAATGTATTATATAGGAGAAAGAGCTGAGGAACTAATCTCAATGAAGGTTGGCTGAGTTTCGTGAATTAACCGAAAGTAACACTGGCTCACATTCAGTGGAAAAGCCTGATCCAGTGTGTTTTAGAAAAATGGGATGTGCTAATTTTGGCACGGCATGACCATGCTGATATCTGATCTGGCTTGGTTGGAGGTAGCTCCTTGTATCAGTGGTGCACACAGTGAGGCTCCCACATGCAACAGCACCTGCATGGTGTGCTCTCCCAAGGCCTCAGCGCTTTGGCTCAGGTTTGTGCTTTGTGATTCCACCCCACCCTGCTTGAGGTCTATGCCTTGAAAGCTCAACCTGGGTCTGAAGCAGCAGCTGGCTGGAGTACAACAGCTCTTGCCAAGTCTGAGAGGCTTCACTCCGAGGCTGGGGAAGCAGGAAGGGAGAATGAAAGGGGAAGAGGGAAGGAGCAGAGCATAAAAGCACTGGGTACATTTGCACAAGCCTAATTGAGAGGTTCAGAGACCTGAAGTCTGAATGTTTGATCTAAGACACCGTATTTGTTAAAACAAAGAAGAAAACCCAAACCATTGCCGCCGCCAGAAAGCCCACATCCCCTCAGTGCTTTGGTATGAGCAGTGTGTCTGAATATGAATAGCTGACAGTGCTTTTACATCTTTTGCCCTATTGTGAACTTGCAAAACGCCCCCCGTCAAGTCCATCAACTCTGAAACATTTTCATATGGAGCAATGCTTTCAATATCTGGAGAAGTTTTCCAACTCAGAGGTTTGCTCCCCAGAAAAGCAAAATGAAGTTGTGAAATCCTCCACGAAAGGAACTTAATCCTCCACATAAAAGGAGGATAAAAGGCCTAAGATATAGATGATAACTTTGTTCTAGTGCAAGACCCAAAACTCTATTATTAAAACAGTTTATTTATTAGCAAGCTCTTCTAATGAACCAGACATAACAGATGTGGGCAAAACTCAAGCAGGTACAAACTGAAATAATAACGATGGGAGAAAAATAGCTTGACAGCCAAATTACTGGCTAGACCTGCTTTTAGTGTTGCTTTTGCTCCATCTCTAAATAGAACAAAATAGGTTTAAACCTTTTCCTCCTCAAGGAAAGTTGGAAATACCTAACTGAACTGGCTGACAAAACTGATGATGATTCAGTTCAAATTCCTTGGTGCTGAAACTACGTTCTTGGGACACTAGCTATTTTTTCTTTTTCTTTTTTTTATTTCATTTTTTTTTCTTTCCTTTTTTTTTCTTCCTAAATTTACAATGTCATTCACATGTAGAAAAACTTCCTTTTGGACCTTTCCTTCTCTTCCGCTCCACCTATACTCTTTTCTTTACAAGTGCATGTGTGGGTCACAGATGCACTCTGACGGATTCTGATGCTGCTGTGCTGGAATTGAATAGTGTGCTATGTGGTGTCTCTGCTGATTGCAGTTTGCAGCTACAGTTTCATTTCAGATTCTTGCCATCGCTCTTGTTAGGTTACAGAGGGTTTTTTGTCAATTCATTGTGTTGCTGTCTCCTTTATAATGCTTGTCTTAATAAAGACTATTGCTTGTTGAGTTCATCTAATTTATTGAGGGGTGGTGTTAGCTGGCATTCAAAATACCACAAGTTAGCATATGTTTGTAATTTCTTTTAGAGCTCTTCCCACATAGCAATTTAGATTCTTCCTAAAAACCTCTAGAAAATGATGACAGAACAGCTCATAATTTTTTTTTTTTTTTTTTTTTTTGTGGTGCTAAAAGCTAATCGGGTGCAGCTCTGTCTTATTTTTCATTTGATATTTTAGACTTTCTTTTTATCCTACTAACATTTACCTAACTTTGCAAATAGATTTGAACACCACTTTTTAGAAAGAGTGAATAGTTGTACTTCATTAACATAGAGACTCTGGAGAAAAAGGTATTTTCCCTCTCTCCTTCCTTCACCTGAGTCATTGAACATCAGGTTCTTCTTCATAGCATTTCAGTTTTGAATTTGCACTGTGCTGGCTGACTGTGCAAGTCAAAAGGTATTTGTTATTGCTCTCTGACAAAACTGTGTGGACATGTATGCATTTGAAAAACAAGGAGTAAAAATACCTCAGAACACCAACTATGAATAAGGTCAGATTCTGACTCATTTTCTAATGTTGAAAAGTCTTTACACTTTGGATTTCAATAGGGCTTCTTCCTTGAGTAAGCATTACTCATTGTGATTAAAAGCTCGATTTTCCTGCCCCATGTTATGTAATTAAATTATGCAAATAATTCAGCTAATCCAAGACATTGACTGGAATAGTCAGTGGTACACTTCACAACTTGAATATCTTCAGAACACGTATCTTATTTGTTGAAGAAATAAATGGAACAATTTGAAATAATGAATGTGTTTTAAAACTCTAACAGTTTCTTTGAGAACAGTAATGAACAACTGCTTCTGAATAAATTATTTGCCCATTTTCAGAGTGGCCATTCATCTCTCTTGCAGTCATGTTCCATCTTTCTAGCTTATGGGCTTTTGCAAAGTGAGGTTATCAGCAATCTGCTGCAGTCCTTCCCACTCAGGAAATCAAAGCGTTGCACTTCTCTAGTTTGTTTCCATGGGCAGATGATGATTCAAATTTCCTTCACTTCCCAGCAGGAAAGGTTAGTTAAATACTTGTCTGTAGCTCTTTTATGTAGCAACGTTTATGAGAATTGTTTACATAATTCTGGAGAATCTGCTTTCTTTGCGCAGTGATGGTGAGGCGTGCCTGCTGAGAACTGGTGTCCTGTCCATTAATTGTCTGCTTGCAGAATCCCACTAATGAACCAGGGCTTTAGGAGAAATGTAACTCCACTGAAACAGTTCGTCTTGCAATATTGTCCATAAAAAACTGAATATCAGAAATATTGTATCAGTAAACAGAATGATGCAGTTCTTGTTGTCCATCTCATGTTACTATTAGGGTTGGGAAATGGAAAGCGTAAAGTTACAACCCCCCCCCCCTCCCCTTTTAATGCTGCTTTGAGAAAAGTTGTGCAGTCAGAGGAGTTATGAAATGATTCAAAAAGTACATGCAAGCTAATAGAAAGATTCCTATGGACTGGAATTTAGATTGGGCTTGTCAATATGGATCAGGGATTTATGGGAGCCCAAGCAGCAGTGTGCAGGAATTTAGTGCTACTTGTAGATCGTCTTCAGATCCCCAGGTTAATTAACTGCACAGAGCACTGTCTTGAATAATGCTGCAGAGTAGGAGAGAAATAAGTTTCTGTGAACTTCAAAAGGGAAAAATACGATCTGTTGAATTAACCAACCATACCAGGGAAACTCATCTCACATATAAAATATATCGATTAAAGTTTCAAGTATTGCATAAGTGCTTCTTCCCCTCTCAGCTGCCCTTTATCAGATCCGCTGTCCCTGGTGCACCAGCAGCGCTGCTGATGGGCTGAGCCTGAACTGGAACTGGCCGGAACCTTCTGGATGTGTCCCACTGGGACAGAGCCCCACCCTCCCCCCAGAAAGACCCCACAGCCCCCACTGATAACAAACCCAGTGCAAGTGGGGAGTATGAGAAGAGATAGCGAGTACTGACTTGATGGTTTTTTATTGTGCGTTTAAAGGTTACCTTGCTGCTTTTCTACGTACTGCTTGGGCTTGTAGGACTTAATCTCAAGCCAATATTGTCTTCCTTTCCCAGGAGAAGGAGGGGCTCATTTTGCAATGGCATTAAGAATTCATTCCCTTAAATGAGAGATGTCACCTTGCCATTTTAACTTGGTTCATTAAAATAGTGGCTCATTAGTTATTCCCTTTTGCGGTATAGGATTTGCACATTAAAGGCATACGCATTTCAAGTGCTCACTGCATTCAGGGATAGATTTCTGGCCATCCTATTTGAAAGGAAAAAGTGTGGGTTTTGAAAGAAAAAAATATGGCAGAATCCCTAGTCAAAGATTAATAGAATGGCTCAGGTTGGAAGGGCTCCACGGAGCCTTCTCTTCTCCAAGCAGAACAAGCCCAACTACCTCAGCCTTTCCTCATAGGAGAGGTGCTCCAGCCCTGTGATCATCCTCATGCCCCTCCTCTGGACCTGTTCCAAGAGCTCCACATCCCTCCTGTTTTGGGGATCCCAGGCCTGGACACTATTCCAGATGGGGCCTTGCGAGGACAGAGCGGACGGGGACGATCCCCTCCCTCTCCTGGCCACTTCCCTGTTGATGCTGCCCAGGATACTGTTGGTTCAGCTTGTTGTCCAGCTTTTTGTCTGCCAGGACCCCAAAGTCTTTCTCTGCAGGGCAGCTCTCAATGAATTCTACTCACAGTCAACTGCTCTTCCTTCACCCCATGAGGCTCTCTAATCTGTTCATACCTCTCATACTTCATTGAGAAGTCCAGGCTATAGAAACACTGAGGTAGTGCTCAGCTTTTTTGAGACCTGTGTTTGGTTTGTGGTCCCTTATGTGTCTTGTGAGGCATAATACAGTTTTACCTTTTCTTTCCTTAGTCTTGCTATGAAAATGATCATGGTTGAGCTGAGAAAATACCACACATTCTAGGCAAAGAGGAATTCTGCCATTGGCTGAGTGAGAGCGTAACTCCTGGGGATTTGTGATTGCCTTGTGTCTGCCTGGTTGGAGAAAGGCATCTACAGTCCTATTCCAAACATCAGCCTCTTCCCTATGAGTAGATGGACAGATCCTCCCATTCTCAAATCACACATTTTCTGGCAAAAGCCCTGTGGTATAATTCAGAATGTGAAGGGCTTGTTTTACCATTATGCATGCTGTGGGAAAGCATGCATCAGCTAGAGAGTAGGATGCTCTGGAACAAGCCCCTTGTCCAGTGTAGTGTAACTCTTTGTTATATGAAGCAGGAAGGGGCAATGCTGTGCAGCCTCCTTGCTTCCCCTTGCCCTCACCTTTGGGTAGACACAGCTCTGTAAGTTTTCAGTAAAGTTCACTGACATACTGGAAGGTCTCAGGGCGTTGAGTTAGATTGGTTCTTGAACCTTGCTACATGAACATAAAATTCAGCTCTGGGGGAAAAAAATTGCTAAGGACAGTGGAAAAGAAAAAGAATATGAACATAATAAATTTGAAGAACTGAAGGGAGCAGACTGGAAAAAATATTTATGTAACATTTATAGGCACATTCCAGACGCTGGCTGATGAACTGCTTCCATCTTAGAATTTGAGGGCAGAGCTGTTCATTTAGTAGTAAATGCTAGGGCTGGATGGAAGGAATGTCACCCTTAGCTAAAGCTGAAGTCTAATCCTTTGGTTTCGCTAGTGACTCAGATTGCAATAATACAATATGTAGAACTTTGTTTTTTTCCTCTCTCCTTTCTTACTGTGTTACAAGTAACTAGTAAAGTAAATGTAGCAAAAAGCTGATCCTGCTGAAAATGCTGTTAAATACATCCATATTGCATCTCCTGTCTTGCCTGTGATTTTCTTTTCTCTTTATCTTCTCAGGCTCTGGTCATGATTATCATTTGTGCTTTCAAGATGCTTGCACTGTAAGTCATTTTATAAAATCCCGAACAAGGAAATCCTTGCCATGCAATAAAGTTCCAGACAAATATAGCTAATGTCAATAAAGTTAAAAAGATATGTCAGCAAAGACCCAAACAGTCAATTTATTACAGTTAAACATCCTGCCCAGACATCTTATTTATACTCAAAGCTTGTTATTTAAAGCAATCCCTCTTCCCTTGATATCTTTTTTTATTATTATTATTCCACAGTTTACAAATTACTGTCTTTCTCTTTTTATCCTATATGAAATACTGAATTCATCTGTGCGTGTTGACTAAAACTCTTTTGTTTCTTTTTGAAACCATCTTTAGATGGTCACTTGAAAGTATATATATACAAAAAAAAAAAATCTGTGAATTCAGCCCCTTTAGCCAAAAGAAGCAGTAGTGCAATTAATTTAAACAAATGAAAGATATTACTGAACACCGTATCTTGTTAACAGAATGCCCCAGATGATTTAGAAACATGGTTTACATTTTTCCCTTATTATCTTACATTTCATTATACCCTCTCCTCCCTTGTAAATATACACAGGAGGAAACGTACATAGCTCTTCATATGGTTTTTCAGAATTTAGCTGTTTGGAGATAGAGGAAATGTACAGGCTATCCTGACAGAAAAAAAGAAACCCAGCCTGTTAAATATTGAGATACAAATCCAGCAAATCAGTCATATATTTGTGATAAAAAGTCTGCTTTTGCCTCGTGAAGCACACAAATCAACCCTCTTTAAGGCTCCCAAAAACAGCTTTTATGCATCTTTCCAACTGTATGCTCCATAGCTTCTAAATTGGCCCTCAGTGTTATGAGAATGCTAGGGTGGAGACCTCTGTTAAGTGACACTTTAAATCAATCCTGTACAGATGCTTATGTTTGTTAGGGGAAACCTGGGGCAGTTCTGCAGCTTCTCTCTGATGGAGTCCACATATGTGAGTGAGTTCCAAGACACTTTATCTGGCACAGGAGAACAGTAAAGGCTTCCCTTCTCCAGACCTGCTCCAGAGATACTAAATTCCTCTGTGATAATGAGGTGTCCAGAATAGCAACAAGAGGCTAGAAGCATACTATAGGTTTAACTGTGCTGGTATTGCTCTGCTGACTTTACTGGGGGCAAGTACAAATTCACACCAGTGTACCTGAATGAACTTGGGCCAGAGTGAATGACGAAACCTTATCAGGTGCTGGATCTCGTGGGCCGGGTGAGGGGTTATAGGGTTACTGTATGTCTAGCACAGCTGTGACAGGCAGAGTGAGAGGAGATTGTATGTCAAGTAGGTGAAGGTATTTCTCTTCACAATACTGTAGTTCCTGCTTAGTTTTTTCCTGGGCTTTAATGCTAGTGGTAAGAAATAGTGCTCACTGCTCCATTTCCATATTTTGCATACAAAATGCATACAGAACAACACACCTTTCTAGGTGCAGTTAATATCGATTCTAAGGAGTACAAAGAATTACCTGCCTGGCAATGGAAGTGGAGAAATACTTCCCATTCAAGTCTGATAAATAGAGAATGGAGCTGTGGAAATTCACTGAACTGTGTCATTTTAAGTTCTGCAGATGTTCTCCCTATGGCATTTCTTTCTCCCATCTCCGGTATAGGCACAGTATGAAAATGTTTTGACCAACACTGCAGACTCAGGAGAGGTCATACATGTACCTTCTTGTGACATGTTTTTCTAACCTTTCTACTTGCTGTGGGTAGTCTGCAGCCTCCTGTGATGACAAGTCCTGTGATGGCTAGGGCTGTGATTAATGGGATTTCATTAACACTTGTGCAGCTATCCCTGAGAAGTCTCAGTGGTGCTTTGGCCTCTTCCTCAGACTGTGGATATAATGGCAGTAAGTGGAGGTAGATGCGGTTCACATTCTTTATCCAAGCCTTTTCCCCAAAGGTATGGGTAAATGATGATTTATATTGGAAAATTTAATATATAATGATTACAACTACATTGTCCTAGCAAGAAAGAAGAATAAAACATCCTTTTGTTCTCACCTTTGTTAAGAGGTTGCTTCGTGGATGGCTTTGTTGTGGGGTTAGCTGAGACTGCTCCCTGATCTAAGCATGGATGGAAAGGAAGAGAGGGAGAAACATGCAGGCTGACTGCACTGTGGTTATTCCTTCCTCACTGTGATAAAATGGCACTATCTTTTCTGTGAAGGAAATGGAAGGGTCACGTGTAGATCTGAAGGTAGAAATGCAATGCTGAGTGTAAACACATGTATCTTTGCGCTGTCCCTGTTCTGAGCTGGCTGATAGAAGTGGTCTAGTTGTGTCCAGCTGTGCCCAAGTGAACTGTACTCTCCCCATGGTTCTTTTCTAGCTTGGTCTTGTGCAAATCTTACATTGCTTCATCTGGAAAAGGTCTGGTCTTGAATTTTACTTGAAATAAGTAAGGCTAAACTGCCATCACTGCATTTGCCTGTTGCAGTACCTCTCTCAGTGTAGAACAGCGTTATTTTTAAAGGGATTACTACTGGTAGAATTATTCAACATCTGCAGCATGTTGGGTGTATTGAGGCAGGATTAATTAGTGCCTTCTGTCTCTAGTTCCCCTTTTTCAAGCATCCAGTACTGAACTAGTCTGGCACAGTCTGTCCTTTGCTCTGGTCTGATGTTATCTGTACATAATGCTGCTGACTCTTTGTCTTTATGTTTGTTTGGAATTACTGTTTTCTGCTTTAACTCTGGACTTCGATACTGTGGTAATGTGAAAATATGTGAATATGCCTAAATTTCTTGTGCCATGTTGCCTCACAGCAGGAGCACTGAGAGGACAAGGTGTGAATGACAGTGGGAGACACAGAAGGCTGATTAACAAAGGGTATTAATCTCAAACTGCCTCAAATAGAAGGAGAGCTCCCATAAACTGCCATAGGTTCCAGAGGACAATATGCCTTTCCATTATTCAGTAGTATTTATGCACATGAAGGATGAAAGATAGCAAAGGTAAAATAAACTGCTATTGCAGTTCTTGTTCTCCATGATTTTAGAAAAGACAGGAAAATGAGATCTGTTTTTGGGTGGAAAATGGACAGAAGAATCAAAAATTGTTCATAGATATTACGGCACTAGTGCTTATAGCAGTCAGATTGCTAAGAGCTCAAGGATTCAGGCAGCTTCCCTGGGCAGAAGCTACAAAATGCAGCTTTGTGTCTTCCCAGTGGCAGGGGTGAAAGAATAGGATAACAAAGGCTGCAGAACTAAGATTGATGAGGCTGCCGTGCTCCAGGTAGGTATAAATTGAACAGATACTGTTTGATGTAAGAGGAAATTGTGTAGTTGGCTTAAAACACAAATTCCAATTTCATGTGTATCCGGGTTAGGGGAAGAAGCAGAAGTCCAAATACTCTTCAAGTAGAACAGTCTATTTAGAAGATGCCAGAATCTGTGCCAGAATTACCAGTCAGCAGGTAGAAGGGGCCTTTCTCAGAGGGGGAGCTACAGGCATCTCACAACATTTCTAAGTTATGTTCTCAAATTCTTGAATTGTGAAAGAAGTTTTTCAAGCCCTTTATCCTTATCCAAACAAGTTCCACTCACAAATCAACTAAGCTCTAAAAAATTATTATCATTGTGCAACTTTGCATCTAATGTATATCTAGTTCTGAACTAAGTAAAAGTGATATTTCCCTGGAAAAAAAAAAAAGTTAGTTTTAGGAGTCTGTATGAGCCTTACCTGTTCCTGTCAATGCTCTGTTTACGTATGTTAAAAATGTTTTCTTCTCCAGGACTTGTGATGCTTTCAGAAAAAGGTGTAGTTTATTTTTCCATGGCTTTCCTGGATCTTGCCTGAAACCGTAGGGATTTTTCTGAAGTTGCTTTATGAAATCATATTTGGCAAAATACAGCATTAATCCTTGGCACCAGGTTATGTCAGGCTTCTTTTTCTCTTCTGTTTCTTTCTCTTGAAAAGAAAAAGAAATAAAGTATCCTAACAGTGAGGGGAACTGATATACTTTATATGACCGTAGTCTGCTGTCGTCTAATATTCATAAGGTAAGGCTAAAAGCTTGAAAAGGAGAAGATGAAGGGCAAGACAAATCATTGATTCTTCCAGCTTTTTGTCTCAGGGTTTAAAACATTATCACTTTAAAAATTCTCTAAAAAAGCTTATTGTAGTGATAAAAGTAAATTCAACCTTAATCACCTTTTCTGACACCAGTTAATAATGCAGTGACATTCTACTGGGGCTAAGGCAGTATTTTCACATCAAGCACTTCCAGCCCCATCAAGTGATGCCTCAGTCACGGAGGATGGCACGCTGAGGTCTCACAGCCTCACTGTGCGTATTGAAGTGTTGCAGCAAAGCAATCAGTTCCTCCCTACCTGACTTGTCCTATAGTCTCTGATGATCTTGACATTTTTTATGGCAGGAAAGGCACACAAGAAAAAAGCTTCAAACTTAGCAGACTCAAAGACTGCTCTCTTTCTTTGGGCATCAGACGTTCAGTAGTAGGCATTTTCACTCAGAAGCGTTGACACCTGAGCTTTCAAGTTGCTAGAAAGCCATTCAATGGAAACTGCTTGTAGAGATTCACTTATGCAATCTGTTTGAACTCTAGTTTAAAAAACTAGAATTGGTTGAACAATTCTCAAGGACAATATGGAAAAGAAGAAAATGGGATTTGAGGGTTGGTTGAGTGACTTTTTGGATCATGAAATGTGTATTTCTTGACAAAAACTATTATGCAAATATTTTCTTGAAAACTTGTGCTTTTTCAGAAGTGATTTGTGTGGTCATACTATTCCTCTTTTACTCCCAGAGTGAAACACTTGTCTTAGTTTTAAGGTATCTACATTTAAATCCCACTTCTGCCAGAATCAAATGGGTGTAGCACCTTACAGCTGAATGGCTAATTTTCATTTCTAGGTTAAATACTCAATTATTTGATGGGACTAAGAAGAGAACAAAATCTATCTATTATCTACTATCATAATTTATTATCGTTATGAGTTTATGTTGATGGAAAAAGAAAATTGTCCTAGCCATTGTCTATTTTGTCTTATTTGTTGGAGTGGTTCAGCGGAATTGTTTTCATTTCCTTCTGCCCTTAGAGTAGTCTCTGTGATAGTTTCTTCAAACTTCAGAATAGCTAGTCTTGTTTAGGCTGTAATCAATTGTCTTATGATGCTTTTAGCTGACTATATTAAGAAAGTGGTTCTCATGCAGAATTATTAGCTAGTAGTCTTTCCACTGTCCACTTGTTTTCTCAAATGTATCACAAGTTTGCATAGCAGAGTTTTGTGTTGCTTCTGTACATCCTTCCAGAGAGCAAATAATAATTTTCACATAGGTAATTGTATCATAGTGATGTCTGGGACCTGCCATTAAATCTCAGACTCCTTTAGAAGTGTTTGTATACCCTGTCCTGGAGAGTTTTCATCTCATATGAAGTAAGTATATACAGATGGAGAGCAAGCACAATGGTTCCTCTGGTCAGTGCAGTAGACTGACCTGGAGATTGGTTATTTCACAGACGTGATACATGCCAAGACACACTGTATGAAGGTGAACGCACATCTTTAGATGAATCACATAGGATGAGGCTAGGAGACATGTAAACTTAATTGTTTAGGAGTTTTTCTAAAACACGGTGGCGTTTAGAGCCTTCCAAAGTTGTTTGAAATCTGCTCTCCTTTGTGGTTGTATTGGTGAGTCCAGGATTATTGTATTATGATTTTATACTAAAATTGTAGGTTGGTCTGGGGATTCAAAGTCTAGGAGTGTGTAAGTTAAAAATGGTGGGTGTGCAGCTTGCTTACTGAGACCATGTAATGCTCTGTTCATGCTTTAGTTGCAAACTTCACGGATTTCAATTTAGCTTGACTATTTTTTGTGTACATTCATTATTAAAAAAAGAAATGAAGGAAGAAAAAGGCTCCTAACTGTGTGTGTATGAATGCAAGTGGGAATGAACGTGAAAAGTTGTTTTAGTCCACATTGCTTGGCAATCAATTAATTAACCTGCATTTTGACTTGACCTTACAAATACTTCGGAGCAGCTGAATATATGGAACAAAATCTATAACCAAGGCTAGAAAATTGCAGTCCTCAGTAACGTTGAATCAGTACAGCTGCAGAAATCAACTGGGCTGTGCTAAGTTACACAGACTAACTATGTAGGTCGCTCCAAAAGTAATGCCTCCTATTTATTTCTATAGAAGCTGTAACAGATACAAAAAGAATAATAACAGTGTTTGATAGAGAAAATTCTCAGCTACTAAACACTATTTTTCAACATAGTCAACCATCAACCGATCCTTACAAGTTGCCTGATTGAGATGTTCTTCATCTTGTGGTGTGACAGCTGTGCACGGCCATCAGGAACGTGGCTTCTCTTTCATGTCAATGCTGCCACTGCTGAAACACACCACCCACTGCCTCACTGTGCTACAGTCAATGTTGGGTCTCCATAAACATTCAGCAAATATCCATGAATGTTAGTGGGTACCTGTTTTCCCCATGGAGGAATTCACTGACACCCCTTTGCTTCATATGCCCTTCCAGTCAGATGCCATTTTGTCTGACTGCCCCTCTGCTGCCATCTGTCATACAGCAACAAAATGTAATGGGATATTGATGGGAAGTTTCAACTTTACTGCCATACCACCAGCATCCACCTCTGATGGCCAACATAATGAAATAGGAGGCATTACTTTCAGAGCAGCCCTCAGAAATGACCTTTAGTATTCATTAATATCATTAAAATTTCCTAAATGATGGCAACTGGAATTTGAGAATGGTACCAGAAATAAGGCAAAAATATCCCTGCACCTCCCCTTCACCAGGAAACACAAAATACTGTGACAGGTAATTAAAATTTCTTTAAAAATTATGACTGTATAGTATGTTCTCTGTGGAGAATTAGAATAAAACCTACTGATATCAAACAACAACTTCCAGCATATGCCGAAAGGACTTCTTGTTAGAGGGAAAAAAATAAAACAGGTTTCCTCATGTGTCATTAAAAAAATCATATGGCATAGCACTTTTTATTTTCCTCGCCTTTAGACTGCATTCAGATGCAAACAATTTGTGAGTCAGAAGAGCTTAATACCTGAGGAATTCTGATCTGCATATTCCCACTTTGAGTAAGGTACTGTTTTCTACATATTATAAGAAACTTCAAAGCACTCCTTGGTTTCCCTCCGGCCAAAAGTTTGAAGAGGGGGGCTGCATACCGTTGAGTTATCTGTCTTCTTAAGCCAAGTCTCCAGGCTTGATATATGAACATACACTTTCAATTAAACTTATACAAACCTGTGTGAATGCACAGCAAGCCAATACTATTGTGGTTAAATTTGGGTTACTTTATTTTGGGGTTCTTTTGATTCAGGTTTCAGAAAATGATGAGGTAATGAAAGCAGCAGGCTGTTCACCAAACCTACAGTAGTGATTTCCAATTGGCAAACTGCAAGGCAAACTGTAACATCTTTTGAATCAATTCCACTTTCCCTGAAGTCTGCCTGTGTAAAAGAAGGTTTCTAGTAATAAATTGCAGTGCTGGCTGCCAATAGCCTTCTGAATCACAGTGAAATAGGTATTAAATACCTTTTATACCTGAATAAATTTTCTTATTGAAAAAAACATCCTTCTTATAGGTATTTTTTTCTGGAGAATTTTTGTTTGTTTGTTTGTTTTTGTTTTGTTTTTTTGTTTGTTTGTTTAGAAAGATGTAAACATTTTACAGAGCTCTGTGCATGTGTTATCTCTTTTGTACAGCATCTATCAGGCAGGCGGACCTTCAGTTAATGAAACCTATCTCATTTGAACCAGTGAGCTTTCCTGTAGTTTTCAAGAACTGTTTCTTAGACATTGGTTAACTTGTTTGGGAAAGGATTTTGGTAGATTTAAAGTGTTAAAAATGTGCAGTGCAAGCTGTCTTCACTGGTCAGATGGCTTTGCTATAACTGAGTATCTTTACTGCAAAGTTGTGTTTCTGAGGTGAACAATCCGGGCCTAAACCAAATGTTTTCTGGTTATTTTGGCAAATGATGTCGGTTTGCCACATCACTAGTGAAAATAACCACAGTTCATTTATTTTGAAAACTAGCTTGCTAGTTACGGCAATAGGTCCTGAGACGAAGTGCAGCTCTGTATTTACAGAATTTGCAATATGTTTATGAATCCTTTGAGCTGAAAAGCAATTATTTTTTTTTGACAGGGAAATAGTGATGCTGTGCTCAATTAACTTAGCAACAGTTTTATTAATCAGTCTTCCTTGCTCTTATTCATCCCTTTCTATTTAGTGATTTTATATTTCTAAGTAGTGGAGTACAATGGCATCATTTCAAGAAAATAATAATAATAATAATATTATGGGAGAGTCAGATGTATTTCCTGTCTAGTCCACACAAATTGGATTTTGAGTGTGGGATTCCCCTCTTGCCCATTTAATAGCGCATTTTGTTAAGGAATCCCCTTGAAATGGCAGACATTATGTAAGGAATGGACTGCTTTCTAGTGTGATTAAGTGGGGTAGAACTTGACCCATAAATTATAGCTATCACATACTTAGTCTGTTTCTAAACTGTGGAAAATTTTTGAAACTAAAGGCTTCTTTTTGTTGTTATTGAAATGATGCACAAAGATCTTAAAAGGTGAACTGAAATTTTTTAGTAGCTCTAGGGAGTGACGTCAGCCCTAGGATGTGAAATACACCTTCTAAACAGACAGCATGGATATTTTTTTGTATTCCCTGCTTCATTCTGTGAACATGTTATTGAGAATGAAAACAGTTAGAAATCACAGACACAAATGGAATGACAGTCTCAGAGGTTGCTTGTCCGTAATAAGGCTACAAGGATGCTACAAAGATTGAGCTGCAGTGCACAATAGTTGTTCCAGCTCCTTCTTGTGCTTTTGCAGCAGACAGATGCATAGGGCACTTGACAATTAGGGCGACCGTGTTTATGATGCCTTGGGATTTTGTACTCAAAGTCTGGCATGTTGTCAGGTGATGTTCTCGTATTCTGTGACCAGTGAGGAAGGGTGGGTACAGAAGGAGGATGTGGCCCAGAAGCTGCACATGAGTTGTGGTGTTCAGAGGTACCAGATGGGGCAGGAGATGAAGGCATGTGCATAGCACCTGTGACCTGCTTCCTGTGCATCTGGTTGGTCCTGTTAAGCAAGGAATCCATTTGTCACAGGACAACTTGCACATACTGAGTCAGTCCCTGTCCTCTGTGTCCTTGGGTCAGAATGTACTGCCTACATTGTGCAAGGGGTCTAGAAAACTTTTTCAACCCAGTCCCAACAGAAAAAAAAAACAATCTCTTGAACTGCAGTTCCTCAGAAATGATCCCTTCTAACCCTTATCTGTGACAGAAACACCCCCTTTGCCTCTTTGTGCTCCTTTATGTCCACTTAATCTCCCTAGAACCTTTTCTCCGTTCTGTTCTTTCTCAAATCCTCCCTGCTCTGCTATAAAAGCACTTTCTACCTAGCACCTACTTGGGATGCACAGCTCCGAGGAGCCTTGAACTTTCTGTGGTTTAACTTTATTTCTCTGTTCATTCTTTGGTGGTAAAGAGACTGATATTTGTCCTGGTACAAGATGAGGAGCAAGTGAGCGCTGCTGATGTCTAACTCTGGGGAGAGGGTAAGGCTGTATAAATCAGCTTTCCCCTGTCACTTATCTGTGTTTCGCACCCTGCTCCAGGGATCCCATATATCGCAGAGACATCACATCTGGCACTTCGTTGACATGCAGCAGGTCAGCAGGGACTTGGCCTAGAGGTAGTGGCCGGTTGGTGCCTGAGCTCCCTCTCTTATCAAAGAGTCACAAGGACAGCTCTGGTGAATGTAGAATGTCAATTATTGTGTGCTGGCCTCTGCATGCTGACCTCTCTCAATCACTTGCTTCTTTTGAACATGCCCTGGAAGACTGAATCTCAGGCTGCTGCACTTAACACCTTCAAATACCTTTGCTGCACATTGCTTAAGCATCAGTGCTTCCCTATGAGTTCATTAATTTTGATTACAGGAAAATCACTGTTCTATATCCAGAAAGAGAAGCTAAACTTTGGCAGCTTTGTGATCAGAAGGAGAAGTGAGGCAAGTGCAAATGTAATGCTGATGTCTTTGTGTACGGTACATTGGGAAACTTTCCCATACTACCTGTAGTTGGATTTTTCCATGCATTTATTGTTAGCAGGCCTCCTTCCATATATTGAAATACCATTTCATGTTTTTTTTTTTCCCTCTGTTTTGATCCATGGTGCAATCCAATACAAGGTGTGCCAAAGGTTTAGCCAACAGTTCAAAACAAATACTAAGGTTATCTGGTCAGATTCTATCATCAGTTGAGTCAGATTTGTACAACCTGATTAAATCGGGACACATACAATACATTTCAATATCACAAGACCTGGCAGAGGGAGACATATCAGGAGGTCACAATTCATTTCCAACAAATGAAAACACTTATGACTTATGAATAAAAGATAGACTTCATTAACGCAGGGATTTAGCTGGTCAATCCGCAACTACGTAGTCTGCATCAAAAGAAACTCCTGGGAATGAGTTTGCTTGGCATAACACCTGAATCTCTCCTGTTGCCTATTAATTATTTCTCTATTTATGTAGAACTGTAATACGGTAGAAGACTGCATGAAGAATTTGCAATGGAAGGCACAGATCCTGCAAACCATAATGCAAGCATTCAGCTTTGCTTTTATGAGGAAATTACATATATAAAAGTTTGTGGGATCAAGACCAAAAATTACAATGTTAAAATGAAGGAAAAAATGAAACACAAAGTTATTCTTTTTGAACTAAATCTGAAATAAAGTGAGAAGATATTCAAGTTTGTATTTACTTTGCACATTAGCACTTGTGACTTAACTTAGGCTTTGACAAGGTGATGTAAAATTGTGCCAAAAATATTTCTCTATTGGAATTCTGCTGTGGCTCACACACTTGAATCTGGGGATTGGTTAAATATAATGTATACCTTTTCACTGTGGAAACTCTCAGCAAATTTATGTCCTTCAGATAGTCCCTCTCCATCTTGTATGCATCAATCTATAAACCTTTATTTTAACTTAAGCTTTCATACTTATTCTGGCTAATTCACTCTGCTCCTTTGTTGCTGGAAACAGATTTAGTACTGACAGGCAGAGTCTTGTGTAGGTGTGGGAAGAAAGACACACCTCATATAGATAAAAAGCAGAAGTTTTTGTTGGTAAGGTTATGAGGTAGTAGGAGACAAGCTTAGGGGAGGGTCTTTTACTTGTTTTGAAAAAATGCAGAGAATGTCGCAATGGTTTAAGGTGAGATAATATTTTCGTAATTCATCTGCCTAAGTATTTCACAGAACTTGCATGTGAGAAGTGCATACTTTCCACAGCAAGTGTCTACCATGACCATCATCAGCTTTTATTTGAAGACAGTCCATTGAAATGCACACTTCAAACTGTCATATTCTGAGAAATTCTTCATTGCAGTTTCAACAATGGAGAAATGTTCTATTCATATTGATGAATTTTGACAGAAAAAGTGTCTAAGTAAATGGTTATAAATATTTTTTTTTTACTTTATTTTAGTAAGATAAGATGATATAAACCTTCATTTGTGCTTGTTGGCTTCATATTTACCTTACTGAAACCAATCATTAGAGTTCCTGCCCTCTACAAAACTGTATTCATTCTGAACGGGACCAAAAGTGAATGCCCATATTTTGACTTCAAAGAGACATATAAGCTCATTTCTGTTGGAAAGTAGAGACTGGGCTTGGAAAAATGGATTTGGGATTGCATTCAGTAGCTAAAACTTGTGACTACATTTTTTTTCCCCCTCTGAAATTAACAGACTTCTATGGCTTTTTAAATTCTATCCCAGTAACCATAGTAACCATATGCTAATTTATACATGCCATTACCACAGAGACATGGAAGGTCATGCAGTTGCCTAACTTGTGTAGAAAACAACTGTGTTCCCGAGTTTCTTTGTATGGCATCTGTGATGGATAAATTAATCCCATAGTCTTGCTTTAGGATTACACGATAACTTTTCAGATTTAGGTGGGCAAAAAAAATGGACCACTGTCTTAACCACTTGTTTTTGTGGGAATGCAGGGCCATTTAATGGATTTTTATCTGACTGACATGAAGGCAATGGAGAACAGAGTGAGATATTGCAACCTTAAAAGGTTTTTCCACCTAATTGTTCTCAAACTGTTTACAGGGAGTAGGTTTTATTTTAAGTTTCTTGTGTTGTAATTTATCCTGAAACCACAAAACCGACAGGTTTCAGCCAAGCAAATAAAACTGGACTGCTGCATCACTATTTTATGTGTTTTTACATCTGAACCCTAAGCAGTTTGTACTTCGAGGGACACCTAGAAGTGGCAAGAGAAGTTAATGCTCTCTTTTCACGCTCTTTGCTCCACAGTATTTGAGAGAGACAGTAGTTTTCTTCTGTAGACCAGTCACCGCATTCTTCTCCAGTTCATCCATCTGCAGTCTACTCCTTCTGCTTCACACTGGTGATGAATTATGCTCTGCTTCCTCCATCTAATCCTTTTCATTTATTTATATTTTATGGAGGGAACATGAAAGACTCCTCATAAAAATCCAACTGTTTTTGATAAACCTTGTCATGTGCAAATAATGGAGCCTTGTCAAGCACAAGCCTTGCTGGAAATTTATGTCTTCTAATAATAATAAAGGGAGAGAATCAGGAACAAATAAGGAATATATTGAATTGGATTCAAAGTATGTTTATGGTTTTAAATTGGTGGCAGTAAAGTGTTTTTTTATCCAGAAATGTTTTTACATGTTAGTGTAATTCAAATACTTTGTTGTGCTTGAACTCTGCAGTGTTCAGCCTAGTAGAGCTATGAAAAGCATCTTGTATTGGAGTGCAGCAGAGCAAACTGGCTTCTCTTTCCAAGATCTGGTGCTAGGGAGAGGAAAAGACTTATCTGGGACAAAGATGCAAACTGGTGGTCAGCTGAAGGCCTGTCTGTGAATTAGCAAAGAGTGGTAGGAACATATAGGTTAGAGAAACTTAATAAAGTATAGATTTTAATTAGAAAATTGAATTATCTATAGCAGCAAACTTCCGTGGCTGGAGATGACTTTTAGGAACAGAAATAGTGGTTGTTTCTGGCTGATAAGGCTGTGGATATCTGGAAGAGTATGAGGACAAGGAGTTATACAGAGATAGGTTTACCATCTAAAGGGAAACAATACTTGCCTCTTGTTAAAGCCTTCAGCTATTTCTTTGCTATATGATGTTTTATTTCCCATTATAATTTTTGCTTTGAGGGTAAGACTAAACAGAATGTTAATGATTTGCCAATTATACCAATTAGCATTTTATATCACTTTACAAATGTCAGTGAATCAAGGAGATCTCTCGGGAA
Organism: Pavo muticus; assembly: GCA_016647715.1. Classification (NCBI taxonomy): domain Eukaryota; kingdom Metazoa; phylum Chordata; class Aves; order Galliformes; family Phasianidae; genus Pavo; species Pavo muticus. The sequence continues at coordinate 273,802 of JACDJE010000150.1, read as the reverse complement.
GAAGTCTTTGTGTTGAGTTGGCAGAATCTAATCCAAACAAATGAATCCCTTTAATGAAGAGATTTCGTAGTGGCACAGTTAGATCTCTGAATATATTGTCTGTGCATCTTCACAGAACTAATATCAGCATTCTCCCGTGAGTGTTACTTTTTACATGAAATAGTTGTTTTATATCTTTTCAGGAGTAAGAATCCCTGTAATTCCCTTTCAGGCAGCACATCTTAACTGTCATGTTGAACTGCTGGTAGAAATAATATTAGAATGTGGAGAAACAAAGACAAAAATATTTTTCACTTTAGAAAGCTGTTTTGTTTAAGGCTTGTGTTCAAAGTTGGGCTTTGTAATTATTGATGATTTCCTTCAATCATGAAGAGGAATTTTAACTTGCAGAGGATGCAAATGTTTATGTTTAATTTCATTTTGGTGTGGAACAAAAGCCCTTTCTGTCCCCTCTCCCACCTTCTCATTCAGAACTCTCTTGGCAGACTGGGTTAGAGCTTAGCCCTTGGTGTTCAGTCTGCAAGATAACGCAGCCATTGCCAAACTGGGAAGTTGTCAGTCAGCCAGGGAAGTGAGTTAACAAGAAATCAGACAGATTTGAAGGAACTGATTATTTTGTGCTTCATCAGTTAACAGTCTCTGTGAAACAGTGGGTCTTAATGATCTCTGGCAACTATATTCTGTCACTGTTTTTGTCTTGTTCCATGTGGCATCACTGGTAACACATTGTATGAAACCAGATGTCATTTATGAACTGATTTTTTGGTGTTGTCACAAAATGGTAACCTTTACAATGATGCAAAAAAGACCATCTTAAAAAACCTCTTAGTCGACTCTGTTAAGGACGGTTCAAGTTTTGCAGGTATTAGCTTCTATAGTAAGGTTGATGACAAACTTTCAAGAGGATGTAACTTACATCTGTTGCTTTTTTAATGGCTCAATGTAGATTTAGGTATTATACTGTTGCCAAGCCTTTGTCTATTATATATGTAAATACAACTTCTAAATTACCTTCAGAACTGATGATACCATTCCCATCATTTTCTTCCTTACCACGAATCCATGAAATATCACAGCAATTCTTAAATAGAAATTGATGTAGTTAGATGTTTTACATAAGTATCATTTTCATATTGTATAGGACTGATTTGTATTTCTCCTCACCTGAATTACATTGGTGTAAATGAATTTGGAAAGGAGAGTGGGTGGAGTTTTTTTCTGAAGAATTTTTCTGCAGGTGCTTGAGGTCTGACCCTTAAAGCTATAAAGTGAATTGCCAATCAGATGTTTAACAAATGCCATTTATCACTTGTGCATGAAGGTACACAAGGCATTCCCTAAGAAAAAGAATTGTCGTTCTGAATGACCCGTGGAACTTGGTCAATGTATACAAGTTGTAAATTACTTGCTGCAAAAGGAGATTTATCGAAAACAGTTATTTAGACATGATCTTGTGTATTGTAGCAAATAGATTCTGTACTTATAATCTGGATACAGAGAATGGCAGCCTTTCTGGAAGATAGGATGAGGAAACAAGTAGGGTTGCTGGCTTTATTACTGTTTCATTATTACATTAATTTTTGAAGGATTGCTATTAAGGCTCTTATTTCTAAGGTTGATATTACTTAACTATGAATTCACCAGCTTTTTCCCAGTATCTGAGATGCAGAATGTACATCACCCTGAGAACTGAGTACTAAGGCTAAAACTAAGAATTTCTGATTCAGAAACTATTTTTTCCTTTTCTCTCTTAGGATGGGAATGTGAATATACATATCTTTCATTTATATATGCACATATGCTGTAGTCTGAGACTTGGAAATTGTGTGATTCTGAAGTGTGGTAATGTTTTATTGCCACATACAGAGAATACTTGAAAAGATAAGATTCATCAAACAGCAGCATCTACCTGATTTTTCTTTTAAATGATTTATAAAAGTTTTAACACAGAACATCCTAACAACTTGATTTCAGTAGTATGATACACTCTATTATGCAGTAGTGCTGCTCATGAATCAGAAGAGCCTGTGAAAGTATAACAGTTAAAATTCCATATGGAAAAAAAGGTGAAATATATAAGTCCTGAATCTGTGGGAACTGAGCATATTTTACCTAAATTGGAATTTTGGTGCACTTTCCTTTACAACACCAGCTTTCACTGTCTTTCATGGAGCAAGCCATGTTTGGTAGGAAGAGGTTCTTTTCTCCGTAGTCTCAGCTCTGTCCCCTCCAGCCAGCCCAAGTTAGGCAGCACTGACTGCGCAGTGGGGTTTTAAGCCCGCATGTCTACTTCAGGTGTTTGTGATCAACAGCGAGAAGGCAACTATGAGCTCTCTGGGCTGAAGGGGAGTCCAGATGTTTCAAATAATCCTTTAAATGCTAAAGTTTATTCTTATAGTGTATACAGATTTAGGACATTAAATATATTTATAATCTTGTTCCAAAAAATCCCTTAGCTCATGTGTAAGGATTTGACCAATCTGTCAGACACCTGGTATGGAATTAGAACTTCTATTTTTTTATCCTACATCTATTGTGTCTTTTTATACATTTTCCAAAATAATGGCTGAGTAAGGTCAGAATCTCTCAACCTTGACCCTACTTTTCTTTTCCTTCTGCATTTCTTGGTTCTCGTGTAGTTTATTCTGTCAGCATTTTAAATAGTGTGTGTATCACCTTCTATCATTCATAATGTGAAATGATGAAAAGCACTGTTATTAATTTTATGCAACATAATGAAATAAAAAGCTTTTGGTATTACTTTACTGCAAGTATAAATCTTAAATAAATGTGGTGTTGGAAAGAGATGGGCTTTGAAGGTAAGTGTTGGGATAATTTAGGGTTATTCAGCATTTTCTATGGATGTCCCTTCTTGTTTCTTCACAAATACTGTAAGTAATTGCTTGGTTAGTATATTCCTTAAGTGACTGAGCTTGCAGTTTTCTTCTATCTTTATTCATTGGCAGTGAAAAAGTAAAGCTAATGGAAAAGAATCCATTGCAGTGACACTGTAGATTTACTTACGCATCATAGCCAAATGTTAACCTCTATAATATGTAGGTCACTCCGAAAATAATGCCTCCTATTTATTTCCATGGAAACTATAACAGATACAAAGAGCACAATAACACTGTTTGATAAAGCAAATTCTCAGCTACAAAAGACTATTTTGAAACAGTCACTGCCATTAGCTATGCATTTTTGCCAGTGATGAACAAGAGTCTACATGATGTGCTTGTAAAAATCTGCACCAGTGGAGATGACACACTGTTGCTGTTACCGCTGCTCAAATGCACCACCCACTGCCTCACTGTGCTCACATCCACTGCTTGGTTGCCATAAATATTCAGCAAGCATCCATAAATGTCAGTGGGTGCCATTTTTTCCACCAAAGGAATTCCGTTCCACAGCTTTTCTTCATACGCACTTCCATGTCAGACACTATTTTGTAAGGCTTCCCCTCTGCTACCATCTGTCACACAGCAACAAAATGTGGTGGGATATTGGTATATTCAACCTCTACTACCATTCCACCAACATAGTGGGCTGATGTAATAAAATGGCAGGCATTACTTTCGGAGTAACCCTTGTATTTTAGTGAGAAATTAAATGTCAGATGGAATATTTCCACATAGATGCACATAAATTTCAGAGGACTTGACAAAATGTTACATTTTATCTTCCAGTTTTATCCATCAAATTCTATATGTTTTCCATAATCTGGATATTAAAAAGAATATTGCTTGAGATATTTGCTTTATTCTTATATAGAAACATTTAAATGCATGAGAAGACGGATTTTTTTCCCCACCTCTCTTATGCATTGTCTTATACATTTACATACTTCAGTAGTTGCTTCTATCAAATACATACTGCACCTCTTAAAAGCTTTACTGTTTTTGTCTTTTATCATATGAGATGCTATATGTTAATCTCTCTGTTAACTGGTATTTCTTTTTGCACTTTGGGTGAGTCTTCACTCTTTTTTTTTTTTTTTTTTACTATTGAACTTATTCTCCTGAGTTAATTTTTGCATGTATCTTTTATTCAGTTTATATGATGCAGAGTTTTACTGCCATCAAGCACTGTGTGGAAGATACGAAGAAGAATTTTATTCATGACGTGTAATCATCTTTTGATGTTTAGTGTTTTGTAATAGTGTTTTGTGTGTTGATTTTCTTTTTGCTGTATTACATTGTCTCTTTCATCTTGGAACTGCAGTTATTTATCAGTGTGTGCTCTTAATCTATCCAAGTTGGCCAGAACTTTATTGCTCTTGTTTTGTATTTACAACTGTATTCTCTCCACTTATCCAGCATTTGGTGTGATCATCAGTTATTTAACTGGCATCATGTTTCTTCAAGGTTGTTTTGCATTTAAAGGAAATCTTTAATTAGCTCTGATTTTCCCTTCCCAGTCTTCTCACCAACCTCCTTGTCTGCTTTTAATATCTTTAAGATTCAGAGCATAAAGTCATCTTCCAGTACCTGCTTAAGTTTGCTTTCTCTCTGCACTGGAAATAGTGGATTACACCTGGCCAGCAATGCATTACACCTGGGCCTTCTGGAGATGTGTGGATGGTCTGCATACAGCATCAGCCCAAATACCATCTGGTGTAGCCCTGAAATCTTTTCTTGCCTATGCTGGCAAGAAAATTCTTTCCAGTTTCTTTGGAGAGCTCCCAGAATTTAGTTGAGAATCAAGTTGTATTTCTTTTTTATGTCCAAGATGATCTTTTCTCTATGGTTTGAATGCTAAAACATTTTGAATCAAGGTTGATAGCCTGCTTAAGCCAGCGAAGAGGCACAGTGCAGTCTTCCTTTGAGCTGCCACTCACAAATGGCTTAGATGTGCTACTGCCATATTGCTAGTATTGGCTGTGCAGCCCTGTGTGCAGTAAGAAGACCTTTGTAGTGCTCATTTATCTTCCAGTACTTTCTCTTTTCCTATTTGTGTCCTTTTCCGTCCATGGCTTTATCTCTTTCAATTTCACCCAACATTTCCCTCTTTCTTCTTGTTGACAAGTGATTCATATAGTTATGCATCTTTACAGTGATTGAGTTTTCTGAGCAATCCCTTCTCTGCAAGGGAAAACTTTAAAAAATTCCCTGGTATTAAATGCTCAGTCAAGTGCGCAGTTATCTCTTTTGAGCTGTACAAACAACAAATAACAGGGAGTAGAGAGTGCAGAGAAGATTCTATTTAGTTTATTGGTTATTTCAGGACAGGATGGGTGCAGAACACAAGACATCTCATTTAACTAAGAGAACAAGTTTTAATTTCAATTGTTTTTTAAATTCAGGGTTCTGAAAATGGCCACTTTTCAAGGCACAGAACCACTGAGTGAGAATTCCAGGAAAAGCAGCATAAAACAACTTGACAGAAAGTTTCAGGAAATCCTTCATGCTGCTCTTCGGTCTGAATTTTGATTCCTGATTTTATTTTTATGAATCTGACATACATTTCTGAGTTTTTTTCAGTTACGAAGTAAAACTGCAAGTGTTGCTAAGAGTTGGTTTCTTCCTAACTATTTTGAGATGGTCTTCTCAAGTCTACTTTCAGAAAAAACTCTCTAGACAGCCTTATCTCATTTCTGAAATTCTCAGCCTGATCTGAAAAATCAAGGCAATTCTTAGTATTAAATCGCTATCAGATCAAGGGTTTCATAGGACAGTATCAGGATGACTGAACTGCATTAACATACTCTCAGAGTTTGCTTAATCATCCACTGTATGGACTGTTCCACCTGTTTTCAGGAAAGGAGCACTGCTGTTTCCATACCAGTACTGACACTTCAGTTCTGAACAAATGACATGCACGAGGTGAATTTTTACGGCTTTTGGAAAAGGCTACATCTGGCATTTCCTGAAATGCAGTGTAGAATGAATCTAACATGTCACATTAGATAGCTGAGAATTAACTAACCTGTTCCTCAAGCCAATATAATTTCACTGTTTGCTCTATTTCACCTGAATGTGTTTTTTATATCACAACCTGTTCTAAGATTGCTGGCGGAATATATTACCTAGAAAGGAAGAACAAAATCTATTCTTAAAATATTGTTCGGATAAGCCAAAGCTGCCTGGCAGTATTTTTATTTTCTTGTGCTTTTACGGGGAAGAGACAGAAACTGTGACTGAGGAGAAAGACAGTAGGAGTGTTTTGCATTTATATGGGTCCAACTGGAAAGAAATAAATGGATCCAGCGCGCTTCCCTGCCTATTTGGTCTGTTATAGGCAGGTTGGACATTCAGTACCCCCAAATGACAAATGTTAAGAATTTTGATACAGTAGATACAGCATTATCTTCAGCTCCATAACCATGTGTTTATCTGCAAGTGCCAGTGATGTTATTTTGGGGCCATGACCTGGCCAAAAGTGCACGTCTGCACTGCTGGAAATGCCTGGCTGCCAATTGTGCTCAGTTTAATGCTAAATAACACTATTGTTCAAAAGGAGCTGTTTCCTTAGTTATAAAACCAAATGATACATGGTATTTCTCTATTAACATTTTTATAGTGAATAATTTAATTTAATCTTAAGTATTTTGTCACTACAGTTGACTTTTCCTTCTGCACTTCACCGTAGAAAGAGTCAGGAGGAGAATGAAGCAACTAAAATTTATAACAAACACATGTAAAAAATAATTATCTACACAAGTACTGTCCCATTCATCAGTGATTTGCTTTGCCTACAGCAGAGCAACGTATGACCCCCCCCCTTTAAATATGGTTTCAAGAATCAGTTGAAGGTACTTCACAACATTTCGATTTTATCTGGTGCTTTATTTCCTGCATTTAGGTAATAGGCTGACTATGGTAGGGCTGTTTCTCCTCTCTTCAGCTGTTCAAGATAATAAGATCCTTGTACAAGACATAAGCAACAGAAGATTTCTAAGTGTTTTTAATGAGTAATTGTCACAGCACATTCAAAGCAGTACTACTAAAGAGTCTGCATGCCATTTTGAGCATCAAAGGAAGATGCTCAAAAGACATTTTTGAATTCAATATTAGGCAGAGAGTTGTATCAAAATTCTGTGATGAAATGTGTTAGGATTTAGACATGTCATGTAAATGGCTTATCTTGATGTGTGGTACTTACACAGTATTTTGAGGCCCAAGTCCTTCCAGGATACAGTCACTCCAAATGAAGTGAGTTACCAGCACCTCAGTGTCTTGTCATCTTTCCCTTATCTAAGATAGATCTCAGCTCCTTTGACTTTCAGGCTGAACATAAATCCCTGGGAATGTACTCTGTAGAACAAGAATGCCAACATGTTGCTTCTCCTTTAGCTCACTAATTATATTTTGATTGAAATAAATAATATGAAATCCATATTTTTGTAATATGTAGATTTTCCAAAAGGCAGATAATGAGGGCATGAGGGAACTTTGTGGTTTTACAGTTTGTAAATTCTAAAATAAACAAAACCCAAGCCTGTTAATCAGTGGAATTAATGCACAATGATTGAGATCACAATTACATTGATTAATATTTCAGTTTATAATGTGAAGTAATTCAACATTCATGCAGAATCACTATGTATACATTGAAGCATTTCTATTTGGTAAGCTTGAAGGAGTCTGAGGTCATTTTGTTTCATGTGATGATGCTGAGAATGAAAGATGGCTAAAGTAGATGGCTGGTTATTGCTGTTAACATACTAGGCTAGGCAATGAGGAGGTTGTTGGTTTGCACCTTGAAAATATCAAGAAATTACATACTCTAGAGGTATTTGATTGGCAAACAGGGCCAGGATTGAAGTCTAAGCTTTTTTTTCTGTCTTTTCTGGAGTATCTGAAATGTAGAGCAGGAGCAGAATATCTTGTTTGCAGCTCAGTTAATATTAGTTTACTTTCACAGCACTTTCTCCTGATCAGACCTTGAGACTCACTTAAATAATCCAATGTGATTAATGAGTTTGTGCTGCCCCTTCCAGTCCTGGTTGAATGAAGGTCATGAGATCAGAAGGAATACCCTTTTTAACCAAATGATATTACTGACATTTGAGTGGAGCAATCAAGCACTAATGAGGTGCTTTTAATTTTTTTTCTCCATTATAAAACATGGCTTTGCTTCAGAAGAAGTGACTCTAATTGAATGCCTTAAGATTGCAGATTTCCAGAAACATCAAGCTTAAAAAAAATAAATCTTGTTTGATAGTAAAAGGAAATAAACGGTTCTTGTTTTATCCTCATCTGTAAAACATTGTACAAACAAAAATTAGGCAGTTTGCTGATGTGCTGTAGCTTACCTATAACAATACCCGTGATCTTATATATTTATTTTTTGTGCATATTTGATTTAGATGAGAAAAAACCTTTTTCTTCATTTTCTCTACAGAGTAGTCCTATTGATCAGATTTTTGGCTTAATGTAAGGAATGTTTGTGTTTTTGTTCTTTTTATTAAAAGAAGCAAGAAAAGGAAGAAAATGAAGTAGTTATCAATACCCTCCTAGAAAGCCTTCTTTAAAATTAAGCATCCATAGTTGTTTTTTTTTGTTGTTTGTTTGTTTGTTTGTTTTCTGGAGAAACAGTACTAGACTGTTGTTCTTAAAGTGTTTCTTTGTTTAGAAGACTTGAAAGAATGCATAAAGATCTGAATAGTGAATCTGTTTATTTCAAAGGTAAGTTTACTGGCAACACTTTGGAAATATTGTCTTTGCAAAGGAGAGAGTGCAGACCTCTTTGGTTGAGCAAACCCTCAGAACATGATTCTACACTGTTTTGTAGGTTGAGAGGAACAAAGTATTTTTGCTTTCCTAAATAGCTTAGTGCAAAAAGAATTTGAAACTTGTAGCTACCATCTTTGATTGTGCTAGAGAGGGAAAAGCACCAATGTCTTTTTTTGTTTCATTTGCTATCTCTCTATTGCCAATTGCTATGGGCCAGAGACCTCTCCATAGTCCACGGGCTAAATGACACCAGTGTCGTCAGCAAACTTGCTGAGGGTGCACTTGACCCCACTGTGAATATCATTGATGAAGATATTAAAGAGTATCGGCCCCAGCACCAACCCCTGGCGGACACCACTCGCTACTGATCTCCATCCAGACATTGAGTCATTGACCACCACTATGTGGACTCAATCCGGCCGCCAGTTCTTCATCCGTTGAACAGTCTGCCCATCAAGTCCATATCTTTCCAATTTGGAGAGAAGGATGTTGTGGGGTACCGTGACAAAAGCCTTATTGAAGTCAAGATAGATGACATCAGTGGCTCTTCCCTTGTCCACTGATGCAGCAACACCATCATAGAAGGCAAGTAGGTTGGTCAAGCAGGATTTGCCCTTGGCAAAGCCATGCTGGTTCTCCTGTATCACCTCCCTGTCTTCCATGTGCCTTAGCATAGCTTTCAGGAGGATATGTTCCATTATCTTTCCTGGCAAAGAGGTGAGACTGATAGGTCAGTAGTTCCTGATGTCATCTTTTTTACCCTTTTTAAAATGGGTATGATGTTACCTTTTTTTCCAGTCACCAGGGACTTCACCTGATTGCCACGACTTTTCAAATATCAGAGAGAGTGGCTTGGCAACTACATCAGCCAAATTCCCATAGGACTCTGGGATGCACCTCATCCGGACGCATAGACTTGTAGATGTTCAGGTTCCTCAGGTGGTCACAAACCTGATCTTTGCTTACAGTGCGAAGGGCATTTCTTCCCCAGTCCTCCCCCACCAAACCAAATGTTTGGCATATATGGCATCACATAACTGTGAGTAATGAAGATTTTTTTTTAGGTGATCTGAAGCTATTTCATGACTAGAACACTCACTGATGTTCTCTTTTTGCTTTTTATTTTATTTTATTTATTTTAGTGCTTCTGTACCTTTCTGTAGATACACATATATTATCAACATATGTTGTCTACAAGGACTGTCTTTAGCTGAGGCCTTATACTAATTCTAGAGCCAGTGAATTCAGCCTAAGTTTGATATATCTTTAATTTTCCTCCTTAAAACCAACTTTGGAGCAACATATAACTGCAGCCGCTTCAATAACTCACTGAGTATCAGATTGAAAAGAGAAGGAACACTGAACTAACATTTGACACCTCCTATATATGTGTATAAAATCTAAAGAATGTACAGTAAAAGACCACTATCAGACTAAAGCAGAGACATAAAAATATACAAATATATCTGAGTTACGTTGATAACTGAGCTTTGAGGAATGTGTATTATGTCATGACCACTGACAGCTTTAACTAGACAGGAAAATGCAAGCACCTTTTCTGTGATAACAGTTTGTGCCTAGATAATCTTTACTGACCTTATCTGAACAATAATAAATGCCTCAGTTCCTCAGCTTGTCCTTCTTATTTTTTTGATTGTTTTTTTTTTCCTTTGCCTTTTAATGACTCATCCTCCTGATGATCGAGAAAAAATATCCAGCCTTTTAAATGGCACTGAAGGGTTGGTTCAGACAACTGGCAGCAGGACACCTTTTAAGTGTTCTTAGTTTAAAGTGTGGATTAAGAAGGGGTGGGCATTTTTTAAGGCCTTGTGCAGGGAAGGCTCTGCGAGCAGTAATGCCAAAGGTCTGCAAAAGCTGCAGAAGCAGTTACCCTCATAGGGAAACCTCATGGAGTGAATGATACCTAACAAGTAGTACACAGCCTACATGCTTCCTACGCAAAACACACTATTTTGTCCCATCATGAGCAGCAAAAGAGAGATGTAGGAAACAAGCTTTCTAGAAATCTCAGGAAAACGTCGGAAATAAAATGAACTAAATAAATGTGTGTTGTGTTACAAATAGCACCTTCAGATTGGTGGAAGTATGCAGCTATTGATCAGGAAGAAATTGTCACACAAAATGTCACACAAAAGCCTTTTGCTTTCCCTAGTCCCAGAGTGAGCTTCTGAGGTCAAATTTCAAAGGACACTATGACAGTCATGCTGTCTTCGGCACTGCCAGATATTTACCGGTGATTTCAGTACCTTTATTGCATATAAAATTGGTAGGGGCCCGATGTTGTCTGTATTTTAATTTTTTTTTTTTAAATTATCTCCTCAAGCAAAGAGACATAAATACTTTGATGTAATTTTAAAAGTGTTATTTATTATTTAACATGTTCCAATCAATTGTATAAAAGGCCACAACATGAAACAAATGCAGATATTAAAACACATCACAGGCTTCGTCTGTTAGCTAAATTCAGTTCCTTTATTTACAAAATAAACATCAATATAAATATTTAATACAATAGCTCCAGTAAGAAAAAAGGACAAACTATTATTACTGTGAGAATGCTGAGCACAGTGGAAACTATCTCTTAAATTATAAGTTTCTCTTAGCTTGTGCTGGAGCACTTTTTCATAAAGGCAGAAGTCATAGTGCATTAATGGCAAATATCCATCAGGAAATAAGTCTAAAAGCAACTCAGAGAAGTACATTGCCTCTAGAATGATGGCTTTGCATTTGTGCCATGTTTATAATAGGCTCAATACCAATATCTTGAAAATAACAGTAAATATTTAACTTAAGGAATATTTCATATGATTTCAATAAATGTTTAATACAGTGTAACTTTACAGTACTTCAAAAACTTATTGCTGCAAATATTTATCTAGAATTTTAATTAAATGTATGTATAATCCATGAAATAAACTACCTTGTAGCCTTGATTCAGCGAGCAGCCCTGCGGAAATGCAGAGGTATATTGTCGCCCAGCTGTTCTCTTTGTCAGAGCCTAAGACTGTGTTGGAACTCCCAGCCCTTGCCGTGCTGCAGATCCATCAGTGTCAGGACTATCCCTCTTCTGTAACATCTCATACATGTATTCACTTGCTAACAAAATCAGGGTCCAAGATACACGGACTAAGGGCTGTAACCATTGCCTAACTCTTCTTGCAGGTAGATGATACCTTCTGCTCATACAACCAACAAAAACTGAACCGTAATTGCATTAGCCTCAGGAGACATCCTCCTTCTTCAGGTACTGCTTGCAGTATGATGAATATCTACCCCTTTTCCCCAAGACCTCATGACATAGAAAAGAAAATAAACATACTTTGTTTTGCTGGTGCAGCAGTAAATTTAATTTAGTTACCTGTGCTGGAGAGAAGAGAGAGTATGATGAAACCACAAAAGGGTGACTACAAATGCTTGTAGGCCGATGCTGGGGTGGAGTTTCTGGCTGATGGTCAGTGCGTGGTTTTGCATGTTGCCTGTAGAAAAAGCATGTAGCCTCTTCAGCTCTGCAGCAGTGTAGTATTTCTGATGATCTTAACCTCTGCACCTCTACCATACGTCCTTGCATCCCAAGCTTAACTGTTTTCCCTGGGTAGGTTAAATTCCTAGGAGTCGTAAGTCAGGCTTATATTTATCATTTGTTCTGAAATGTCACTGTTTTGTAAAACCACATGTGAGGGATTTATTCTACATTTAGATTTCTTGTGAGTCTAAAACACAAAAACTTCTGAAATACTTTCTGGTAGTGCACTAATGCAGCAGCAGATCTGGAGTGAGATGCTTGTGGAGCACAGCTCTGTGTCACATGGATTAGTGCAGCTTTCTTTAAAAGGAATCATTTTGTTTGTCGGGTAGCAGTTCTGTACCTGAATATCAGGAAAATAAGAAAACAATTCTGTTAATTTGTGCTTTAATGCTATTGTAGAAATGGATCCTGCATTTCTGGAAGCAGCATGTTAGCAAGGCAATGAACATCTGTATTTAAATAATAGTGCAGGAGTCTGTGATCTCTGACCATTTTTGGAATGATTTTCTTGTAAAAAGCATGGTTGCTTTGGCAGAGGGGGAGTGAGGAAAAATTAAGCAGAGAAGAAATTATCAATTAGTTCTGTTGTTGAATTCTGTTTTCTACTTTATCTCAAAGGAAGTCTGTAACTTCCTTTCCTGTTTCTGGATCTGGGTATGAAAGTAAGCACAGAGGCAAATGTAATTGGCAGTAAAATAATGATGCTTTATGATTTCATAAACAGTAACCAAACCCATTTTCTATGTCCCTTTCTCTATTTCATTAGTATTTGGAAAAATTTATTCTTTTGCTCTTCTTAGTGGTGAAAAGACACAGTGATTGCAAAGTTAATTCTCTTCCTTTGACACTTCTGTTAGTGCTATGACTGTTTTCTTCTTCTAAATTGGTGCTAGTGATTGTAGAAATAGACCCTCGGATGAAATAGAATTGATGTGTTATAGTAGTAAAAGCTTTTTGATGCCACATGGCTACTGCAGATGTTACAGTGAAAAAATAATGGTCGATAAAGCATTTTATTTTCCAGGATTCCTCTTACAATGTAGTTAATGATTGTCATCTAACCAGATATAGACATGACTGACTACTGAGTCAAGTAGTGACAGCATGTGGGTGTCTGCATAAGTTCACAAGTTAAGTGAACATGCTCAGTCAGCCCCAGAAGCTGGCTGGCAGCACTCCTCCTTGCACCACACAAATAACATGCCAGGGACCATTAGTAACAACAGCGCTCCAGGTCCTGTAAACAGTAATCATTTGAAAAATGTTCTAGTGAGCTCACATAAATATGGCAAGGAGAGGAGAAGGGGTACTTTCATGGTTTTATTAAGCTGCAGCTTTGCCCTCATTTCAGTGGGGTTTTGGAAAACGCTTCAGAACTCCACATGTGAGAAGTAAATGAGGTGGTGTGAAAAAGAATGCACATTTTGTGTTGCACGTTAGTAGAGATGGCCATTGCTTATTTCTTTTACAGCCATAAATGTAGCTGAGAATGTTGTCAGGCAGGTAATGTGGTGCCAGAGCTGAGTGCAAAGTTATTGTATTTGACCTAGAATTTATGTGATCTGAAAATAAGCTTAGACACAAAATCAGGGAATAGTTTTCAATCTCTAAGGCTTTACGTGACAGAACTACATTCAGTTCTCACCAGAATAAATTTGATTTTTAGAGCTGATTTCAGTGGGACAAACTCATATTTTAGGGACCTGCATGGGCACTGGATAGTGCATAGCCTCCTTCAGCATTTCCTTGTATGAATAATCCTCTGTTTCTCAGGCTCCTGCCTGCTCTCCTTAATAATCTGCACTGAACGATACCTACCATTCAAAGTTCCCTTCAAACTGATTATTTTCAAGCACCTCATCCTGAAAGGGCCATCCTCTGTAATTGCCTTTCAATCTGCACCATTTATTAGTTGCCCATTTGAGCGATCATCAGGAAGTGAATGCTATAAGCAAAGCCATTTCTAAAGCAATATTTTTGGTGGTGTTGAATGGGGACCCCTTAAAAAACAATACCTCTGTGTTGGTATGCAATGTGCTCAGTCAAGAAACGACGACTGAGACAAGCAGTGGGGCCGTGTATGCATAGAAAATATTTGGTTATTACAGGTTGAAAACTTCAAGGAAAAGGAAAAGGAATGCTGTAGTTTGCAGCATTAGTTATTCCATGCTGAGCTCCATACACTTTCTGTGTGGATTACTTCGATAAAAACATTCCTTTCTTTTGATTCTGCAATGTTTCTCATAACAGCATGGAGTTCTGAGAAACTTAAACTAACTCTGTCAGATTAATCATTTTTAGAAAGTTCTTTGTACTCATTTTGAAAAAGGATAAGCTTTAAAAATGCAAAAAATGAAGGAAGTGTTTTGTAGAAGACAAAATTGTTTTAATTTTTTTCACATGATCGTGTGTCTGTCCTTTGGCTCAGTGCTTCTGGCCCTCAGCACATATTGTTGTCTGCTCGCCTGGCTCAGTTATTGTAGAGGCACATTTCAGCAGTCCTTGCTGCACATCCCCTCTCCTTCGTCCACTTCTCAGAGCAGGCTGGTGCTTTCTCTCTGGTGTTTATGTGGTAGCCCAGCATTTTCCAAACTACAAGGCTTTGAGAAAAGGTGCTGATAAAATCAGGACGCTTTTTCATCTGCTCCATCAAATCACTGCTAATTGCAATTGGAAGGGAATGACGTCTGTTCGCTGATGTGAAGATTATATGAAACACATCACATTTGTAAGAAAAACATCAGCTCTAAACAATTAGGTGTGTGGCCTCTGCCTGTCTACCTATGCAGAATAGGGAATTTGTCTTTGCTTCCTTGTGTAGGTGGCAATTTCACTCCTAACAAATATGGGGAAAATGTTTACAAAGCAAGAATGTTTTGTTCCATGTCTGCAGTTACAGCTTTCATCTAAACACATTTCTGGAGTAAGAAACCTGAGGAGAGACTTCTGTGCTCTATCCATAGTAGAAGCCGGAGGAGAATTGGCATGGGGCATTCCAAAGGGGGGGGATAAATGTTGGCGACTTGTTGTGAGCATCATCCCAAGGTTAGCACCCATTTTCAAAATATCACAGGGCCTTCCTATAATGGGCAAAGGTGCATCTGGGTTGGGACAGTCAGTGTTGAAGTGCTTCTGTCTCTCCTGTGTGCAGACTCATGCACCCACTCAGAAATGACAGGCCTGCAACTTATGCCATTTGGCCTCGTGTTGCCCTCCCTGATATCTTTCTCACTCATTTTAGAGCAGAGGGCAGAGATTCCTGAGACCTCCCATCCCTAACAACCAGTCACTGAGAGAGAGCTGGTAGGACTGCTCCGCAGCTGGGCTGGTGCTGTGTTTGCTAGCAGAACCCCAGCAAGGCTGTATGGTGCCCACCAGCTGGCTGGGATTGCATGACCTCACATCCTAAAGATGTCCCTGACATTGTGATAGGTCATTGTGCTGACACATGCACTGGCAAGGGAGATGCTTAAAAGACCTGTGAAAAAGGCAGCAGCTGTGGATAAACGGAGAGGCATGCTTAATCTTGACAGGAACTGCTTATGGCCAAGCACTTCTGAAAATTCAGCAAGCTGCAGTTAGATGGCTGAATAGGTGCCAGACTCAGTGAAAAATTAGGACTCCATTGTGAGGGCTGAGCACTTCTGAAAATGCAGCCCAGAGAACGGCTGCAGATGGCCTGGCCCTCTCTCAACAGGGACAGGCCACATCATGGAGGGCAGAGAGCGGGATCAGGCTCATGTTGTTGGGGACAGGAGGCAGATGTGAGCTGAGAAAAGGATGGCTGTCAGGTGCAGCAGCAATCCCAAGGGGCGTATCTGCCATGCTAGGATATTGCTCTTGAACTGATTGGGTTACTGAACTTCTCTTTCTCTAACTAATTGTATTTGCAATGCATTTCTTTTCATGATCAGTTTTATAATTTTTATTTGATAGTTGTATATTTCTGTTGTTCAAATTGTGCCAACTACTGGCTGAGAAGGAGAAGTAAAAATGTGGAATTAACCACAGCCACCTGGGATTATTCAGACTTGCTTGTTCCCTGGCAAAACAAAACAATCCACCGCTCCCCAAGGTTCTCTAGGCTAAAAAAACATTTTTCCTCTTCTTCTTTTTTTTTTTTTTTGTCTTGAAAAAATGTATCATTTGCCTCAGCCCCTTCTCACCCTACCTGAATTCTCAGAGAAATGCTATAGTATTCTAAACCTTATAAATACAAACCTGAGTAGCCTTTAGGAAAAAAATAAGTTTAAATTATAAGATGTTCCAAATACAGAGTTGCTGTAACCCAAGTAAGTTTAACACTGAACCCAAATGGAAAACAGAAACAAAAATTGCATCACTTTAGCTTCCTGCTTCCTCAAAAACTAAATCACACCAGCAGGTAGGAGTTTGTAAATATGGACAAAGGTAAGCTAGTGGAAGGATGCCATTGCAAAATACTTCTCTTGTTTTCTGGAGAGTTAAAAGCTACAGTCTACGTATCTAGTTTCAATTGAAAGGCAACCAGTAAGATTTATTCTAGCTATAGAAAGAAGTGCAAGTGCACTGTCTTACAGTAGAACTTAACAGAGGCCTTACACAATCAGGGGAGAAGTGGTGACTAAAAGTTTGTAAGAGTAAGGAAGTTGGAGTGGTTTAACAGCATGTTAGCGAAGTTGCAGTAGCTGTGGGAGAGCACGTATGTAGCCTACTTCCAACCCAGTAACACACAGAATGTGTATCCCCATCTTGAATCTGAACCTTTATACTAATGATCCAACACATCTTTTGGTTGCATGTATTACAAGTAAAATTATAATGCAGAAAGAATATTTTGCAATAAATGAGTTTAAGTACAGAAGGGACACCAAGAAGTTTGAAGTAATGGTATTTAGATGAGAAGATTGGCACAAATTAAGCTGAAGGTCTTAATTAGGACTGCTATTCTTTCCGTTCCTCTGAATAGTCAATTGGGTAAAAATAAAGAAATTGTGAAGAGTCCAACAATGATAAGTTTCAAAAATTGTCACTTATTCTATGAATGAATTAGTGAGTCTTTCTGGTCCAGTGTCCCCCAATGTTTCTGTTGCTTGTAATGGACATATTCTGTGGCAAATTGTGTTTTCAGACAGTTATATCAGAAGGCACCAGTACCATGGTAACTCTAAGAAATGAGGAGGTCCTCATCTCTGGCGTTTGTAGATTATGGAAGATGATCCAAAGGGAAGAATTCATATTACCAAGCTATCTGTGCTATTTCTGATTGCAGAACTCCACTAACAGCAGAGAATTTGCTCTAGTATGTGGCAGTGTACTTAGCTGGAGTGCAATATTTCTGGCTGTATCAGATTAAAACTATTGAAAAGCCTAAATTGATGGTTTGCCAAAGGTGACCTTTTGATCTTTCTGGTCAGTTTTGAGTCATTGAAGACAAACCAAAATATCTTTCTTTTTTCAGGTACTAGTTTGATAAGTTGCCCATGGCAGTCTTTACCATGTAAAAAGCTGCTTTTTATAACCTTTTAGTAACTAACATCTTTCTGTTAACAGTAGCCAAAAAATTAAAAAACGAATAAAAAACCAAACCCCAAATACAATGATAGTGCAATTTTAAAGATGATTGGTGAATTTGGCTTGTACCAGAGCTGAAATGACTACAGTTTTTCCTACTTTTTTCACTGAAGATAAGATCCTCACTCTGAAAAGCTGTGTCGTTCAAGTAGTCATGTATATTTCATTACCTAGGTTTTTTGGAAAAATGTGTTAACCTTTCCTTGTGTGCCCTTCAACGGCAGTTAATCATCATAGCAGGATCAGTGCTCTGTGTAAGCGGAAAAGAAGCATTGTTCCTGATTGCAGCTCTAATGATTCAAAGATTGCAATTTCATAATTAGGTGTGTATTTAGAAGTTGTTTACTTCACTTGACTTTGCTTCTTCAGAATTCACAGAGGTGCCTGTTATGACAGATTTCTTTTTGCATGCGCTGATAGTATACTCTAAAATTCTACTCAAGGTGTCCCCATGCTGAGTCCTTGTGATTTGAGCACATTTAAACTTTGGAGGAATTTGGATTCCCATCTGAACTGACATCTGATGGTTATCACCCAGGCATAACCTTCAGTTTCAGCAAGTGATCCGGACTGAACAAACACAGAGCATTTACATATTTTACAAACCCACAGTTTATACAGAGATGATTTTTTGTTTAAGTATCACTCTCAAGCAACTGGGACAGAGCCTGCTGCAGATCTGTATAAACAACAGATTTTAGACGAGATAGTTCTTATGGATCTAGTTTAGAACAAAGTACAGTGAAAATCTAGCAATTTTAGGTGTGCCCTGGTCCTGATAAGGTGGTTTTTTTGTTTTTTTGGTTTTTTTTTGTTTTTTGTTTTGTTTGTTTTTTTTTGTGGCCAAAGAAAGTACTAGGGTAGCATTTAGGCCAAGAAAATACTGAAAGCAAATCAGATATGTGCAGTGGTGTGACTGAGAAGTTGCTAGTTCTTTAAATGACTGCCAGATGTCAAATAGCAAAATGTCTCTCCTTCCACAAAAGTAATGATAGCTGACTAATAATAATTCAGTCTTGAAGGTCTAGGATTTTTGTCAGAGATATATTTCAGCACACATTTGATACAGCCTGGGGGAGAAGCTGCAAACATGGATGTAATATAGTTTACCCTGTAATCAGAGGAGTAGGAACAAAAACCTGTGAATTTTAGGACACTAGGCCTCCATTTAACAAGAATTAAGTACAACTACCAACAGTAGTTTTCTTCTATTGAAGAAGAAACAGTAGTTTATGACATTGGTTAAAAATCATGGCCTGTCTGAGAGCATATGTTTGCCTTTAAGAAATTATTTTATTCTAAGAGGAATCCTGGCTGAACAAAATGTGATCTACTTCTACATACACATGCAGATACCCATGTTTCTATATGCAAAAATTACATCTGTTTAGATTTCTTTTTTAATTTCTATACTTTAGTGAGTTTTATATCACATGTAGTTACATTAAAAATTAAGTCCAGTTGTGTACATCTCCTATGAAGTCTAAACCCACCATGTTTATGAGTTGCAATGTACACAGACTTTTATCAGAAATGTTTCTGTAAATTTGATGTAAAATATTCAACACAATTAAACTGTGAGAGCTGATGATCTAAGAGTCTTCACTGTGATGATGTTTAATCATTGCAGATTCTACTAAAGGAAGTCCTGTTGCACTATTCATTAGTGTGTTTAGAATAAGTCCATACACCAGTGGATAAGGAAAGCAGTCCAACTGTATAAGTTGTTTACATTTCAAAAGACTTTAGAGAAGTTTAATCACTGGAGACCTGAAAAAAAATGAAGGAGTCAGAGAGTCAAAGTATAGTAATTTATCAAAAGAATGTGTGAGGTAAAAATTAGAGTAGTAAGAATAAACAGTTGGGTTTCATTTTGGAAGAATACTAAAAGCAAGCTGTCATAGGATTTTGTGCTAGGAATAGAGCTTATCTGGAAAAGAAGAGTATGCAGAAAAGCGACATAACCTGTTGCTTTTATGCAAGAGAAGGTTTGGAGAGGCTTGGAGCAGGCTGGAGTTATAACAACGTCAAATCACATTCTTTCTTCTACTGGAGTCAGTTTACATGCAAAAAATTTAATTTGTTTAGTCTGTCAAACAATTCTATGACAAATTAATAGTTTTTACCCTTAAGTGATGGTTCTCGATGAAGGAAATTGCAAGAGGTTTTATTAAAGGTCTTAGAAATGGTTGAAAAATTAAGGACTGCAATCAGCAAGGACCTGTATGAGGCTCTGACTAAAATATGCTGCATGCATTGTCCAACACTGCGTGCTGGTATTCTAGGAATTTTAGTTAAACATAAGAATGCAATGGACATAAGCAAATGTGTTGTATCTGTGAATTGGAAAATATCTATATGTATTTTAAGCCAATTTTTTAAAAAGAGAGAAGATTGAGATAGATGTTTTCCAGGCATATATACAACTTTTCTTAATTCTGCTTTTTTAATTATTTGCGAAGCCTGAATTACAAAAACAGACTTATTTCTTTCCTGCTTGTTGTAATGCCTTAGTGGCTCTTCAGCCACCTACAAAGAACTGCATGCTGTGATGATTTATGGATGCCACCTTTGGGACCTTCAGAAACGTATCTTGTTCTGTGATGAGTTATTTTTAAATTGTCCAAAACTGTTTCACAAAAATCTGGGGCTGTTGGGACTTCCAGTTAAGTAATAAAATCTAGGGACAGAATTAAACCTGTCCCCTCATTTATAAAACAGGAAGCTTTGCTAAGGCTTGAAAATGACTGCTGGGATATCTGCTCAATTTATATACAAGCTATAAAAGATACTTATATTAATTTATTGTTAGTGTATATTACTTCATGCTCTCCATAAGCAGCAATTTGGGGGCAACTTAGAGGACTGTGATTCTTGCATGAGAATGTAAGAGGTGAGAGAAGCTGAACCTTCTTCATCCCTTGCATAAAAGGGCAGGGAAAATGTTGTCCCTTAAGACTGCAATATTCTTATAGTGTCAGACAGACGTGCTGGAAACACTTAAAAAAATGCTATCTCCTGTTCCAGCAAGTCTGTAAATTGAAGTGAACAGAACATAACTGGGGATGGTAGTGATGCATGCGGGAGGAGTTGATCTCCGTTGTGGTATGCTGTGAAAGAAGCTATTTTAGCTGAAAGGAGCTACAACCTGGAGGAATGAGATAGGTATAAAAACAAGACTGCTGTGGTGGTTATAAGTGGCAATCATCTCTCACTGACATGGTGAGTCAAGTGAGACCTGAGACTATGGAGGATAATGGTAGGGTGCCAAAAATCATGCTCTTACTTCTATATTTTTCCAGCATCTAGTTTCTGTTCCTCCTTCTACAGTTCTACTGTGCAGACTTCACTATATTTCATACTTGCACGATAACAAGTCACTGTCACATGTTTTACCAGCACAGTAATAAAAGTAAAAGTAAATTAGCCTTTTAAAGCATCCTCTAATATTCTTATTTCCATTTTATGGTAAAAATTTTGCTTTGGTGTAAAGTCTGTGCAGGCAGATTCAAGGTGTATGCAGGAGAAGCCAGGAGCAGCTAGAGGAGCAAGGTGGCTGATTTGTTGGGTAAAAGCTAGGAAGGGACATTCCCTCAGATGGGACTTGGCTGTGGTTTGCATCTATGGAGGACACATGGTTTAACAGCCACGTGGGGTTCCTCTGCATTGATGGACTGTGTATTTCATGCATTTATTTGCCTGGCTCTTCATGCCTGGTTGCATGCTGCTTGTTTCTGCAGCTTGATTCTCCCACTTGGAGACTGGAGTGACCTCTCTTTGACTCAAGATCAGACCCTTCTCCTTTCTCCCGTGTTAGGCACCACATCACACTGTGATGTGACATCTGTCTCCAGCCCTGGCATTTACTCTAGTGTTGGTTTTGTTTCATTTCAGGAAATTGAAAATAGACAAGGGTCAATTGTAGGACAGTGCAGTGTTGGTAGAAAATGACAGCTTAGTTCAGTGGTCCAAATACTGTCCCCTCTGTTGTGTATTAAGTTGTTGCTCTCTGAAAGAGGATATTACTGGGGAAGTCCTTTGCAGAGCCTTCTGCATTGTTACCATGTGCCTCAAGCACTGCTAAACCTTCTTTTTCTTTTTCTTTTTCTTTTTCTTTTTCTTTTTCTTTTCTTTTCTTTTTTTTCTTTTCTTTTTTTTTTTTTTTTTTTTTTTTGATATTGCAATTTCTGAAGAGAATTTTTCTATTGGCTTTGCTTTGTGTGTGTGTTTGTGTTTAAGTGACAGGGAAGAGGGGGAGTTGGCTGGTTCCATTTACTTATCTTCATCTTTCAGTGCAACTTGTCACTTTTTCAGTGATGCTTTTAGCAGGGACTAATCTGTACAATGTCCGTAAGACATGCCATACTTTGGAACAGCTTTTCAGTAACGTAGTTCAAAAGTAACATACCCAGAGCTTAGCCATGCAGTGTTTCAGCAGCTGCACTTAATTTTGCCAGTAAGTTAGCCACAAATGTGTCCATTCACATTCCAACCCATATTATGGCAGAGCTGATAGCTATGGAGTACATCCGTCTTCTTTAATTTCTATTTTTTTTTACTCCAGAGGCAAAGCTCTTTTAGATTGCTAAGAAGCAATCTTTTTTTCCTGTGATATTCAGTCTTCAAGCAAACTATTTTTACATCAGTCAAAAATCTATTTTGCTCTCTCTTTCTCTCTCTCTCTCTCTCTGTCAACAATAGCACATCAGCACCAAGTTACCTTCAGGAAGGTCAGTGAAAAAAAGAAAGAAAACCTGTAATTTAAACAGATGTGTCTGAAAGACACCTGTGTATTCTGTTTATTGGCATAGTCAACCACTCCACGAACAGTTTTTCTATGTTCAACAGCTGAGAAGACAGATATGCAAAATATACTCAATTATTATATTAGCAACTGTTGATGTCAAGTCACAGCATTGGTTCCTTCTAAAGCTTTAATATTTTACTGGCATTTTTGGTCATGTGATTTGAGTGTGAGGCTACAGTTTAGGAGCTCTGGGTTGATTCTTAGTTCTGTCAGAGGCTCCTTGTGGCATTGTGGGAAACATTTTTTATTCCCTCAGTGGTCAGTTCCAAATTATAAAGTGATGATAACAAGGCTTTCTTTTTTTCCATCGTGTGCACCTCTTGTCCATTTATACTCTAGACACCATTTCTCCCAGTAGATGCTTATATTTTTACAGACTGAAGGATATCTCAACAAAAACACATATATAGTATACATATATAGTTTGTATTTATTCACTATAATAGAACTTAAATACTATTGTATCTGTATTATATATGAAAAAGAAATATTAATGTGTAAAAAATGTTGAGTGATAATGTTAACTTTCACAACAACTTGTATGAATCATTTAAAAATTGCAAGTGTCATAGCTGCCACTCTATGCATTTTTAAATAGCAAAAGTAAGATATTATTACATGTAAATCAAAGAGAGCTATGTTGTGTAGAGTGGCATTTAAATTCACATAAAATGATTCATGCTTCTTGTTCTGTGCCCCTGGTAGTTTAAAAATCTCTTTATATGTATTTGCCTTCCATAAGTATTTTGATGCTGGAGAGCTATTTTCGATAATTACCATTAATTTCCGTAGAATGAGAAGTTAGTGTATATGCAAGATCACTCTTCACTGGTTTTAAGCCCCCTTGACAGTTTTAGTTACTAGAAGTTAATTGAACAAGAAAAAATGAGGATAAAATTTGGTTTATCAGATTGAATTCTGTTAGTGTGACTGCTTGTTTTGTAAGGAAAGGCAACAATAGGTGAGTCCATCCTATCACCGCTTGCTTATTTTTAAGGACTGGATCAAAGGGGCAAAGAGGACGCTTGGTTACTCCTGAGTGCCTGCTGTTTGCGCTTAGGTCTGCAATCTTTTTGTAGCTAATTGCATTATTGGAACTGCTACCCGACTGCAGTCTTAAGCTGACTGAAGTGATAAAATTACATCAGAATTGTGTTCTCTTCCTCATAAAAAGAGACCTGTGGAGGGAACATTTTTTTAGGTTTCCTGTCTTGTGTTAGATAGGCATTGGTGAGAACATACATCTGAGACAAATGTGAAGGTTTCCTCTGCCTTGCAAAAACATACTAGTTATGTAATGCTTCTGCATGCTGATGGAGGTTGTGAGACAACCAGTAAGCCTCTTCTCTAACAAGCCCTCTGTGAAAGCCTCCAGACCTCTTCATATTTAAGCTTTTGCTGTGGCTAAGTGATTCAAAAGATAGACTAAAAATCAAAATAATTTCTGGGTTTTTTTTGTTGTTTATTTTGTCTTATTTCTTTCCCTTCTCCTTTTATTTACGAAATAGAAAAAGGAGGGGATGATGCAAGGTCTATATATGTTGGGCGAGTGGAACAGATATTTCTTTTAAAAAACTTCTTAAGGAATGGACATTTCTCTCAGAAACATTCCATTAAGGATATATTTATGTGTGAGAATTTTCATTTTAAGACAGTGAAGGCAAGAACTAAATTCCAATATTAAAATGATGTTGACGTAATTTTTTGCTTGGCTGAGTTCTAAGGCTGATATGATCTTCTGTACTGCCCAGGGGATTTAGCTGCTCAGATCATCAGGAAATTCTCAATCTTCTTCTCAATACTGATTGGAGGAGTCATTATATTCAGTTCTGTCATAGGTTGTTATCTACCATGCTCAGTGTTGAGTGACAAGAAGTAAACGATAATGTGTTCATCTAGGGACTGTAAGACAAATGTTTTAGGTGTTCTGTGGACTTTTGTTAAATAACACTGTAGTCATATTATGCTGAATAAGCATGGATTTTGCACCAAAAAAGGAATTTGAATTATTGACACATACAGATTCTTAAAACTCAGAAGATGGTAATTTTTCAACGTGATTCTTGAGATGACATTTTCTTGACATTTTTCTAGAAATACTAAATTTCTAAGTATTCTAATTTGACATTACAGTCAGGGTTGTTCTTTTTGCATTACAAAATGGCTACCACTGTGTATTGAATTTTACTATTATGCACATAAAAAAGGTCTATCCCTTATTTTTCAAATGACTACCTGTTCTTTGTGATTTTGCTTAAAAGATACAGGAATGTGCTTTCAAAAGAAATCTTTTGCTTTAATACAAATGTTTCTAAATATTTTAATTACTTGGCACAGCACAGTTCTGCTAGTTCTATTTAAACCTTCAAGTTAAGCTCCATTCTTGGCCAGAGGAGGATAGAGTTTGTCACCTAGAAGTCAATTCAGCAGCCATCAGCTGCCTGGACTGTGAGCGTGGCCCTCTACAATGTGCTGCAAAAAGTCCTTAGCCTTGTGTATGTGGTCAGCACAGCTTTCCTGTGCTTAGAGAAGTGCTCAACAGTATTTTTCACCTTTATCACTTCAGACAGGCTAGAGGTGGAAATGCTGTCAATTTGCTTGCTTTCATAACTGACCTATTTTTAGATGTCTTTAATAAGAACATGTTTCTTATACATTTACAGCATGTGGTACTGCTTCGAGTGTGACATACTATTACTTGCTTATCTCGGTGAGGTTCAGGGAACTTCTAAACTTGAGAGCAAAATTACATCAGTTGTTGTAATAGAAAAACAACTGTTTGTTCTGAAACAGAGTTGATATGAGGGCATATCAAAATAATCAGTACAATCTTAAACTATGAATAATAATGTAATACTCTAATAAAACTTGTAATGCTGGGGAGACTGGGAACAATTATCTTCTTTTCCTATTTGTCTTGGATGCTAAAAAAGAATAGAAATACAGCATTGTAAACTTCACAAATGATCAAGCCTCTTGAACTGTCAGATTCCTGTAATAAAATGTAACTCAAGAAGATATTTTTCAGTTCAACTGTCATATTCAAATACCAATACATTCTCAGTGATTATGTTTCATAGACCTCTATTTCATCTCTTATAAATACAGATAATTCCCCTCAACTTTATGAGGCTAACAAAGGTGACTCCAGTGAAACATTTGAAGTGTGCTTTCGCCTCCCCCCCACCTCTTAGTGTCACGATTCAAACTGAAGATAAAGAGGGCTTTCAAAGGCTTATTTTTTAATAAATAGTCTCAGAGGAACAAAGAACCATGAATTTGCTTGTAAGATACAGTAGCTTCATGACTGAGAGCAGAAGAGCAGAAAGATTCACATTCCCTTGTTGCTTCAGTAGCTCTTTTCAAGACGTTTCCCATTTGACCTTTGCCACAAAGAAGAGATCTGTCCAGAATCTCTGAAAAAGAAGTAAGGCAAGATCATGCAGAGATGTCTTAATACTTCCTTTGCACAAAATTCTTTTCATATCTACCTAAAAGCAGTGGACCGCAGCAAATAACTTGTGGATAGGACCACTCAAGGCCAAATGGCCTGAAGGGGCACCATTTGGAATGACCTTTTAACATCCTTTGTCAATAATCCTTGTAAATTATATAAATGTAAATTATATAAATTATATAAATGAAGTCAATTGTCTTAAAAGTCTATCCTTGACTAGCAAGTAAATATCAGTGAATGTTTCAATTGCAACTTAATCTAATTTGTCTGCAGAAATGATGCAGAGTAACATTTAGATTTTTAACTCATATTTTCTGAGGTTCTGGAAGCTTTTACTCTGAGGCAAAAGAATTGCTTATCTATTTTATGTTAACAGTCAAGAGCGAAAACTAAACCTGACTACAAAATTGTGCTTATATTTTCAGTTGCTTTTCTGCTTTTGCATGGTTCTGGTAGAAACTGCCATTTTCTAAAAAATGGCATAGGAAAGCAAGAAAGTTCACTAATGTCTAGTTTTGGAGCTGTATTCATTTTTCAAATAGTTTTGGAAGACTTTATTTCTAAATATGCTATTTTTTTTGGACAAAGTATGCTGTGGAAGTGTTGCAGTTCTTGCCAGCAGGGTGACTGTGTTTTGAGTATGTGATAAAAGAGTCAAGACCAACTGAAAGGTCTAAGTAAGGTAAATAAGATGACCGACCCAACAAAATGTCAGTTAAGTTAGAATCATGCATGTAGGAGAGGATTCACATTGGAAAAGAGTGGTTTGGAACACCTCTCATATGAAGACAAGCTGAGGGAGCTGGGCTTGTTCAGCCTGGAGAAGGCTCTGGGGAGACCTCGTTGCAACCTTCCCATACTTGAAGGGAGATTACGAGCAGGAAGGAGGCAGACTTTTCACATTAACTGATAGGACAAGGGAGAATGGCTTTAAACTAAAAGAGAGCATATTTAGGTTAGATGTTAGATGGAAATTTTTCACTCAGAGGGTGGTGACACACCGGAAAAGATTGCCCAGAGAGGTTGCCCCATCCCTGGCGGCATTCAAAGCCAGGTTGGATGGGGCTCTGGGCAGCCTGACCTAGTGGTTGGCAACCCTGCTCATAACAGGGGGATTGGAGCTAGACAGTCTGTAAGGTTCCTTCCAGCCTGAGCCATTCTTTGATTCTATGTTATGATACGAAAGCCCATTAGGAATCAGCCAACTAAAAGGCTTGGAAGGCTGTAAAAGGTAAGACTTCTAATTAGCTATTTAAGCCGTACCATCAGACAGACTTTGGAAGTAGACTTGTGAACTGCCTAAGAAAGGTTCTATATAGGGATTTTATAGTCGATTCCAGAACTGATGAGAATAGAAAGGGAGCTATTAAGAGTGACATTTCTGGGGGATCTTCATCTTTCTCCTGACATTCGCTATGCAGGTAGGAAATGGTACAATATAGTAGCTGACTTTTTAAAAAGGCTTTTGCATGCTGATCTATTTGGCAATCAAAACAGAACTGTGTGGTTGATTTGGCCAAAACCTAAGACAACCTAGAGTCAGAATATTTGACCCTACAAAACCCTTGTTTTTCATGTACTAATGTGTATTTAATAAGTCACAACATGCTTGCAAGAATTCCATCAGCATTAGTTTCTGAGTTAATTCTATTAATGATTTATTCATTATTATTGGTTCAGTGTGGTTTTGGTTGCAGCAATACGTAGACATCTACTTCTGCTAAGGAATTAATACTACGAATTATATAAATCTACATGTATGAAGCTCCTAATAATTCTGAGCATCTTTGCTATATGTACAGTATGTTCCTTAGTAACTGACAATTACTGTCAGTGACAGTTCTACCATGGATTTCACTGGCAGCATGGTTGGGTCTCATTATTAGGTGGATTGATGAATGAATTCAGCAGTAACCTAGCTGGTCAGCATAACGGAATATGGGCTTTTTTGTGTGTGTTTTGTTTTGTTTGTTTTTCCTGTGGGAATAGTACTAAGTTTCAATACTGGAAACTAGTAGATATGTTGTATACAATCTGGGTTTCTTAGGAAAGAAGTAATGAGAATTTGAGTTGAAAGACCGTAAATAAAGCCTTTGCCCAGTGAGTGACTTTGAATCAGGCAACTTTGTAGTTGTATAGGAGAAGAGTCCTGATTAAACACCAAAACAAACACCTGCGTTTCTTTGTTATATTCACATTAAATGTATGCGTATGCCTTCTGTTTCTATAGTAAGTAGAATCAGCCAGGGATTGCAGCATCCCTGTATTCTGAGGAAGCCAGATTACAATCTAATATGTGCAGCTTGGACATCTCCCTAATTTGAAACAGAACCGCTACCACTCCGTGAATATTTTGAAAATAATTGAGGTCTGACCAAAAGCATTTAGTGGTTTATATGAAATTCATTTATTTCCTTTTCTTTTTTGTATGGCAGCATTCTGACTCCCTGGTTTATGAATGGAAAGTATGTTGAGAACAAGTGGTTTTCTTGATACTGGCTAATGATGGCTGTTCAGTATCAGACTTTCCACTGAGACATAGAAAGTTTCCA
This sequence comes from Pavo muticus, assembly GCA_016647715.1. Lineage (NCBI taxonomy): Eukaryota > Metazoa > Chordata > Aves > Galliformes > Phasianidae > Pavo > Pavo muticus. The sequence continues at coordinate 245,211 of JACDJE010000150.1, read as the reverse complement.
ATTCTTAGTTCTTGCCATCAGAAAATTGGAGTATCCCAAAATTAATAGTAATATTTATGGTCTTTCAACTCAAATTTATCTAATTCATTTTTATTTGTAAAGAATTGAACTGAATGTTACTGAAAAGAAATCCCAATTATATGTTTCTTAAAGATGCTAGCTGGCTGCATTATTACAGGTTTTATGAGGAACAAAGTATTACAGAATTATGACATACTGTTACTTTATTTTGTGTATTTCTTGTTAAGCATTTGGAAAGCTTTGCCTGTCTTGTAAGACATCCATGGGGTAGAACTCTAAACCTTGGTTAAACTCACAGTCAATGCCAAACTGCACCTCTCATTAGCATCACTTATTTTTGGTTTGTGTATGTCTATCTACATACTAATAGACCTAATATACACTAACAGAAGCTGAAGCCTTTTCTTACCAATACATTTAAAATCAAGAGAGAATAAAAGGGCTGGTCCATGACAGAAATCCTGAAAACCTCATGTACAAGACTGTAAAGATCAGAATTCCTGTCACTAATGGTCAGTTAACTGATCTGATTTTTTTTTCTCTGTTCACATTTACTTTAGCCAAAGAAACTACTGTTATGAAAACAGCAAGACCAAAGATACTTCTTCAATTAGTCTAACTGAAGAAAAAAAAAAAAAGTCAATAATAGCTGAACTGGTATTAGAAACTATGTCAAAGAAGGGTGAAAGGTAGGATAAAAAGTGTTGCTGTTAGAATCACCCTGCAATTTTAGTGAGTAAATTCATCAAATCTCCCATTGATGTTGAAAAATTTGGTAAGCCAAATGTGAAGTCAGGAAAGTTAGGAATTACTTTAATGTTTTGAATGGCCGTAACTACTTGGAACACTTGAAGGCAACGGACCAGTGTCTGACCAAAGGGAACTGTCATCTGGCACATTAGTGATGTACATTCTTTAAAACAGAAAGCATTCCTGACTTCACTGTATCTACTTTTCTAGTAGACAAAACAATAATGTTTGGATGCTATGTTGCTCATGAAAGTCAACTCTGACTAAGCTCTAGCTGAGCTTTTGAGTCAGGAGACCGAGCATCTTAAATTCCAAAGTGAAGGCTTCTATCTGGCCAGTTCAAGGGCACTGAGCACTGGACTTAAAACACTACTTCTTTGCCAGCTCAAAGTGTGCGTGCTTTCATACTTATATGACATGTGCTGTGAACAGAAAGCAACACACATCTGTGTGCTCTAAATAAAAGCCTTCTGTGGATGGATCATTCCCTAAATGATCTAGCTGTTTAATTAGGGGCTGGGGGAACAGAGCTCATGTTTGAAGGATCAGGAACATTTTCACAGGTCACTTTGTAAGCAGCTGAGACTGATGCAGTATGTGTACCAAAGAGAGCGAGGGCAGACAGTGACAAAGGTGGAGCTGGTAGAATTTTTCCTTGGTGTTTAAGTATGAACTGCATTTCATGAATGATGGTTTTTAGATTGTGTGTGTGTACAGCTCTAAGAAATGAAGACATAAGCAGAATTCACTGTTAAAGATAAGCTGTCAATGTAGTTCAGCCCTTCTCCTCAGGAAGGATCTGGCCCAATATGAACCCTGAATATTACAAAAAAAGACCCGCTGAAAGATGGGAGAGAAGAGAGAATTGCTGCCAAGTAGGTATTTCCAAGTAAGGAAGGCTCATTTTGCGAAGCCTAATGAGAGCTAAGAAACCATGCCTCTGGGATCCGTCCAGATTCCATGAAAAAGCCAGAGAGGGACTGATGAAAGCTAATAATGCTCCATGGTTACAATCTCAAATTCCTCACTCACATTTGTGTTCATCCTAGGCTTGCAATCATTAGTGGAGAAGTGGTTTTTGTCTTGCAGCACTGTGCCAGCACCAGCTTCAGCCACTGTTGCTGTTGGCCACTGTGTGCCATTAAAAATGATTTGTTTTTACAAACATGGTCCTTTTCATTAAAATATTTTTTCTGGCTCTCAGACATTTTTTACAAAGACATGTTTGAAAAATCACTTTACAGTTTCTCTTATGAAGAGAAGTCTTACTTCTTATTCTGCAAAGCCTTTCTGATGGACAGCTTGCTGACAACCCCACCCTAGTATGTGAAAAGCAGTTGGGCAGTGTAGGAAATAACAATATGCTGGCATTACTCAGCTAAGCTTGAGGGAAGGTGCAAATGTGGCTGATTTTGTTTCTTACAAATAAAAATCACTGAGACTGTAGCTGATACTTAGTGGAAGGCGTATCAGAAAAACCCTCTCTCAAGGCATAACTCTCATTCATGTCAGGTAAACTCCCACATTCAGCCAGAGAATTAAGTTTTGCTGTCAAATCTCCTGCCTATTAGTTTCTGACAGATTTTTGGCATATACTTCAGCCTAACAAGATTGATCCCGCACAACTTAAATCAATGGAGACCTTGTGACTTGAAAAGGATGGAGGGTCATTTCATAGAGTCTGCAATATGAACTACTTGGGTGCTAAATCCTTGACAACTAGTTGTGGTTCACTTAGATTTGTCAAAGTTATTTGGAAACCTTGAAGAGCCCTTAATATCCCTATCATTTTCTCCCACCTTGGAAATAGGCTGGGCAAAGGTGAAAAAAAGCAAGGAGTGACTGGGAGTTAAAATTGTAAATAAGTAAGGTGTTTTATCCTGTATACTGTTGATTTAGGTAAAGTGCACAATCTGTGAATTTGCCTACAGAATTGCACTGTGCTCTCCTAATAATAGCTCCAGTTCAGGTGGAATCCACAGACGGTTCATGGCAAGTTAGTACAAATTACTGTTTTAAACCACGGATTGCTTTAGGCTGCTGTGATAAAAAAAACAAATGCCAGTGATGTGTCATACATGATTTTTATATATGGTTTTGTTTTCTTTGAAGAACCCGCAAAAGTAGATTGATTAACAAGAAGATAATAGCAATATTTTTTTTTTTCCAAAAATTTGGAGACCAGGGGATCATCTCTTTGCTATGTTCAGCTTACTTTTGTGATTACATAGGATAATAGATTTCTTCATGTAGCATTACAAAAACAATCAGGAAAGACTTTCATGAGTGTTATCGAAGGGATAACAGCACACTTCTTGCTTCAGGGATTGTGTTAGTACACTTAGAACAGCAGCAGAAATGTGTTGGGGAAAGGAGGATGGAGTACGGGTCTGGCTTCAGTTATCCATACATTCACCAACACTGGCATGGCGTTAAGCTGGTAACTAAAATTCCTCTCTCAGGTTTTCACTTCTCTTGGAAAACTAACTGAAGACTACAAGATCTCTCTTGGGCTCATCATTTTAAATTTTGTATTCTTACTCATCTTTTCCAAGCTAAACTGCCAAAAGCCCTAGTGGGAGGAGAGTTAGAGAGGGAAGGGGCAGAGGGGCATTTTGTTTTGCTTTGAATATCTTTTCCAAATTTCCACATTCTTGTCCTTTATCTTTTTCCCTCTTCATTCTTTTATTTCACTAGCACCTTTCTCATTCCTCTTTTTTCTCAGAGAAAGAATATTTTTCAGATATTTCACTGGCAGTTGCTCTGGGGGTTCTCTTTCTTGATCTCCTTTTTGCTGTTTGCCTATGCAAAGATATGACCATTTCTTGCAGCTGGACTGGTGTGCTCTCACAGGTCACCTGAGGCTTGTGTAGGAGAGATGCAGAGAGTTTGGTCAGCTATTTACTGAGCCTGTGTAAGAGCTGCAGCCGTAGTTCATTGCTCTAGGGCATGGCAGGAGAGCAGAAAGGTTGGGATGAGCTAATACCTATTACATCTCCAACTGTCGGAGAATGTAGGTGGCCTGTGGTTGGGTGGACTGAGGTCATGATGAGTCCTCACCTTTCTTGCTCCTTTTGTCTGTTCTGCACTTCTCAAACCTGTCTGGCAATCTTCTTCCCCAACTGTTTCCTCAAATTGGGAAATACTATTTGCCAACCAGTATAATAATACCAAATGTTTTCCTGCAATGCAGTTATCAGTGGAAGTGAGCATTTTGCTTTGGTAGATAGCCATTAGTCACAAAGATCTAGTTTTATAAAAACAGGTTACTGTTCTTGTTGCATAGCTGAAATGATGTAAATGGCACAGTTCAGTGTTGATGAGAACTTGTGCAATGCTGAGTGAGGCAATGGTTAATCCATTGAAATGCTTGGGCCTATCTTTTTACAACTCGCTCTAACTTGATGTAGGGAGGCCTGGATAGGACTATTTGTGTAAACCAGCATAACTTCACTGCTCACGACTTTTCAATATGGTTGCTAAAATTCAAAATCAAAATGTAGCTCTTTTCACTCTCAGCGCATAGATAAGTGACTTCCTGGATGACAGAGTGGTATTGATTCCAGAAAGTACAACTTTCTTCAAAGAAGGAAAAAAAATCTAGTGTGAAATGTGGGAGATAAATGTAAAACATCGTCTGGTAGTATTTTTTGGTTCACTTATAATTTTTTTCATTCCCTGTTACTGCACATGGTGCAGGTTTAATCAAGAGCCTAATCTCAGTTTTGCTTCCATCATGGTACTCTAATATGTGAAAGAGAACCATATAACTTAATTTTAAATTATGTGTGTCTTGGTCTTTCATAGTATGACCACTAGTAAAAGTGCTTAAATCTCAACCAGGAGGAAAACTACGCATTCATCTTACTGGAGTAGAGGGAGTTTTCTTTATTCTGAGGTACCTTAGAGAAAGGTGGGAGGTTGTACTCAGAAGTATCTGTCGTATCTTGCAATTTCTTTTCATGGACTATCATCATTTCTAATTTGACAGTGATCTATTGTCCTGTATTTCAGTTCTACAGAGCAGATTTTGTTTCAGCAGTTTAACCCGGTTCAATTGCTGAGTTTGGGGAAGCGGAGAGGAGGAAATACACTTATTTATTTATTTTGGTCCAGTTAATTTAGATGAGATGTTGTTTTATGAGTAGAAATACAGAAAGGAGCTCAAGAAATTTGTTAGTGGCACCATTATCGTAACTTGTAAGATGGTGAGGGTTACAGCTGGCTTGAAGCAGTAGAAATGGCCATGATTAAATGCTCCTACTGCTGTACAGCTAAGTGGGTGGGAAGGATTTTGTTTCCTCTTGACCTTTGATGACTTCCATTTGTGTAAAGCTGGTAACTAAGACTTTGAATGGAGAACCACATTTGTTCTTAGTACAGCTACATATATTTTCTCATAAAAAAGATGAATGGTGCATTCCAATCTAAGTCTTACATAGCATTTGACTTTTAAATTGGGGCAGTGACTGTAGGAGTCGAATAGTTCTATCGTGGGCTGTTCTTCACCCTGTTCCCTCTGTGTGGAGTAAATATTTCTAAAGGGTCTACAATCTTCCCCTGAAGATAACCCCTCAATTTCAAACATTTTAATTAATCAGTTTGGAAACATCACCAAGTTGCAGAGAAAGCTGATTCACACATTTGAAGGCTGTAGACAATTTTTCTCTGTTTTCTAGGAAAAACATTGCTGTCTTTAACAGATTCACATTGAATTTACTTCCTGCACTTTAATGATGGCCTCTTCACTTCCCTGGACTTACTATTTCAGAAGGTTTCATTTAAGAAAGTTCTTTCTGTAAATTAATATACTGCAGATTTATTCTTCATCATGTCTACATTTGATATATACAGTATTAAGTTTGTATTCACTTAGCAAAGCATTTACTCCATTATCATGTAATCATTTCCAGTCCAAATACAGAATCTAGAGATTAATGTACTATAAATTTCTTCTTGCAGCAGTTTTATTGCTATATTAGTTATTAAGTTATGTTTGCATGGAACTTCCACAATTGTTTATGTTTTAAAGTGAGTCTTTTAAATGGTTAAGACTGAAAGACTGAAGATTATAATGCACAGTATCTTTGCAATTGGTAAAATGTTACCATTTGTATATGGAAAAAGAAAGTTTCCATTATCACAAATGCTGTTCCTTTTTTTTTTTTTCCTTGGATGGTGATGGAATTTTTTTCAAAGCTACTAAAAGCATGAATTGGAAAAAGTGGAAAAAATACTGTATTTTTTTTTCAACCCTTTTTTTTACTAGCTCATGAAAGGAAACTATCTCACTCTTGCAATTTTTTTTCTATTCAAAGTCCTGAACTTTTTCACAGCAAGGAAACTACATGGAAGATAAATAGCTAAGGTTACCCTTTAGCTCCTAGAGAAGCTTGCTCAAATCCAACTGGAGAAATCCAACTGGAGATGGTTAGTTGCTCAACACGGAACATAAGTACTTACAGCAGCTTAAGACAGGCACAGAAGTGTTTTAGGATTCAGTTAGACATAGGTTCACTGTAGCTGGATCATCCATTAGGTCATTATTTTCCCTGTGAGGCAGAATGCTATTAACTGAGAGTCCCCACTGATGTCTGCACCACTTAAGTATCCTGATGTATTTTTGATACTTGAGGAAGGAAAATTGCTAGTCTTAGTCCAATCTGCATGGAAAGCTCAGAAATCAAAAAGAAGAAAAGGAATAAGTTGTTTTTCAGTATTATCATCTCTTCTCTCCAAAATGTTGTTTTCTGCTTCAACAGCTTCAAGACTGTTAGAAGGAATGTCGAACATTGATCTCTAATCACTAGATTTGATATTCAGAATGGCAGTGATTATGATAAATAACAGAGTAGCTCATTCTGTGCTAGATGAAGAACACATGGATGTCAGATTTAAGAATAAACATACAGTACCAAAATATGTACTTCTGTTTATCCATACAGATCCTGATGGTGGCAAAGGGCAAATGATTCTGATTGGTTGATTGCTTCTTCTTCTGAGTTCTCCAGTCTTAGCTACTACTATATAGCCCTACTCTCTATTAAGAACTAAGCAAATCTTTCTAAGTATGCCATGTGTTTTGTCATGATAAAATATATATGTTCTACACAATATTTGTGTTACTTTATTAGAGGCGTGTAATTTTATTCTATAAAATAAATTTCTAACCACTTAAAATATGAATTGAGCACAAGAATGTTGGGTTGGTCAAGAAGACAGAATTTACATTCTCTGCCTCACTTCATGTCTATCATTCCTGTCCCTTTTTTCCTCAGTTATTAAAATGCACAAAGCCAATTCTGCCAGCCCACTTATCCCCTGCCACACTGAATCAGCATTTCCACACAGGGTGTTTCCTCTGAGCTTGGAGCTGTCACAGATGGACTGAAAAAGCTGCTTTCTGGTGATTCACTGCAGCAGGGGACAGATGCTCAAATGGCAGCAGCAGTGCACAATTAACATAGGCTAAAAGAGCATAAAGGAAATTGTAGGGCAGAGTGAAAAGCTGGAGAACTTGTAGCTGTAATTCACACAGGGCTTTCCAGTTCTCCTTGCAGTAAGGTGAAAAGGCAAGTTAATAAAGCACTGAATATTTTATTTTTGTATGTCAAACTATCGCTCTGTTTTTATACAGAAAAATGAAATATCGGTGGACTAAGAAAAATATTCTTAGGGAGAATTTTTGGAACCAGATGATGAACTGTCCTAGTTTTGCCATTCTTTAGAAAAGATTTACAAAATGCTCACAACCTCAGTTTTCTTGATCATTTTAATACTTTAGAAAATAAAAATGTTCTCAAGTGATCTTTACCAAGAAGTCGGTTTTGCTGTGAGTTCCCTTATCCTGCCAAGCTAATCAATAGCTGTGACTGATTGCTATAAATGCTCCGTAAGATATGGGACTGAAGCATGCAGACTATTTCAAAACATTGCTTACCATCTCCCAGGAGGGGAGCAGGCCTTCCACTTAGACAAGATGATCTTGTTCCAAGCTTTGCTTACTGCTTTGCTTTCATAATGCTGTCTCTCTGGGCATGGAAACATCACACTATCTACTGTGTCATATTGCCTCTCCTCCTCCAGCCCTGCAAGAATCACTGTAACACCCACGTGCTTGCCTGTTAAAGTAAATAGCGCTAATGGTCTCCCCAGCAGACTCTGCAGACTTTGGAACTTCTCCCTTTTCAAGGTCACAACTCTGCTTGAGGTTGATAAATTCATAAATTAATAATGCTTAGCACTTTTCATCCATGAATGTCAAAGGTGAGAAACCATTGTTATTCCCATTTTTATCAAGGAGGAAATTGAGCTGTAGAACTCCCATACAAAATCACATCGGAAGCAAACAATAGATCCAGGAAAAGGTGATTCTTGTCATTCAGCCTGCATCTAAGCCACTGCATCCCACTGTGTCACAGCGCACTTTGCACAACAGTGAAGTCTTATTAAAGTTGAGATTTAAGTCCCTCAAGAGTCAGGAAATTAAACTCAGCCACACAGTGTGCACATTTTTATTGGACATAGCTTATGCATTACCAAGTGGTTATCCTTTTTTCAAAGGGCAACTTTCAGAGGACCTCATACTAGTAACTGGTGCATATCTTATTTTTTACTGTAAGTTGTTTGTTTTACACTATAACTGCAAGCAAAGCCACATAAACTTCATTGCTCTAAGTTCTGTGATTGTTCTAATCAGAAACACTATTGATTTGACTTTCCAAAAAGGAATTCAGGAAAATATCATTCAGTACAAATAAATGTCTGTGTCACTTTATTGGGGTAGCCCAAGCATGACTTGCATGCTTCTTCCATGCTTTTCTGGAAGATGAGAGTATTGCCCAGGGTGAGGACCATCCCCTTCGGGAAACAGTCTCTGGCCATGCTTGATTTTGACATCCCTCACAAAAACTTTTTTTTGACACCCATTTGACAAGGATGTTCTGTCTTTTCCAGTACCAGTCTGATTTTCCCAAAGGATCTCTTGACTGTCTATTATAATTTTTGTTTCACTCTCAAGACATTTCTTAAAACGAGTACTTGTAATAAGCTCCTCTATTCAGGTAAGCACTCCAGAAAATCCTCTAGATGTTAAGAGGAGGTGCTGAAGAAACACTGAGAGCTGTCAGAGTAATGCTCTTCTCTCCCATACAACTCTGTGAGTTACTCTTGAGAAACCCTGAATGCTCTGCCAGGCTCTTGAGCTGCTATTCAGCCACTTAACAAATGAGACAGCTTCAGCTCTAACCTTATGTAGGATATTCAGATAGAGTGTGGTTAATACCCGGAGGCTGAGACAGGCTGGTTATACAACAGTCTGAGCAGATCCTTCTTATCCGTTTTGTTGTTAAAATACTGAAATTGCTTCCAAGAAACTAACTGTAAGGTTATTTTGCTTTCTAAAAACTGGTTTAAGCTTAAATTAAAGATTAAGTTTTTACATGGTTTGTTTTGGCAGAAGGCAGACACAATGTAATGCATCTTAAAATAGCAATGGTTCTACCTATGCTGATTTTATTGTACCTTTTCCTTTTTTTCCTAATCTTGATCTGTAACAACATTATCACTGAACTACTTGTGTGCGATTTCCCATGCTGCCTTGGGCTGTATGGTGTATTTGTTTTGAAAGGGAACTTTGCAGAGGAAGGAAAGAAGTCTGAGAAAATATTATAATGGCAATATAGTGGTTGGTGAGAAGTGGCAGATTTATGGCCTCGAGGAATGAAAGATGTTGTTTATCTGTGTGGCTGGTACAGCACGCTCATTGGCAACATCTCCATAGCATTCTGCCACTCTACTCCCATTCCGAGGTTTAGGTGCCGTCACCCTGGCTGTAGGAGAACTGGGCCTGCTGTAATTTTGCAGAAGCTTTCTCAGTCCTTACCAGGGATCAGCTCCTAGAGGAGGGATCTTGTTATTTGGTTGGGTGGCACTTGCTGCCTTTTCTGTTTACAGGATTTTCACGTACAGCTTCTACTACTCCACACGCTTGCCTCACATTTATTTCTATATAGAAAGACAGAGACCTTTCTGCTAACAGTTCCTCATTTTCCTCTCCCTGCTTCTAAAGAGATGCATCTAATTTCCTGTTAAAGATCCCAGATAAAGCAGTCTAGTAATGAGGTAATTTCCTATGACAATAAATAGTATAACTGGAACTACCACTAGAGGGCTTTAAAAAGGACTAAACCTTATGTCTGTTACACCCTTTTCAATCTGGAGTAATTTAATGGAAAATCTTGTTGCCCATCTGTCTTGAAGTTTGAAAGACTGACAGCTTTTTTACTTTTAAAGAAAAAAATCAAAGTTCAACTTAATAAGTCACGTAGATGGTTTGTTTCTTTAAAGTTCGGTTAAAAGGGAGACGGGAATTTTCAGAGAGGGCTTGGAAAATGAAAAGCTTTTCTTAATTGTGAAGGAAAAAAAAACCTCTTTAGAGGCGGTTTGCAGAGGGGTGGTTGAAGTGCTGAAGGTGGCTCTGTTCAAGGACAGGAGCTCACGGTTTGGCACTCAGCAGTGCAGGGCAGAGCGAGACCCAGCGCTGGGAGTGCTTACGTGGGCCATCAGCCACAGCTCAGCACGGCTCACGCAGTAATACAGAGCAACAAGATTTCTCCAGAGCCTAATGACTAACATTCATCTAATAATACTTAGCACTTACCACTTTGGGTACATCTTCAAAGAGCTGAACTAATAGCAGCTAATTTAATCTTCAAACAAGCTGAGTGAGGAGCATTATTGTGGCTGTTTAACTGAGGGCCAGAGCAAAGGAATGGCACTGCAGAGAAACAGAAACGTATGTCTCTACCCAGCTTCTTTGTGTCTGACTAATAGGAAAGGTTTTTAGTGGATTTAATCCTGATAGGAACTTTGGGGGGCTGCTGACTCTTCTCAAATTCCAAATAGCTTTATTTTAAAATCTAAAGGTAGGGTCAAGGTTGTAACTATGGAAAAAAAAAAAACACAACGACCTGAGGGTGCTTTCTGTGAGCCTGGAAACACACTCACTGTTGTAGGAGGTGGCTAAACCAGCAAGGAGAAGTTTTAGGTCCTTCTCCCTGGTACTGTGATTCTCAAGGGTGGCTTTTACTCCTGATTCTCTTACATTATATTGCAATGGAAGCTCAGCACATTTAGCCAGGTACCTGGCAGTGCTCTTGGCAGACTGCTGCCTCCATGCTGCCCAGGGGTGCTGCATGCAGAGGGGGCTGTGATGGCACTGTGACCCCTTCAGGGTCACATCACGGGGAAGTTTTGGGGTGGGATGCTCTACCACGGAACATGTGCCTGGGCATGAGGAAGCAGAGGATGGTGTCCTTGTGGCTGCACAACTTGAAGTGCCAAACCCCCATGACTCTGCCTGAAGCCCCTTGAACCCCATGCCAAACCCATCTTCCCCATCCTGCTGTGATTTTCTTTGTGAGTGAGATCTGCCACTGTTTGTGCTGCTGGCAGCCCAGTCTTGGCACCTCTCCTTGCCACAGGTACCCAAAGTGGGTACAGAGCTCAGTTTCCTCTTCATGGACTCCACGTTGATGGGGGCATCTTGAGGGGACTCGGGAAAACAATAGAGTACAGTAAAGTGGCAAAAATATTAGAAACAGATGAGATTTGTATGAGAAGTAACTGGGGGCAAAGGAGGATAGTGTCTGATCTATAACGAAACAGCAATAGAGGAAAAGGCCTGACCAGAGGCTTGTTTGATTTAATGAAGCTGTTGACAGGTCTTTACGAAGCAACCCAGAGATATGGCCAGAGGTGTTTGATGAACTTTCCAAAGTCTGTGTTCAGTCTCCTCTGAGACCTATAGGGAGTATGAATTTATAGTCAGATGCAAAATTAACAATTTCAATGCTGCATAGGCTTAAGGATATCCCTCCTGTTTTATGCTGTCTCTTGCCTGTTGGCTACAGAGGAGTCAGTGACAGTCAATGACATGCCCAAATAGCCATGTGAGTCTGAAATTTAAATTTAGGATATGTGCTGTGTAGAATGTCACAGATTCACGATCTGTTCCTTATTGGTTGGTCATTTCTGGAGCTAATCAAGTCACATACAGATATTAATCCCTTCCATAGTCACTAACATTTGCCTTCAGGAGAAGAGTTAGTTAGCGAATAATTGAGGTTTGATTTCTGTCATTGCAAATCCCAAAACCAAGTGCACACACTTTATGTGTACATATGCTTATACTTCTATGCATAAAATTAAGACTGAGTTTTAAGCAAATAACCTAATTTTAAACAAATGACTTGTAGTTTTCAATACATGCCTCTACATATTAATATGTTTAAGTGTTAACTTTTTGAGGAGCAGACAAAATGCCTGAGTAAAGTGAGATGGTTTGGTTAAGGAATCTAACACCTCTCAGTATCTTATGTTTTAGTAAAACCGAAGGGGATTTGAAAGAAAAAATACTATGAATTAAAGAGTCAAAGCTCCTGGCTCTACGAGATTTTTTAAAAGTTACTTTTTGATATTAATATTTTTTATTTTATCTAATACTTAAGGTTTTTGTTTGTTTGTTTGTTTGTTTGTTTTACATGAATAGCTTGTTATCCAGAAGGTTGCAAGTATATTTCTTTCTCACTCTGAGCACTTTATGACATTGTTCACACTCCCAAACCTCAGCTCTGATCCCCAGTTCTCCCTGACGCATGCTGTCTGGTCTAATGGAGTGATGCTCCCCTTGCCAGTGCAGTCGGTATTACTGCGATGTGGCTTTGCTGTGACCATTGCTCCCTTCCTGCCACCATCTCCTTGCAACTGCACTCTGAAGTATCTGGAGATTTATGTACTTTTGGAGTGACCTACATGGAATCCAGAGTGGTTTCAGGACTTCACAGCTTAAGGGACAAGATAATGAGAAGTACATATTTGATCTCTTCCTCCTGTATCTATTTTGAGGTGATACCTTTTTATGAGCACTTCCTGCTTTACACAAAATAGTACCCATCAGAGAAACAACAATTATTTGAAGTTGGTTTGTTTTCATGGCTTTGACCTTGTTATAGATCTAATTCAGGTGAAACAGAAAAAAGGATATATTGCCCAGTTGGCCATTTCTTTGGCAAATGGGTGCAGAGCAGAAATTTGAGTTGCCTCAGGCAGGTAAGCAATTACAGGTTACCTACCTACAACAGCATTAACTCAAAGAGCAGTTACAGCCACTTCCATGTCTACAAGTTATCTTGGAAGAGGAAGAGGTGTAATGTGATCACAGAGCACTCAGAAACAAATTCATTGCTCTGCTTTTGTCTTTGTAAATCTTTCCAGTGTTCACAGCCCTGCCGTGGCTGCTAGCTGTTAGGGCTGCACACTGCTTTTCAGATTTACAGCTCTGTGCTTGTCATTTCCAGATGCAGTTTTACTAAGACAGTCGCTCAGGAAACGTTGTGAGAAGCAGCAGGTTTCCAGTAAAACATGCCCATAAACACTATCGTTGCTGGCAAAATAAGGCTTACACCCAGATGCTTTAGAAAAAAAAAACAGTCTATTCTTTGTTCACTTTTACCCTGAGGGTTCCACTCATGTCCATAAGTATGTACAATGGTGCGGCTCGTCCAGCCCAGCCAATGGGATGCATAATTCCACGTCTCAGACACTTCTGCTGTTCCTATTGCACATCAGTACAAGGATTCTAACTGATGAAAGTAGTTCAGAAAGATATTTCAGTCAAAACTCAGCTTCCTAGGCACTGCTGTCCTTGCCATCAGATGGAAGCACCGACCTGAACCAGGGTTTGTCTGGGAGCAGCAGTGGTTCCTTACAGAGTGTGCTTGCTGGTGCTTCCAGGAAAATACCAGAAATAGACACATCTTAGCGCCTTGGGAAAGCTTTTGTTCTTGTCTTGTCTTGTCTTGTCTTCTCTCTTGTTTCCTCGTTGGATCTCTTCTGTTCACTTCTTTATATTAGGAAAATAAAAGAAGAGCCATTCCTACCTGAAATTTCCTATAATATTCCTTATTGTTATATGGTGCATTTTATAAGTTAAGTATATAGCTATTAGTGTTTATTGTGACTAGTAAGACCATATCACATGCCATGCTTTTTCTTCTTTGTTTCTCCTGGCTTTTCTGTTTAAGTGAAAGAAATTCCTGAATCAGTTTCCACTTGAATGGTGAGCAGCATCGCATGGAAGACTAGAAACTGTATGTACCTGTGTTGATGATGTTTGCCCCCCTGGTCAGAAGGGGAAGGGTTTATAGTCTACTTAAATTCAGATGGCGTAACATAAACAGAGCACTTTATCTTTCTCCTTCATCTCTCTGATGGAACAGGGCATTTATTTTTCTGGCAAGTGTTGTGTTTTCTTTTTAGTCTGTGTACCCCCTCTGTAGCACAGAAATCATTTCCTTATAGCTGTTTTTACAGAGCAGGGTAAAAGTTGATGTATTCATTACCAAGGCTCCCCAGGCATTTTTTTGTGTGCAGTATATAGAGATGTACTGAATGAAAGATATCCACTGCCAGCTTGTCAGCCCGAGCATGGGGCTGTGCAGTGCTCCTCGGCGAGTGCCTTGTCTTGTGACTCCTGCCTGCTCTCCAGTGGCTTTAACAAAAAAGAAAGGGGACTTGAAAGCCAAACCATAAGTGATAAATTGAAATGTAGAAGTGATACTTCAGACCTTCTCCCGCTCGTGCACACATGGTGCAGGATGATCGTTGCCCCTTGAGATGCTGTCTCCTTTGTCAGATGTTTTATTTCAAAAAATAAAAGAACAAAGGAAAAAACACAGTTTTTTATTTCCTGTAAACTTAATTAAAATGTAAGAGGTCACACCAGTAGCGTATCAGTAGTGCTATAATGTAAAAACTTTGCACCTATTGCGTGTTACCTAGAGCTGATGTTTCTTGAAGGAGAAAAAAATTGTTTCAGAGGATAAAAAGCTTATGCTGACATAAACTGCTTAGAATTGTGAGCTGAGAATGCCATTCCTGGCCAATGTCATGTTTTCTTCCTAAAGGATGACGAGCTTCATTACAAGAGAAAATCCTTACTGTCTTAGGAGCTTCTCTTCTGATCTGTTGTCTTCTGCTCTTTCTTCGTAGGAATATTTCCCATGTGAAAGTCTTTCCTTCTTTCACACTCTATTTTTTCAGGCACTCCACAAGGTTGGCTAGGCAGTGTATAAAATGTCAGTTCTGGGCATTTCAATATTAGGGATTTTTGCAGTCCATAATAGAAGAATATTTTTTAATGCATTTTAATAAAAGCTTTTTTTTGCGGTTCAGGTTTTCTTTCCTCGCTTCTTTCTATCTCTCTCTTCTTTTTTTTCTTTTTGCCATGGTGTGTTGGACGCCACACTGGCCAAATATTCAGGCTTCACTGTATTTCCTTTTGATCAATTTTAGGTTTCAATTTTACTTTTGAGTAATAGTCCTTTCTTTTAATTTTCCTTCCTTTTAGTACTAAAAGTCAGCCTGGACATGTGATTTTCTTAGAATATGTAATTTTTTAGAAGTTTTATTTATTTCATCTTAATTTACAGTAATAGACATTTTGTCTGTCGTCAGACCGACTTCTGAGTTTGCCTGAAGTGACATTAGCTGGCACAGCTTTGGATGAGGTCCTCCACAGCTGTCCAAAGAAGCAGCTGTGATCTGTGCTTCAGTTGTGTTCCTATGTGTTTGTGCAGCTTCAGATTCCCTGATTTCGTCTTACCCCATGTGTGTGGCTTCAGTACAAGCAACTACATAATGAGACACACAACTGAGAAAAATAAATGGAACAGAAGAGAAAAATGCAGTTAGTGCAAATGAGAGGAAGAAGTGTTGCTTTACAATGAGCAAGAGCTTTCATTAGCATTTATTCTATTAGCAGAGGGTGCGTCTTCAGGCTGTGGTTCAAAAAATAACTAAATAAATGTTTATTTTGAAGTAGCATTGCTAACAAGCAAAAGCTATTAGTGAAGACTCTTTGGGAGCATCTTAAGCTTTAGATCCTGTTCTGAATTTCTCCATTTACTCTAGTTATGCCTAAATTTATACAGATGGTATAATGTCAACAGTTTATCTTTGGAATTATTAATTGAAGTATATGCTTGAAAGTGATTGTGTGTCTGGAAAGATAGGCAGTTACAACTCAGAGAAAGAGAATGATTCTTCTCCTCTTGTATTTTATTTTCATGGATGATGCTGATGACATCATTCAGGCAGGGCAGGGTGAAGTACAGTGGTTAGGTCACCTTAATGAGGGCAAATAAAATGTGTTTCTTCCAAAGAGGTGGAGACTCTTTTTAATTAGACATTTGTGAGGCACTGTTATTTTTTATGTGTTATTTTTATTGGGGTTGTTTTCCCAGGAATCTACACTTAACGGAGGGATGTTTTATGTGGTGTGTTCTGGTTTGTGCATGGAGGCAGAAGTTTTAATGTAATTGTTTAGGAGCAAGTAATATATATAATGTATATTTAGTATTTATACCTGCTGTTTAGATATACTATCCAAGTTTTTATGACTTCAGAATAATAGAAATAGTAAGCTTTTATATATACCATTTCCCACACAGTGTATGTAACATGACTTCTGGGGATCTGTTTGGTTGTGCTCCACAGTTCCCTAGGTCTAGCACTGTGGAATAAAGAGCTCTGTATGTGTTTCTTTATCATTATTTTAATAGATGAGCCTGCTTCATTAAAAAGTTTTCCTCTCTAAAACAAAAAATCTCCACGATTGGTAGTGACTCCATGCCTCCACTGTATTTTGTAATGGCTATGAAAAGCTTTCACATTCTTGAGTTTCTTGTTTGAAATAAATAGATTGCCAATGCATCAGAGAGACCTAAAGGGGCTTTTTGAGACCAAAGCTGGAACACAGAAATTTCAGATGCTTGGCCACCTTCTGGAAGGAACAAATTCCAGAACAGACTCCCTTTAGGATGTGTGTGGATGTTTGAAAGCAGAAGAATGAGAACCAAAAAGCATGCAGCTGCCTCTGCTTTTGACATGACATACTAAGAACAAGACTGTGTCTTAAATATTGCCCCACATCAGGACTTTAGTGTTTGCATGCTGGGAGGACACCTTCTTACACTTGGGGTTCCCATTCAAGTGCCAACTTTTCTTGCTGGATTTCAAATCCTTTTCCTTCAAAGCACAACTGCCGTGGAGGAGCTAATGCCCTTATTTAATGTAATAACTCAGTGATTAATATATCCTGTCAGAGTGTGGGAAACCTGAATTCAATTTCCTTTTCTGCCTGAGGGATTTGAACTTCAGACCACACAAAGTGACCTGATCAGCAAGCGACGGCATTTTGTAGGTGAAGAAGATTTTCATTCATGCTTTCTAAGATGTGCAAGCAACATGAAAAAGCATGTATTAAGAAGGCTATTAAGAAGAATTAGTGGTCATTGTTCAGAAAGCCGATCCCAGCTTTTCCCACTCTAAGCTGTAACTATTATGGTGCTGGGTATCAGGGGTGCCTGCTTCAGCCATGTATGTATGGGCTAGGAGCTTGTGGGCACTTTCCGAGCTTGCGTCTAATAGAGCTCTGCGTGTTTAGGACATGAATGCACAAGTTACTCAGTCCCATAGGACCTTACAGGCGAGTGTAAGTATCTGTGCTCACTGAAAAAAGCCAGAAACACAGGTTTAATGACCAGGACATCTTGAACACCCAGAACGGAGGTGCAGCTATGGGTGGCTCTTCAGCAGGTTTTTTGAGGGCTGGAATTCTGGCATGGGCACAGGAGCCCACAGCTTTCTGCAGGTTCAAGGCCCATATTTCAAAAGCTGGAGGAAAGGGTGACACTTAATCACTTTAGTGTGTGTGCAGGGCAATACCATGCTTGGCTGACTGCATTGGGTACGGTTGCCTACTATTCCAACTTGCTGTTATACTGTTACATTTTGTTGGTCACTGAATTATTTTCATTCCCAGTGCCATGGCAGTCCTGAAACAGACTGTGGATGTGTGTAGGTCAAGGGGAAGGAAAATTAAGGGTCACTGTAAGTTTATACAGTGGTGCTTTTTCATTTTCTATAAAGCTAGCTACATTTAGGCTCCCTGTTGGGTTAGCTTTTTTTTCCCTTGTCTATTATTTTCAAAGAAGAGAGCGCATATGACAGTCTGAGAATAGCACCAGCCTGAACACAGATGGTAGGGATTACACCACACTGAGCCCTGACCTTCAAAAGCCTGCCGTTTCTTTTCAAGGTTTCTCTTCTTTGACAGGTAGACTGGCTTTTGTCAATTACTTTCATTAATGCATTTTTTTCATTATGATCAATTACCTGTGCTTTAGTCTTTGTCTCAAAATTACAGCAAAGCAGGTTCCAAATAGAAAAACTGAAACAGTTTCCCTTACTTATTCCCTTTTTTGTTGCCCCAGGGTACTCTGAAGCGCTGGAACATTTAACTCAGTGAAGAAATACTGCCCAGCTTCTGCTCAACATCATCGTCAGCCGCTTGGTTGGGAGATTCTGGCCAGTGCACAAGGTAAAAGATACTCCCTCTAATCACAGATCAAGTTGGCTTTGTTTAAAATACATTATTATTTTCTGAGCTAGTTATAAATGACCAAAACATTAGAAATGGAAGCAGAAGTTAAGCATTTATTTTATAATCTGGATGGCAAGCGTACACAGGACCAGATACAGCCATTCTGTATGTAATGTAATATTATGTGAAAATCAGCTATTCCAGAGAAAGTCTGCTGAAGTCAGTGGGAATGCACTGGTACAGATGAAAACAAAATTTCTTCATTAGAGATACTGACAGGCAGGTTAGAAATTCAGATGCTTCTTGTAAACCTCACATCTCCAAAAGCCAGAGCCATAGAGTCCAGAACTGGGCTGCTGATGTAAGAATCTACTCTTGGAAGTGTGAATTCTCCTCTTCTGTTTTGTATTCTGCTGAAAATATTATCAGTGGTTTTCCTCAACATCACGGAGCGTCTGTGACTGTCACAAACAAGGAAAGCAGTGACCAGTTGTTCCTGCAGCTCAGCATTTCATCAAATGAGTCTGGTCTGCATTTGTTTTTCCAACAGACATACAGATTTCACTGGTCACAGTAACTTATTTGTCCCTAACCTGAGATTATCTTTGCTGAAAATAAATTGAGGAGTCAGACCATTACCTGTGGCCTTATGACAATATGGCAAAATGAGGTTCTTCAGTTCCTTCAGTCCTTCATGCAGCCTCCTTGCTCTCTGCATCTGGAATGAGTGGCAGAGAGGCTGGGTGCTGCTCTGCCCTGCCCTGCAGTGTTTGCCCTTAGTCATTCAGAACAATGTCTGCTAAAATACTGTGCATGGTTTGGTCCAGGTTTCCAATTCCAAATGAGTGTCAGCAGACAATTTCTCAGGAGCTGTAGACACAGAGGGAAGAATCTGTAAAGGATTGAAATGCTTTCCTGGCTTGGTTCCTCCTTTTACAGGGTGCTGAAACTAGAGAGATGGCCTCCTCCCGAATCAAACCTGAAAAGGTGCTAATGTACAGGGCAGCCAGACTCCTGGTACGCAAAGGAGGTAAGCAATTAATGCTCATTAATGTTAATAAGAGTTCCCACATAGATCCTCTGTTTCCTGGCCCAAACAGACAAAACCACAATAAATCTGTCTCAAATTTGGTAATATTTGTTCCAACTACGGTACAATCTTTAGAATAACATCGTGGTGCTGTAAAACACGTTGAAATACAGTGTTGCATCATCAGTGCCATTTGTTACTGCAATGTTACTACAGTAAATTAT
Organism: Pavo muticus; assembly: GCA_016647715.1. Classification (NCBI taxonomy): domain Eukaryota; kingdom Metazoa; phylum Chordata; class Aves; order Galliformes; family Phasianidae; genus Pavo; species Pavo muticus. The sequence goes on along the minus strand of JACDJE010000150.1, from coordinate 225,740 downwards.
GGTGCAATGCATACTTTGGGATTAAAAGTACATTTTTAATACGGCATTTTTAATTTGCTTAAGAGTTATGATCCAGGACAGTAAAGATTTTGAAACAATGTAAAAAGGTGATAAAAGAGCCTAATGAGATTTGCTTTATTTTAAAACATCGTTTAAAAGGGATCTGTCATTAGCACCAAATGTGTGGGGTCAAGATCAAGACCTCAAACAAACAATAGATGCACTCCATTTTAATAGTGAGTTATCATTTAAAAATAGCTTTAAATACTTGTTTCCAACAAAAGTCACTTACAAAAATGAGCTTCGAGAGCTATAAGGTACCTAAAAACTGGAAACAATTGGAGTGTTGTTGTTTGTTTCAAGAGAGAAGCTAATATTATTTTCAGACTTCTGATTATCTGAATGAGAATTTTGCCTCAGATTGTAGTAAAAAAAAAGTAGGTTAGGTCTCTAATGAGTGCTACTGCTTGAAGGAGGCAAGCCAAGTATGTGCAGGGTTCTGATTTTTTGAACAAACAGAGTAGGAAGATATAATGCATTCTAGAAATTCAGCTATTTAGGAAGAACTTTGCAGGTGGCATCCTCCTAAAATTTAATTATCTACATTACTTCTTATTTATAAGCCTACCAGCTGGTTTAGCAGTCACAGAAAGTATTTATCATAAACACAAAGGTTTTGGGAAAAGGGAAATTACATTGCAGTCTCCTGTACATACACCAGCCCTCTGAAAACCTACCAGAAACATTTTACAGAGTAAAGCCATGAGAGTCATTTCATTAGTGAAGCGATGCACCTCACTCTGCACAAAAGCTAATTTGCATTCTTCCACTGCAAGGCAATGACTGCAGAAAGAGCTGGCCTTTATTTAGATGAGACGCTTGCAGACACACAGAAAACCATACCAGCAGCTGTCTGCAGGAGCCAGCCACACCTCAAGATTTTTTCATTCCTGTACAGCTTGCCTTGGGGATTGCCTTAACATCTAGTGTGGAAATAGCAAGTGAGAGCTACTGACATAAACTCTGAGTATTCATGGGTTATTGTTGCATTCCTCAGCAGAAAAGCTACAGCATCTGTCAGAACACCCTGGCGAGTAATTGCAGTAATACATGATACAAATAAAAGCCAGTTCCTTAGAAATATGTTGGTTTTTTATTTCATAATTCTTGTCAGTGACTTCTCATCCAACTAGTACCACTACAGGTGGTAAATAAAAATCTAACTGAGCTCTCTACTGTGGTTTAGTTCATGCTTATTAAATTATCTGATTACCGATGGTACGCTGTGGAATCATGACATGCCGTACATTGAAAAAGCACGCAAGAAGACCAAAAGCATAGCCTTTGTCTAAACTATATATAACAATATAAATATATAGATAGTTTTCGTACATAAATAAAGATGTAGCTTTCTAAAAGCACTTGTCAGAAATATTTTCATTCACTTCTGGAAGAATATCTAATTTGAAAATGTGTTTCACTCTCTCTCCCCTTCGCCCTCCCACCCAAAAATGGAGTTGTTAAAAGTTTTCAGTAAAATACCTTCCCTTCTATGATCTATGGTCGCATTTTGGCATTAAAAAAAAAAAAAAAGAATAGGAAGAAGTTACCTCTTTGGTTGTTTCAAAGAGAAGCATTCTGCAGTAGTTAATATTTTATGATTATTACCTTTTTCCTTATTAATTTGTGCTCAAATTCAGAAACTCCCTTGGGCATACATTTCATAGAATCACAGAATCATAGAATGGCCTGGGTTGAAAAGGACCACAATGATCATCTAGTTTCAACCCCCCTGCTATGTGCAGGGTCGCCAACCACTAGACCAGGCTGCCCAGAGACACATCCAGCCTGGCCTTGAATGCCTCCAGGGATGGGGCATCCACAACCTCCTTGGGCAACCTGTTCCAGTGGTTGTCAACATTTGTTGTCAAGCATGTCCTTAGTCCTTATTAAAAGGTACAGGTGAAAAGGACTGACTGTGCAAATAAGCTTTGGTAGGATATCTCAAATGTTGGATTATTAATAACCCATGCTTACGTTGTGCTGAAATGGGTCTGACTGACATTAATGCCAGTGGAAAAAAAAAGAAATTTGTCAATTACAAATATAAAATAGTATTTTTTTTTCCATTGGATCATTCCTACTGGATTTACGTGGTTATGTATGAAAGAGACATTCCCAAAGAATTTGACTGAGTGGAATTTGCACAGGAGTCTAGATCTACTGAAAAGCTATGAACTGAGATCTGAAACCAAATTTTACTGAGAGCAGAAGTTCAGTTCATATTTATAAGTAGTTAACAAGGAGTGACAGATTTTAAGACCTGCCTTAATATGCTACTGCTGTGAGAACATATCCCCAAACTTTGTGTGTGCTTGCTTTTAATTCCTTGCTTTGTTCTTCAATTAGCAAGCTCTTAAACATATAATATGACAAATTTGTGTAAAATAATCTGTTATTTTTCTCATTAGTGACATAATTATGTTGCACCACTGTAAGATTACTTTGTCTAATTATGTCTAGGCAGAGATTACTGGTAATTAATATAACAAATAATTTTGACTACAACTACTAATAATTGCTTTCTTGAAGAATTTTCTGAAACCCTTAAGTAATTTTATTACTTCTACATACAGCGTTACAGTAATTCCTTAGCAGTTGGTAATTAATTACTTATAGAATTAATTAATTGCTACATTGAATTACATGTTTAAAACCCAGGAAGAACAGAATATACCTTTACTGTCAGAAATGGGGTTTGTAGCTGGCTCCTTCTGGTCACTGAGTCGCAGAGTCCCAGCGGCTCTCAGCCTGTTGCCGAGCAGGGGCTCAGGTGTGCGGTTCAGCCACCAGGAACGCTGTCCTAACTGCTGCTCTGCTCCATCCCTGGAGCTGCAGGAGCCCTTCAGCGATTACAGGACACCACCTATGTCCTGAGACACCTACTTTTCCCACAGATGGCATCTGCAAAGCTGCACCATGGGGATGATGCTGCCGTTTTTGCAGGCAAAAGCTTTGGAAACCTAAAGCAGGAGTCCCACGAAAATGCCTGTATTCACGAGGTAAAAGAGTAAATTTCTTTTATTGCTGACCAGTGTTTTATGTGCATACGTGCATGTGCACTCATAGCTTGATTGCTAGTAGGATGTATGCAGCTCTGGTTAGGAATGTCATTGGAAGGGTGAGGGGTCCAAGACAGTTTAGGCAGTTTTGCCTAAAAGATTATCTGTGCTGTGAAAGAATCTGAGAACCACTGATACAGTATATTATCCCAGGACATGCCACATTAAGATATGAGTCTGTGAAAGCCTGTTGTTTAAAAGGCTATCTAGTTCCATGTTTTATAACGGCTGATGCCTGTTTTATCTGCAGATCTTTTTTTTTTTTTAAAGATGCCTGGACTAAAATTTAAAAGTAAAATTTAATTTCCTCTCCTTACCAAATACTGTGCCTTAGTACCAGGCTCATGCTTCAAGATCCATTTCACTAAGAAATCATTTTCATCTTCTGTACTGTGTTGTCTCTTTATGCCAGATATTTATTTGTGTTTTATGGTTTCCCCGGGCCTTATTTTCCCACTAATACTGAAGCACCAATTGCTGCTGTTGCCACTCATGCCTATCCATTCCCTGAAGTCCTGAAGTTATCAATCAAGGGAGAAGTTTCATAACTCTGAGAAAGAAAGGCCAAATGATTTATCCAAATCCCAAAGAGTTATACTTTGGCTATAATAAGCAATAAAACATAGTAAATGCTGTGTGGTACATGAATGTCCAGAAGACCAAACTATAGGTATTATCTGGTGCTCATTCTGGCTAACAAAGGTGGAAAGAAGCAGCAGCTCAGTAGACCTGGGCAGAAATTTTCCAGCTGAAATTGTTTTCATCAGAAAACCTGTCATTTGTCCAAGATTTACCAAAGCACAGTCAGATGTGACCTCTGAGCAAGGTCTGTTTTGGCCAAATATTTTTCTATTTCATTATGTGTTTCGGTGTTTTCAAATTTCCTACAGTCGGGTGAAGCGCGAGCAATCTAACCTAAAATTAAAGAGTCTGACTTGTTCAGGATGCACTTATTTTTTTCCTGAGAATTTCATTTTGCAAGACATCTCCCTTATTTTCTGGATTGATTTCTTTCTGTTAGAGGGTACAATTCAAAAAACATGACTCTGAAATTTCCAGTACTCTCAGTCTAATAGATGTACGAGACAGCAGCATGAATTGCACACTAATCTGGTACCCCTACCAAAGCACTGCTGGCCGTGTCCTCCGGCGCGTCATCTGGATGCCAGCCAGAGATGTTAACAAAGTAAACTAAAAACAGTTCTTTCTCACTTTTAAAATAAAACTTCAGTTTTAAGTTTTTGTCACAACATTGACTTTTTTATTGGATGTGGATATGTTTCACAAAATGCAAAGTTTTTTTTTGAGACTTCAACAACATTTTGGGCTCCTAAATTTAAGCCATTATTTTGAATATTATCTTTATTATTATTATTATTAAGCTAAATAAAATCCAAAATGGGCCTCATGTTTTTCCTTTATTGGTAGGAATTGGGAAATCAAAATGTTCTTTTCCAAACATCCTATAAATTTTGAGAAAAATACTGAATGAGGGTCATAATCCTCCTTTATTGTGTTGTCCTATTAATGCACTAAGCTAAAAATATCCTATACATAGTAAAAAGAGTAAGTATATTCTGAATCCTAGCCTAAAGGTTTAATGCTGATACACTGATTCCAACCTTTTCCTGGGAAAATTGGGTCTTGAGTCATTATAGATTAGATTCCAGAGAGCATTCCTCAAGCTGCTATTTGAAGGCTAAATTGGTTTTAAGAAAAGCCTTATTTGGGAATTTATTATTGCATTGCTCATAAAACAACATCCCGTAGTTTTATTTCACTTTCTTGTGACATACTCACAGAAATCAGAAAAGGATTAGCTGATGGTAATACCAAACATATTAGAACAATCCCTTTGTATCTGACAGCAAATTGCAAACAGGAGCACTGATCCTATAAGCTCTCAAGTTCATATTTCAGAAGTGCTGAAATATTCAACAGCTTATTAAAAGTCAATACTCATTGTTTCATCTGATGGAACAATGCAGTGTTCCTCCAGTAATTCCAGTTATAGCAAGAGATCTGTGTAGTTGAGAACTGGAATCTTGGGAATTTCAAAGTGACCTTTTTATTAAATTAATATACACCAATAATGAAATAATGAACTTTTCTGTCCGCTTGGATGTGCATATGCTCACCATCTTCATGCAATGTAGATTTTGGTTCTCAGTGCTGTGCAGGAATACTTGCTGATTCATAAGCACAGCAGTGTTTGGAATAGGCTCTTAAAAACTTAATAGCATCTTTACTTCGTGGTTTGCGCAACAGTGTTCTTCACAGGATCAACATGCCATATAATTCAACTAAAATTAACACAATTAAATCTATTACAAGGCCTTACTAGATAATTTACTAATCTACAAGTCATAAACCTTATAGGTAAAGTTAATAAATGCTAAAATTGGAATGAGGGTGGTTTGAAGTCTAGCATTAGCTCATAGAGCTGAACATGAGCAATCTCTTTTCCCAAAGGAAAGGAAAGGAAAGGAAAGATATCATAGAAAAAAATAAATAATGTCTTATTTCGATTCTTTTCTTTTTCATTTTTAAGACATTAGATGTTGCTGTACTGGATAGAAAGCAGGAAAAAAAGTGCTTTGTAGGAATACCTGCACAAGATGTGTAAAGACTTAACACGTATGTAAAATTTAGCAGGAAGTCACACAAGTATGTGGAAAATTCTATTACTTTGTTGAGCATGTCATACAGCTGCCTCTGTATCAGGCTTTGTAGAGAGTCCTTACCAAAAATGTGGAAAGACATCAAAATAATGTTTCTGTTCTCAGTGTCAAAACTGAGTGGCATTGAACCCTCTGCAAAAGTCTTGGCAGCTTCCAGGATCACAGTAGAAGTTCTGCACTACTTCTGAACAGACAGCTGATGAGCAGCAACACAAGCTGCACTTGTAATATTGCTTTTCTGTGGAGATTTTGCTTTATCTATGTTCATTATCACACAATATCTGCATTTGCTGCTACTGTGCTGCTGAATATCAGTTGCTTTGTGCTAGGGTAAAAAGAGAAGGAATTTCTTCTTCATGGAGAAAGGATGCACAGTGTGTTTGCAGCCAGAGACTGGTCTATAAAATTTGTCACTGATACAGTCTCATGTAAAGACTTGCAAAAAAATGTTCTATGATGTGAACTTTTATTAATACACGTATTCCTTTATTCCTAAAGGTCATTGAAACAGGATAGCAGAAGTATTTCAATGCTTTTTTAATTATTTTTATTCAGCAGTGCATTACTACAGCTTTTCCTTTTTTGCTTTGTATAGTTTAGATAAAAATGTTTAAAGACTACTTTAGAAGAGAAAGGCAATGTTAGAAGACAAAATGAAGTCAAGACGTGCCCTTCCTACAGAGCTAACTGTCATAATGAAGTATGCCAGGCAGCTGTTACCATGAGGTGTTTAATATTTGCTGTTTATTTTATTTTTTAATACTAGAGGCAAAAATACATATTCATAAATCAGAAATTTTCTTCTCACAGTTTAACGTGAGTTTTGCAAAGGATTACTTGCAGCGCTCTTTGCAACTCCCAGTTCCTTTCCTGTGTTGCATTTGTGGTTTCCTCCAGTGTCTCCTGAAGAGGAGAATTTCATAAGAAATCTATTCTCCATTTTAAAAAGTTGGTTTAGGTTCCTACCTTTCAGTAGGAGATTCCCCCATAAAAAAAAAAAATGCACTTGAGGGAATATCGTGTTCTTTGCATTCTGCTAGATCCATTATCATTAGTTAGAGCAGGTAAGCAGATGTGCAGGTTGCATAAATGCAAGGCAACCCTTGCAAAGCAAAATAAAGAATAGAATAAGCCATTTTTATTAATTTGCACACATGCTGGACTTGTCCAAACACATTAGGTGTGATAGTTTCCCTTCCCAGAGATCTCTGATACATACTGTGGTAGACCATAAGGTCAGGAGAAGGGGTAATTGCAAAAGCACCTGTCATCGAGCAAAGCACTTAACTGAAAAGTTGTCCAAAGGCCTCCTGCTTTTTTTAATACCCATCTACAAAATCTAGTGCTTTGTAGCTCCACGTTAACACTGCTGGTATGGAGTGAATCACAAACATTGCACAAATGTGATTTGTTTTCTTATGTTGAGCAGTGGCGAGGTGTAAGGACATGTTCCTTGACTGATGTATTTTCATTCAGTAAAACCATGACATTTTTCATTATCTAGAGAGCTAACATGAAGCATCTGTAGCTCAACAATGTGAAAGATCATTCCTTAAATCTCACTGATTCTGGTGTGTAGTCTGAATTAGGATATCTTCGGAAGTTCTTTGGTGTGTAGTCTGAATTAGGATATCTTCAGAAGTTCTTTCGAAGAGCAAATCAGGAGAAACCTGCTGCTGCAAAGCACGACTAGTTGGATAAGCCTTAGCACTGCAGATAGAATTGAAGTGCTTACAAACTTCACAGACTAAAGGCACTCAGTAATTAAATATTCTGAGGAGTCACAGAATGATATGGCAGTCTTTCTTCTCTTAAGGAATTCTTATCTTATTCACTTTGTTACATATTTCCTTCAGCAGAAAAAAAGCCACAAGCGTGATTTAAGTTGGTGTAAATAATAAAGACTGAAGTCCCATGTAATCCATGTAATCCATGTAATTCACTACACAGTACTCTTTTTTTCCAGTGAGATGCACTCAGCCTGGAAGCACATGCAACCATAGTCTGCAGTTTGTCATGTTTCGTTTTGTACTTGTTTTTCTTTCCTACACTTCCCCTGCCTCCAAACCTTTCCTTTGCCTGCAGTTTCTTCCCTTTCTTTTGGAGGTCAACAGGTGGAATAACTTCTGTGTGCTTTCTCAGTGAAGACTGGATAGATACAGGTGATTCCTCACCATGAATCTCTTCATGGTTTTTGTTTTTTGCAAAAAATAAAAAATTAAAAATTAAAAAAAAATCCAAACAACAACAAAACCAACAACCCTACAATTGTTTATTTGGAGCAAAGCCTAGTTATTCCTTGTTGGAAAGGTTTTGTATCAGGAGTGTCCAAGACCTTTCAGACATAGAATGTTTGATCTCGTAAAGGCACAGTTAAATAATGCTTGTAGTCCAGTAATCTACTGTCATCCTAAAAGAGAGACTTCTGTTTTAAAATATACAGAATACTAATATTTTGTAGATACTTACTTCCATGCTTTTATCAAAAGTTTCACAATGTTGGGTATTTATTCTCAAGTCCAATAGCTTAGATCATGTGACACTCTTGGGCATCGTTAAAAAAATTAATTTCTTCTTCTTTTAGCTGAACAGAAAAGCATGAAAACGTGACTCAAGTGCCTGCTAAAAGCTTGAAAGCCAGAGGCAAATAAAAAGAACCCAAACTTTATTATTTAAAAAACAAGGTCCTTAAATTGCATATTCATAATTTTCAGAAGGGTAAGACCATTTGTTTCTCAACACCTGAGATGATCAATTCTGCACAGCTATAATTGGAGACTTACAGTGTATATATATATGGAAATATATTTTAAATTAAGAGAGTGTCCTTTCAAGCCAGTCTGTTTTCTTAGCTTCCTGCATAAGAAATCAGTTATTTCCATTTGCTTAAGAAAATGATGTGATTGTTTTGCTCTTGTAAAATTTAAAGCATTGTAAGCAATGCTGAGCTTTTTCATTATTAGCAAACACTTTCTAAACGATGACATACTAAGCTGGCAAGCAATAAGTCAAAGTTAGCAATTAAATTACCATTAATTTATTAAAGTTGCTTAAAGTTCCTAGGGGAAACAATTCTGGTTATTCATTAATACCCTCTTCCTGTATTCCTCCTGCTTACAGAAAAAAAGAGCATTCTCCTGAGTCCTAAAGCCCTAAGGACTACTTAAGTAGCAGGTATTTGTAATCTAATCTGTAGGTGCTATCTTCAAATAAATTCACGAGTAGGATAGAGTTAGCTACAGTAAGTTCAGGATGCAATGATTCATTACAAAATAAATAAAAATAAATAATTAAATAAATAAAGCTCATCCTAATTCCGTTGTGAGGTACTAATACATCAAGTCAAGTTATTTGTGGTTAAGGTTGCTATCTTTATTTCAGTAATATATTAAAGTTGCCAAATATTCAGTTTTATAAGCAAGTCAAAATGCCGACTTCACTCTTAACTTAAACCATCACAGCCATCTGCAATAAAAATCATTCTCGCTTTAGTTTCCAGAACCATTTTTAAGCTCCTAGACTAAACATATAACAGTTGCTAGCAGTCAGCAGCTTTATTACTTCTACTGCCCTTGCAGATGCATCCTGGATTCAATTTGTCCAAGTACATCAAAGTATTTTAATTTTTAAATACCCCAAGCACTTTCAACTCTTTAAAGACTATTTGTCTTCTCAAATGTTTCAAGGTAAACAAAAATTTAAAATTGTCTTGATGATTATTTTGTTCCAGTTTTAAAGGACTGTCACATTTCTGTTCTGAAAACCCCTAATCTCAATTTTATATGAACCTATGTTAGGTTATTTTCCCTTTTTTCCCCCCCAAGTAACTTTAATTCAGTCAGTTTTAGGTTACATAGTCAGCTTCAGCTCCTTCATTCCGAGAATTGTCTCTTCCTGTAGAGTTCAATGAATTAAATGCTTACTAATGCCATCAATTTGTCTCAACTTCACTGTAAGTCTTTTTTTCCCCCCCCCGAGCACTAGACTGCGAATAAATACATGGTTAATTGATCCATCAGCCTAAGAGAACACATAAACACACAGCTAGTCTTAGACAGCAACTGGCAGGAAAGCCTAAACTGGTTAAATAGTATTTAGCCAGCACAAAACCATATGAAATATGAGTAGCTGGCTTGCAAAGGCAATCATGTAGTCATTTTGTTTGAAAATACATTCATTACTTTTCAATATTTAAATATTGTGTAACTAAATATTAATACAATTTAACTTAAGTTGCTCAGAAAGTAATGCCTCCTATTTATTTCCATGGAAACTACAACAGGCACAAAGAGCACAATAACACTGTGATAGAGAAAATTCTCAGCTGCAAATAACTACTTCTCAATATAGTCAGCACCATTAGCTATGCATTTTCATCAGCAATGAATGAGAGCCTGCATGTCATGCTTGTAAAAATCTCCACACCAGTGGAGGTGACCCACTACTTTACAGCTGCTATGATGGTGTCATTGCTGAAACACACCACCCCCCACCTCACTGTGTTCACATCCGCTGTTTGGTCTCCAGAAACTTTAAGCAAGCATCAGTGAATGTCAGTGGATGCCATTTTTTCCTCATGGAGGAATTCAATTCCATTCCTTTGGTCTATATGCACTTCCATGTCAGATGCCAGTTTGTCAGGCTGCTCCTCTGCTGCCAGCTGTCCGCGACAACAGAATGTAAGGGGATACTGGTGAGAAGGTTCAACCTCTACTGCCATACCACCAGCATCCGCCTCTGATGGTGCAGGCCAACATAATAAAACAGGAGGGCACTACTTTCAGAGCAGCCCTTATACATAGTTATAGCTGTTTTTATAAGCTTTAGAAATTAGCTAATAGAAATGCATATATATGCATAACCAAAAGTTTATTTTGGTCAGTGTGTGCATATTAAATCAATGCCTGGACAGGCTTCCTCATAGCATTTTAGTCCACTCAAAACTACAATGAAGTCATAAAACTCTCTTGAAACAGATGTACGCTTTTGCTACCATACTCATGATCTGGATGCTATATACATGGATGCGTGCAACCATACTTATAAAACCAGAAGGCTGGAAAGACCTTGTCAGGTCAGCTTTGTCTGTTCTGCACGTCCAAGACAAAATCAACTCTTCCTGTGTCACTTCTACCAGATGTTTGTCAAAAGTGTCATTAAAGAGATGATGGCAGTGTGAGAAGATCACTGGCCCACCTGTCTTGGTGAGTATTATCACTCCATTTTTTTTTTTTTTTTGTCCCAATGTGAATTCTCCTAATTACTCATTATTTTTATTTCAATTCATTAACTTACAGAACAAGTTATAAACTTCCTCTTCCCAATATCTTTCTATGTACTTGAAGACTGTTCTTCCATTCTCGTCATCCCTTTCTACTTCATTGCCAATCTCCTGCTTGTCTGTGGATCATTCTTTGCTGATCTGTTCTTGCCTTAGGGAATTTGTGTACTGCCCTCCTTGTTCTCTGGATCTTCTTTAAGACTCTTTCCCCCTGGTTCACATCTCAGTTGAATGTGGCCTCCAGAGCTGAGGCTCAAGGGATGGGCACAGGGCTGTGGCTGCAGATAGCACAAACCAGCTTCTCCTTGGCTTTTCTTTTTGGCTTAAGGGGATACCTCAGCAGACAGTATGGATGACATATTGCAGCCTACAGGCATTTGAATAAATGGAAATTTCTAAATATGTCAGTCCTAATTAGTGAGAAGATCCCGATTCATTGGAAAATCCACTCTGCTTCAGCAATCAGAACAGCCACAGAAGCCTTGTAAACTTCTGGTCTGTGTGTCCTAGAACGAAACGTTCTGTAAGCATGAAATCCTATTTGTGTAATTTTCTTTTTTTTTTTTTTTAAAGTAGGACAGGCTGGTTAAAATTGTTGTGCAATAATGCCTTCTAACCTATGTATCTACATACAGTTTCAGTTCCACAGGAATAGTTACCACAAAATTACAGACTTGTGAGAACAAAAATGCAGCAGCATAAGTTAAAGGCTATTTAAATATAGTCCTTACTTTGTAACGTGGGCACTATGCTCCCATTTTCAAACTGCCAATGAACCACTGGGAATTTTCATTCTCTTGCTGATTCTCTTTAAGACCTCCATGAACAGCAGAGAAAACATTTCCACTGTAATAAAAACAGGGGTTTGTTTTCCTTTTTTAAAATTGAGGCACTGGGTAAAATAAAGGTCATTGCAACAGCATTTGAAAGAACCAAAAGAGTAATTTTCCCCCTTTTGCTTTTTTACTGGTTTTCGATGCAATGTGAAAAATCATTTTTAAGTTTGCCCATCTGTTTTACATAAAACCTTAGCTGACCTTACACAAAGTGAAACAAATGCACAAAAAGCTTTGCTGTTGGGTTCTTGCCAGCAAGACAGAAGAGAAAGAAAAGAATACATAAAGTTAGATCCTGCTCTTGTGTAGCCTAGCTCCAGTGGGGACTTGTGTTGATTTATACCAGCAGAGGCTCAGGCTTCTATTTCTTATAAAAGCCAGACTTTTCAGACCCAGTCCTGAAACACTGAAATCATCTGAAGTTTTGATACTGATTTTTGTGGGAAAATGGACACTCACTAAAGGAGCCATGCTTATTACAGGTAAACAGCACATATCCATGTAGTCAGCGTGTGCAATTGGGCAAACTGAATTGTAAGAACACAGTGTAAGTAACTCTTTGAGATTTGTGGATGAGCAGGTGTGGATTAAGGCTTGAGCTGCACCTCAGCTTTGTATGCTTTGCGTACATGACTGAGTTTGAGCCTTGTCTGATGAAGCTAAGGAGCTCATTTGACATCAGATTTGAAGCAAAGAGATTCTCAGAACACACAGGTGAGTCTCATGTCCCACTGCTTCTTTTTGTGTTAGCCTGGCTTCTCTCATGCAATGTGATCATGTGGATCAAAAGCAAATCCTGAGGAAAGGCAGTAGTGCCGGGTACAGAATTAGGCTAGGCATGTGGAAGTAGAGCAACTGAAAGAAAAATAGCATTTCTAAATCCACAAGCAACTTACCATGCATTTCAATAAAATTTCTATTAATGTGTCTGAGAGGTGAACTATGCCCATTATATCAACACTCCAATCTAATATGATTAATGAGTATAAAGTAAGGTTCAAGCTTTTAATTAAAAAGGCAATCATGAGTTACTGAACAGTGAAGATCTAGCTAAGTTTCTCAGAAGCAAGTTATTTAACAGAATGAGACACCCCAAAGAGGCACTAGGCCAAAATTCTTTCATTTTGTAGACAGGTATTGACTGCAATTTATAACAGAGAGCAGAATTTGATGTACATAGAAATAAGCACATATGGCAGTGCCTACATTTAGAGAGTGCCTAAATGTTTCGTTAATAGCCAAAGCTATTCCAGTTATTTGTTAATTTGCTGTACTTCACAGAATGAAAATTCTTCTTTGTAGTATATATATCTGCCATATTGCTTTAATTTTCATTGCATGTTAAAAAACCCTAAGATATTTTATTTTGACCTAATCAAGCAAAGACTTTAGGAGAGAATCTCTACATGTGGACCATAGACTCCTAAGAAAGATTCAGTATTTGGATCAAAAGTAGTTGCTGTGTATTCATCAGGCAGGTGCTTCTTCTTTCTTTTTGTTGAAAATAGTTCAAATTTGACCACATAATAAATTCTGGTTCACTCATGTCCAATAAAGACTTGATGGATGTTGGCATATGCTGTAATTTTATCACTTTTAATTATATTCTAATTAACTTACTTTACAGTATAGCTTATTCCCTAAGTTTTTCTCTGGCTCCTGTCTATCTGAAATGATAGAATAAGATGGAATAGTTGCAATGAATATCAAGTTCTTTTCTGCAAGAAAATAAATATCTGGCAATAATCATCTACATTTTTAAATGTAATTAATATACAATGAGGCATATGAATACAACAGATAGTAATTCTACTTGAATCCAACAGTCCATCAATTAGTTTCTTGTTGACAAAGGATGGCAAGACAGATGAAAGAAAGGTGAGCAAAACGTTCAGCCAGTAATTGCATGGTAACAAGTCCCTCAAGAAGGACAAAAAATAGTAGCTTTTGCTGTGATACTTGAGATTTTATATCCTTATCCATTTCTGTTCTATCAACTTAAAATAAACTATTGGTCATTAAAAGGGAAAACAAGTGACATCTAATGCTTTCCACTTATTTTACTTAGAAAGATAAGATCTATTGAAACAAATGAATCTAAAATATGAATGGAATCATTGGCTTCTTTTTCTTCTGTGCTAATGTGGTGCTATTTAAATGGAGCAAAATCACTAATTTTTCTACTGAAACCAGTGCAGCAGTCAGAAAACTGTGGGCTAGAGGAGGATACAATGGCAAGGGTAACACTCAAAATCACTTTTTTCCATCTAGGATAGTTTTTCATACATGAACACCATTTCTGACAGGTAAAATGATTTTTCAGCTAGAAAAAAAGTCACATATGGCAGAAACTATGAATGCCAAGAGAAAATGCAAAGGATTTATGTTACTTTCTTGTCTGTGTGAGCTTTATCTGACCATTTTAAGTTTGCTCACCTATTTCAGCAAAATGTTTTTGGTTTTATAGGCAAAAGGAATAAAAATTTGCGATAAAGTATTTATAGAACCACAGAACAGTCAGCTTGTCTTTTTTGTCTGCCTAAGGATGCTGATGGTAACCTAGGGATCTGCGGCTTCTTTAGACACATTTAATACTGCATATATTAGTACACTTCCAAGGACTTTATACCCTCTCTCCCAGATTAGAGGACAAGCCTGTAACAGCTACCTGCAACAGCGATTACAGGACTAGCAACAGTACCTTGGCCAGCCGGGAGACACTATTCCTCAAAAAGACAAGATGGTATGGAGTAGTGGCTGTTAGCTGTTGCTAATAAAGACTCTTGTTCCTGCTAAATTTGTACCCCAGTATGAGCTGAGTGTTAAGGTTCAAAACAGCTTCCTGTGAGCTGATACGCTCCCCACCAGCAGGCACCTCTGGAATTAACTCCTGCCAGGCCATTTCAGCAGCTGGCTGGCACTGCTCCTCTGGGTGCCTGCCTGGAATCTGTTGGAGTGTCTCTGCAAACTCTGCTTCAGCAGCTGTGGTACTCTAGAGCAGCTTTGTGGTTTGGTGCAAGAGGAGACAAACACATAGAAGCTAATAGTTCTGGCACTGCTCTCTAACAGTGTTTAAGTAATTGATAGTATTTATCTTGAACCATTATTTTTCTTTACATCCAATTTTTCCAGAAAAAATAACAAATAACCAGAGCAATAGTTTTTATTCCTGAATTACTACGCAGGAACTTCAGGTCTATTAAAGGCTTGGTTGTGGCACTCAGAATTCCCATTGAGTAACTGTATTTATTCACAGCTGCCAGAATTATGACTACCCTGCACAAGAGAACAAGATGAGGTAGAACAACCTTGCAGCAGTATATATAGACAATTCTCATGACAGGGTGAACATATAGAGGATGGCAGGACTGGGCTGGGCCATGGACATTCTGCATAATCATTGATGAAATCTGTTCCTTACAGGAGATTTCTGGTCTTTCAGAGGTGGCATCCAGAATTCTTTAGAATATGTCACCTCTGCTCACTGCCCTTCTCCGTTCATCTGGTATGAAAATGTTAATGGCCCCTCTCTCTCACCTTTTAGCTTTCTGTTTGCCTGCTGGCACTGTGAGATCTTCAGGGAACAGCCTGTTTTATATTTGATGTTTGAATAGCTCACGTCCCCAGACATAAAATTATCTCACCTATAAAATTTAGGTCTACCGGAATACAGACAATAAAGAGCTGACTGCTAAAGTATGCAAATGAGTGAAATCCCTGTGGTCTCTACAGGTGTCACTATGAGGCAGATGAATCTAACTAAAGATAAGAGAAAAAAACAGAAAGCTAGTGTAAATGAAAGGGATTGCTGTTTGTTTTGCCAAGATCTGCTGAAATTTTAAGATATGATGCTTTGCAAGCATGCTGAGATGAAGAAAGGTGCTATTTTTTTAAGTGCTTTGAGGCATTCTTCCAATAATTTAAGGAGAAACCACTACATATTCTAAGAAAATATTGCATCCATCCTTGTAATGAAGGTTCATTAGGCAACAGATTGATTTATTGTATTGTTTCTTTTATAAATTATTTTCATTATGTTTTATCACAGTACATGACTACTGCCCTAGGGGAATATGCAGGAATGAACTGAATGGCAACTGTAATAGACTACTTTAATTAAAATAGTGTAATGCATATTTCAGTGCTATTAACAAAAACAAAATTGATTTTGTTTTCTGGATAATTGAATATATTAAAGCCCAGGTGCTATGCCTCTATTGTTTAACCCTCTGAGTTCAGTTTCATTTGGTGTTTTGCAGTAGGAAATGCATTTATTACCAAGCATTTCAGAAGAATTTTCTTTTCTGCTGGCAACGTTTCCATCTTCCTTTCTTTTCCCCCTTCCTATTCCCTTGTGCATGTGTATATCACTATTGAGGAACAGAAAAGCATAAACATGAATTTCAGTAATGAAAGCCCCTTGATTCTTTCCAGCATCTTCACATGAGCTCCAGACAGTGAGGACACCGATCCATGATAAGGGAAAACCCATTATTTATCTGCACTTTTTAACCTGATGTTCTGTGGAGACAGAAGCAGTCAGCCACCATAATTCCATTAGTTAATGAACGCTTCAGAAATTTGTCCATCGTAAGAAAGACCCTTTAAAATTACAGTCAATCAATGACACCTACTCTTCTAAGTGGCTTCCTTTTCTGCTTTTTCTTTTGATTTATATAGGCTATGAGTCCTTTTTATTTCCTTTACCCTCCAGGTATCCAGTTTACCTTATACCATGAAGATGCATTATGCTAGAGACATGACAGACATGGGCAAATCAGGTTAATGATTTCTGTTGAATGAAACCAACCAGCCTAGAAAATGAACAGCATCAGGGAGCTACGGTACATGACCCATTGCCATCTGCCATACCCTAAATAGCAGATAGCCCCTTCACTTTTGTCACAGGAATTTTCACTGGAAACTACTACTTTGCAATAAATATTGTAAAGAGTCAGATGTTTCTGGTTCAGCTGTCATGATTCTGTGAGTTTTTATCAGTTGTTAGGATGGCATGCTGTATTTCATATAAATGACTTCCTTAATATCAAGGCCTTGAGTCTTCTTCACATTCACCCTTGCTTTCTAATTCCAGGAAAAGCACTCACATTCTCAGGTGTCTTTCTAGTGCAGTCACTGCAGATAGCTGCAGCTGGAAAAAGGGAAACATTTTAACAGACATCTTTTCTATTCTCTGCAGAGCTAATCGCAGCAGGGTTGTCGGAGGCAGATATGTTTGCAGGACTGATGCAGAGCTCCACTGCTCGGGTGGATTCTGAGGAATATTTGTTTGTTGCAGCCCAACGTATTGGAATTCAAAACCAAGGAGATCAATCATCCTCTCATCAGATCTGAGGTGTGTATTGTTTATAGCAGAGACATTGTTATGTAAGGTCTTACTTTGCATTTTATTGGGTGAAAGATTTTGGTCATCCAATTAAACAGTAAAATTCTCATCCATGGCAACATTTTGTAAAGCCTGCCCTACTTTCCAGACATATGCAACCTGCTGAACTGTGTTATAAGAGGAGGAAATAGGAATTTTAGTGACAGCAACAGCAATGAATGCTCCAACTGAAGCAGTGTCCAAGTGAACTACGGCATTGTCTCTCTGGGATATGTGAAATTTAGGAATAAAGCAAACAGCTGAACAGAGAGAAAATATATCAGAAATTCAAAATGAGGAAAAGCCAGACTGCATAAAAACAGCTACTTTAAATCTCTCTAGTTACTCTGGAGCACTCAGACAACACTAATCAGTACGGTAGTCTAAAGACATTCTCTATAAATCTTAAACTCCTTAAAATAAAATATGGGTATCTTTTTTTTTCCCTATTAAAGATTTTCTGTTCAAACTCATTTACTCAACAGGAGCCTTTTAAAAATAATTGTTCTGCTTTTATAACAGAAGAGTAGGCCATAATTAAACTGGTGAGTCATCAGTCCACTGAGTTTCATAGGAAATCCCTTATTACTTTAAAGCACCTGCTGTAGCTCTTCTACTCATTTCCCACAGAAGAGTTGCAGATACAGATTGATTCCAAATAGTTCCCATAAAAGAGTAGGCCGCTGAACTGGTTTTACATAAATTTCAGTCTTTATGGTTCTATTCCTGTGCAATTAATGAGATCTGGCTGAATCCCCAGCCTCTTCTGGGTTGTGATTTATAAAGCACAAGTTTAGATTCAGACTTTTTGAAAATGATTTCCCACATTTTAATGTTATTAGCTCACTTTTTATAATGCATCTCTCTCTGTTTCTTCTCCTTGTAACTGGTCACCTTTAATCAGTTATAGGATGTGTTTCAGAATTAGGAGGAATATGCTGAACTGGAAAGTAAATGCAGCATGAGAAAATGACATCTATATTGAATATTCTTCTATTTGGATAAATGACTATTAACTATTTAACTTTACAATATTGAATTTAATCAATATATTAAAACAAGCTAAAACATAATACTATAATATCAGCAGTTCATAGGCAGTAGAAATCACCATTAGATAGACAGAAATATGTTCTTCTATAAAATTTTCAAAGAAAAGATATGTAGGAGCCTGGAAAAAAATCATTTAAATTTAGTGAACAGTTGAAATCAGAAAAAAATAGATAAAGTATTCTGAAATATACCCAAATATTTAAAAATATGTCAGTGGATATAAAAAATATTTTATGTACTAACTTAATTAAACTGTATTGATAAAATAATCCTGAACAAGGTACAATAAATTCAGTAGATTAAAAAAAATGTTTCAGAATGATGAAAATAATATTTTTATAGATCTAAGTATTACTGAGCCAGAATGGAGACAATTTAGCTTTTAGAGAAGCAACAGGACTTCACTATTCATGATCAAGCACAGTTTGTACCCTCATTTATATTGTGGTATTTGTTTTCCATACAAATGCCCCATAACACAAGTATTAGGCCATATATGCTAAGCAGCTGCTTAGAAAGTACATGTTTTGACTGTGCAAGAAAAAGGAATTAAGAGATGCATGAAAAGAGGTAAATGTGGAATTAATAACAATCGAAACAATAAAGAACTTTCAGGAGTAATTCACTGCTTTTACAGAGGGTAAAAGAAAGTTTAGAGTTTAAAATTTCCATGTAGCTCAGAAGTAAAATAGGAGGGCTTTTTTTTTTTTTTTTTTTTTTTTTAAATAGCGAATAGCAGAAAATAGTTTCTCTCAAAGATGTGATCTGGGAGATAACTTTTACCCTTTTTTTTAAGCAACCCATCTTTGAGAAGCACAAAAGATAATTCAATTTGTTCAGAAACATGCATACCTTTCTGGGTCAAATCTTCACCTCAGTCATGGAGCACTTCCATTGAAGTCAACCTGCCTTCCCTTTAAAGCTTTCTCTTCTCAGCTAGCCAGCCCTGGTGTATTCTATGAGAAAAACACATCCTCAGATGTCAGTCTGCGGTGTGTTCTCTGAACAATTGCAACAAGGGAAAAAATGGAAGCAAGTATACTGAGCGCCTCAGATTGCTGTAGCAGGCTCACAGCTTCTGTCACCACTAAAAAGGAATTGGAATTTGCTCAGAAGTAGACAGCCAGAAATGTACAGGAGTTGTATAAAAAACCTGCATATTTAATTTAGATTTGTTTGATTTGAAATGTTACACTCTTGTCATTTATCTTTTATTTGTCCATCTCAAAAGTTCGTGTAGTACTAATCCTGCTGCAGTCAAAGGAGGAATGTGGACAGTGACCAATACAAAACACAGAATCATAGAATGGGCTGGGTTAAAAAGGACCACAATGATCACCTAGTTTCAACCCCCCTGCTATGTGCAGGGTTGCCAACCACTAGACCAGGCTGCATATGCTATTAGGTACACACTCAAATCTTTGCAGTCTACTTAAACTGTAAAGGCTTCAAGATTCAAAGATTCAGATTATTATTGTTTTTTCATTTGTATTTGCACAGTTTCTGCTGTGCCCAGTGCACACCTTTCCTTTTAGAAACAGTAACTGGTATCACAGTATGTTACATTTTCCTTCCAAAGACCAAGAATTAAGGATTAGTTATGTGATCATCAAACTTTCTGCTATTAGGTGAGACACTTTCTATATTCTCTACCATTACCAAAGAGAGCTTGGCCTGCTTTCCTTCTGTACTTAAGTCAATAGAAAATGGAAAACAGTAAATATCTGCTCTCAGACAAGCTGCTAATGTAACATTATTTTCTATAAATAGTCCACATCAACTGAGTTCATCTATTTCTGTCTGCTAATAAATTGTGCATACTGACTTCTTCGTGTACAGCTTCTCTGAAGTCAAATCCATTCCAGCTAAATATGATTCTGAAAGTTGAATTTAATGCAGTAATTCTGGCTCTGATCCAGAGGTTGAAGTGGACAGCTGGAACAGGAACGTATCTTGCAATATATTCAGATTTTTATCTGAAAAAACCTATGAGATTTTTCTGTAATATGTGCACATAGAAATGAGGAATAATAATAATTAAAAAAAAAAAAAACATCTTTTGAAGGAATGAATGAAAAAATCGTGATTACCTTTCCCAGTCTCTCAGTCAGTCATGAATGAGAATCCTTCCCACTCCCTTGTTGTTGTTGTTTGTTTGTTTGTTTTTGAAGGAGAATGAATTCCAGCATTCTCTTTGTCAGTATGGATCAGGATCTCACTGAAATTAGAGTATTAGAATAAATTTACCTAATATTTGGAAATCCAGTGAACTTCTGGTACTTAAGAAGGAAATTCAGAGTCCTTCTATTACATTTTACCTGTGAGCTCAATTTCAAATCTTAGACTACGAGTCTAGAAAAGAATCAGAGTTTATCTAATTCAGCTCTGAGCTAAAGTCAGGATCAGTCCTACAAATGTCTTACATGTCTGCCTACTCTTTTCTTAATGAGATGTTGGTCTTACAAACCTTTCAGGCTATTTATTTCAATACTTACTAGCCTTCCAACTGAAATGCTTTTCCCATCCTAGCTTACATCTTGTATGCTGAAGTGTTCACTATTTTTTTATTCCATTCCCAGTACATGGTAAGTAGATGGTTGCACTAGATGATCTTGGAGATCTTTTCCAACCTTGGTGATTCTATGATTGTATATATTATCTTTTTCACTTTAGCAAACTGGTATGTACGTATGTATGTGAACTGTTACAACTGTCCTCTTTTAGACCAGCCCAGAAAGAAATAACATCCTTTATCCCTTTCTTCCTCAAACAACTCAAGGAACATTCGCTTACTGTTTGAGGTGAAAATTCGTTCTGATTATCTTTGGATCTCTTTATCCCAGCTTTTATATTTTTCATTATTTCTGTGAAACTTCTACTTTTTTAGGGCTTCTTATCAAATAAAAAAGCCTGCGGCAGCATAAAGCAGTCCTACCTGCCAAGATGAAATGAAGACACAAAAGTATTTTGAAGAAACAAAATGGGAGACAGCCATGCGACACAGGTCTTCTTATAGTCATGCCAAAACATGAGTTGGGCTACTTTCCAAATACTCTGAATGGTGGTGTGACAAACATTCCCCTAAAGATCAGAAGCAGTTAGAGAAGAAAGGATGTGTAAATCTGTCCACTCTTCCATTATCTTGGCTATTAAATCTCACATTGTCTTTAAAACATACAGTCCAAAATTTGAGCTAGAGTAGTCAAATATGTAGGCAAAAAAAAAAAAAAAAAAGAAATGATTTAGCTTCAGGAATATAAGCGGTAAGGCTGATTCCTCATCTAGTCTAGAAATTCATATGGAAACACAACATTAGTTTAACTAATATTTAGTTGATTAAATTCATCCTTAGTAGTATAAGATACATAAAAAATGATTTATTCATTCATACATTTAGAATAGAGTTATCTATTTTGTCTGATTGTGTTCTCACAGTAAGCAGTTTATGACACTTTCTTGAATAAAAAAAAAATATTGTAACATAAATTCTAAAATGATCATATATATATATATATACATAGTATATATTTTTTGCAGTGTGGGTGAACAAAGTAATTACTTCACAACTGAAGGAAAACCAGAAGATATTTAAAAATGGAAAGGTACGTCTTAGCAATGTATCATCTAGAGGTATAGAAAATTGATTTCATTTAAATGAAATGACAGAAAGCAAATCTGTCAGCATACCTGTGCTCTAGTGTGTCTCTGAGTCATGAAACTCCCAAGCCATAAAGAAAAGTTACAAATGAAACATAACATAAAGAAGGGAAAAAAAAGCACAGAGAATTCTTCAGAGATAAAAATTCATATTTTACTTCTTGATAAAATATGATTCATTGCAGGCAAATTACTACCTATCATAATAAATCATGATTATCTATATTGTAGCAGAGGGAGAGAAAATTCAGTTGTGCTTCAGATTACACCCACTCCTTCTGTATTTAATGTACAAATATATGAAAACAATTACAAACTAATAACTTACAAAACATTAAATTGAACCCAATAGTACATAATCCAAGATAAAATACCAGACATATGAAGGAATTTGATGAACTGGTAAGTATCTCTACCTATAGCTAATGCCCATTTATCTGTGAGCCTGACATGACGTGATAAGATTCCTAAGAGCACTTTATTTGTTAGTTGAGTTTTCTCAGACTGACCTTCACACAGCATCACTCTGAAAAAGCTGAAGAGAGGCTGTATGTATGCGTTAGAGAAAAAAAAATGTATCTTTTTTAAGGATTAAAAGCTATGGACTGTCTTAAAGTGAATACTGCCTGATAGAAATGCTTTTTACAACATTCACAGATTTTAAACCTTTTCTTTTGGACTGTGTCATTGCAAAGAATATACATTTCATCTGAGATGAACCAGGTTTGTAGTAACTCACCCATAGTAACTGTCATTTTAGACAGAAGTTAATAGAAGATAATAGTCCCAGTCTTTCTTTGGCCATCTCAACCATGTTCAAAAACAGAGCTCTCTTAGGAAAGAAAAAAGCACAGTGAGATGACGTTCTTGGTGTGTGACATTCCTTGTGGTTCCAGTCACAAGTTGTACTCATGCAAGTAAATACAGCTTTTTGTTCCCAGATTCTTATTAACACATACGTATATATCATGTAAAAATATAATGTAAAAGCACCGCCTATGAGTGCCTGGACAGGAAAAATCAAACTATCTGAAAAATATGTCTTTCAGAAGAAGTGCTAAACCAATAACACAGACATATTTGCAAAATATGCTGTTTTTATTATATGATGTACTCATTTTTTTAGATCATGTTCTTCTATGGGCTGTGTTGTTGCATATGCTAGAAGTCCTACATTATATTCCAAGATGTAGAAATACATGCTAGATATTCTTGTCTTGAATTTAAAAACCCAAGAGTTCTGGAAAGGGTAGAAGGATGAGTAAGACAAGAATTTTCTACTCTAACTTGAAGTTATTGTGTTAATTTTTCCCCTGTGTCTTCATAAATAAGCAAACAGTGAGTTAGCATGGTTACATGTATGCTAACAGACAGCAACCTAAACACAATGGAAAGTCAAAGTATGCAACATATAGTGGCACATTCCTGTAATGAATACATGCCACAACTAAGCCACAGAAAGTCAATCCAAGAAAAATGTTACAAATTAGTCTTTCTTGTGTACTGGTGGAATATAGCCAGTATGTGAGCATGGAAGATAAAGACTTCAAGAAATCTTGAAGAGATTTGTGTTAAGGTAAAAAAAAAAAAAACTGTAATTTTTTCTGTTCTAGAATAGATGCGTGTGTGGACCTGTCAGTGTGTGTAATATTCAATTCTTCAGTTAGAGATGGGGGCACAGGTTAGACAAGTCTGGAACTGTCTTCCTCACAGCTTGGATGTATAAATGTCCTTGAATAACATGTTTCTACAGAAGGAGAAGCAAGCTTAGAAGTGGTGGATTTTTGTTATTTTTATAATTATTTTGCTTGCATCCTCTAAAACAAATACATATCTACTTTTTGTTCAGCACACAGTAAAATAATTTTATTATAGTTATCTCACCCATAGATGCTTTCAGATATGCTTCACAAATGATTGAATAGTTGTGGAAGTGGTTTGCTGTTTTGAAGCCTGGATACTCAAAGCTAAATATGGCACTTAGTTGCTGAGAATAACATTTTTCCTAAGTGTGGTTTGCCCTCTGATGAAGACATAAGTAATGCTGTAGGCTTTTTTGTTGTTTTATTTGGGTTTTTTTTTGTGTGGTGTTTTTTGTTCATTCATTTATTTATTCAGTTGTTTTGTTTTTCATGTACACTTAGCTATTTTTTTTTTTTTACTATTTAAATAAATCTATAAATAATTAAATTAAGGAATAAATACAAGATTATGAAAAAAAGATCAAAACAAAATAGCAATGGAAAACACTGAGCCTTATGCCTAAGGCTAGATAGGATACATTTTCTAGAAGACAGCAAAAACCATATGCAAAAAAATAACACAGTGCCTAAATTCAGAGCCTTCTTCAGGAGCACAGTAGGCCAGTGTAAAGTCAGTGGAGAAAGAGTGGCACCTCCAGAGAGCTATCTGTCCTACTGAAGATCAGTATCTCATTCTACTGATTATAGAGACAACACAGAAAATGCAGATGACCAATTCAATGTTTTTCACTTAAAGTTTGTTTTAGATGCTTATCATCATAGACATCTAAGCAATCTGAGATGCTGCAGGCCACCACATCTGCCCTACTGCTGAGATCCCAATGTCTGCAGATTTTCTGCAGGTTGCACTGAATCAGCCAGCATCTTGAAGATGTCCGTGGTAACCAAACATCTCATATGGCATTGGATACCTTTGCTTAGGGAAAAGATTGACATATTAGTTATCTAAAGTTTGTTGGGGTTAATCTTTGCTTTGGAGACGTTTAGAAAATTGCACCCTGAATGTCTGATAAACAATAAACAGTTTGGGTTCATTTTCATAAATCCTTGACCTGTAACTCTGATTAGGCGAAGCTGTTCACTCTGCCATCATTCCACACATGGACAGACAATATCTGTGTATTTTGGCCTCTCCCACATGCGCTGGAGACAACAGAACTAGCTTCCTTCTCTCATGTTGCTTATTTGGATACTAAACTATTTGAGATGATAATGACCTTTTACTATAAATTTGTACAGAAGACATACTAGTTGAGGGTCTTCCTCGTGGTTGAAAAAATTGGTGTATTCTTGTTAAAACCATTAATGTAGAGCTGAAAAATATGTTAAAGTTACTTGAACAGAATATAAGCAGCTTTTATAATAGACCATACTTTATTCTACATCTTTATTATGTTTCCATTAGGCTGATGAATGTAAATATTGTGCTTACTTTTGAAATTATTAGCCTTCAGCCCCAGATAGTTTCATAGAATTATGTTGCTGGTGGTTTTGGCAAGACTAGTTCTAATTATCCTGGCTCAATCACAGGAAAAGATTTACAGGAAGATTATGTTTATATAATGTCTATCCTGCTGTTTTCTGGAAAGGAAGAAACCATGTTGCTATTGTCATGAACATCATTAATTAGGGACTGTTCCACAAATTGCCTAGAAATTTTTGTTAAGCATACGAACATAGAAAAAGATTAGTGGATACCTACCTATCTGAATTCAAGTTAAGCAAAACACGCCTTTGTACTCCATGGGTTCTTCATATGGTCGTCTTGAAGCAAAATAAAGATCACCTAAACCACTAAATGTACCAATGACAGCAGTGATAGCAAAATTATTCGGTCTACATGGAACTGAGCAATTCAGCAAGTGATAGAAACAACTGTGAATGAAAGAGTATTTGTCATTAAATAGTTTATGTTCGAATTCTCATGGTAAACTTACAAAATATCTTCAGAACAAAGCCTAGGAAAGAGAAGTATATAATTTTACTGGATACAAAAGCAATAGTTCCATGGATTAAGCAGAGATATTGATTTTATGGGACGTTTTAATATTCTCCATTTTCATTATAACTACCTTCTCACAGTTCTCAGCTGGCATTTTTTCCCATCCTGCTGCAAAGACTTAAGGTCTTAATATAAAGATAATAATCTGAAACGAGGAGAAAAGATTATTAAGTTGTTTTAATTGCTTAGCTTCCTTGTGTTAAACTTGGAGCAATTGTTTGCAGCCCCTACTTAGCTGAAGGTTGGCTGCTTCTTTTCAGCCAGGTATTTTTCCACCTCTCTTGGCTTAATGAAAGATTCTCAGTTCTGCCTCTTATATCCTTGCATCAAGGTTACAACAGCAATCCTATAGCAACAGGTTTAGGAAGTTCTGAGGTAAAGTACCGATGTAATCCCCTGAGGAAAAACAGCAGCTTTATGAACTTTGCCTTCTTCACTTAAGGTAAATCATGAAGACATTAATAATGCTCCTGTGCATGGCTTATGTTCTAAAAGGCCTAAAACCCTTGGGATGCAATGAGAAGAGATAGAGGGTCTCATAAGAGATCTTAAATAGCCTTCTGACTCAGGAAGAGTGTGTAAATAAAATCTGATGCTTGTGTTTAGTTGTCTGTCTGCAAACTGAGATATACATGTTTTTTTTTAACAAATCATATTCAGAATCACTGATATAATGAAAGGCTTTGCATTGAATTCAGCATCCTCTAAACAACATTCTCAAAGTGAGAAAAAGAACAACATTGAAATTAACTAGACTATGTCTTAAAGTTACTGAGGACCATACCCACAGATACATACTGAGGTGCATTTTAAGAGTACTGAGACACCTAATAGAACTGTATGCATCTTTTGATTTGTTTGTAAAAACCAACATGGGACTTGAAGCTTAAGTGTCATTAGGTTTGCATACTACTTTGAATACTCAAGGAGCTTTGAAATGGGATCTAATCTCCTAAATCACTCAGGCAGTTCTGGAAATGGTTGCTTCTTGTTCTTTCCACTGGGATGTGGGTAAAGCCTGGTTAGTCAATACAAATGGCTCCAGATCCCACAGCATTCTGTCAGCACCCACCTCCTGATGCCCATCTTGGGCAGTGGTTCAGTGCTGCCTGGATCCTTAGTAATTATTTTAACTGCTGGGCTCAATACCGTGTCCTGATTTTTCAGTATAAGCCCCCATGTTGTTATCATGCTTGGTTTATGAAATCTAATTTGTTGTATAGCACAAGCCTCATTGACTACTGTAACACAAGCTGGGTATTTAAGTAAATGAATTGATAATTATTGATAATTTTGTGCAACAAAGTGTTTACAGGAAATGTGTATTGTTTTCTTTATCGCTGCTAAATGCCATTCAAGAAATTTAGCAGGCACTAATTTTAATTAAAATGATGTTATTTAAGACTAATAAGATATATGAATAATAATATTTTTCTGTCATTCCTAAAATGCATAAACTTTTGCACTTGATCTTTGAACAGTCTTTCTTCCAGATGTGCTTTTGAGGTACAACTTGGTACCACCTATTCATCTGATTAATAACTTAGCATGTTTAGTTTTATTTGATTTCTTCATTTTTGTACAGAATAGTCAGTTCTCTTGTTGGTCAGAAATATGAGATAATTTGGAGAAAAAAAAAAAAAGAACTAATTTCAGACAAATGCTTCCACAAGATCATTTCACAGACTTGCGCCTGTCCTATTTCCTGTCCTATTTCCAATGACTTAGCAATTACATTAACTTTTTGCTGGCTTTATTGCATTACTAGACAGGCTGATAAGGTTGATTAATAACAGTGATGTTGTTCATCTAAACCATACTCCAGCAAAGCATTTAAGCGTATGAATATCTTAAACATATCTATACTTCACTAAAATCAATCCAACTGCTCATAAGATCACTTTTATGCATGCTTTGCTGGGCTAAGGCTGCAATTACCACTCTGCTGGAGTGAAGCTTAGTAAACCAAATTGAGAGGAACTATCTCTGTGAATAAAGCTAATAATTTGAGAAATTGTTATATAAATTGTAAATATAAGTTGACTAGAGTTTAATTTTCCCTATCATTTTAGAAAATGGTATTAAAAAGCCTTTTCCTAATTGGCTGAGTCATAATTCTTGGCTGACTCTTGGTAAGACTTCACACTTAGCTCACCTCAATGGTCTTTCAAGTGATGCCTGTTCTCAGTCTTCTGGCCTTTCTTCATTTTTTCTGTCTTTCTTATCACTCTCTCTGGCAACCTACAATGTAGTATAGCCCAAAATCCCAGTCTCTTCTGAGACCTCCTAAAAGATCTGTTGCTATTCACTGTCTCAGAACGGAGTTGCCAGACCTAATGCTTTCCCCCATGAGAGTTGTTCAAGAGAGCACAACTTACTGACTTGCTTACCTCAAGGAGAGACATGGCAAACCAGGACCTGACAGTTCTTTGTGGGCCTCTTACCAGCATTTCTTCCTTAATTTTACAGAGCTCCCTTTACATCTGTACATCTGTATTTCGTGCATTGATCAGAATTCATTGAATTCTTCTGAGTTTCCAAGCTACCATACATAGATCCGGTGCACTGAAACAAAGAGCAAGCTTAGCAGCAGCTATCAAATATGTTCATTCTGCACTGTGAACTACAGAGGATGTAGGAACTACATGATGAATACTGACCTGTAAATAGGTAGGAAATTATTTATTAAGTATTATTATAATTTGGATTAAATTCCACGATATTCCATGAATTTAACTTTATGTATTTTTAAGTAACCTCAAAATCATAGTACTGAGTATGCTCTGAACATACTCCTTTTCATGTTTTTCTTTTCATATGCTTCTGTTCCTCCCTGAACTGACTTGTAACTTAAAACAAGCCTCTCGAATTTCACACAAGTATGTCATAATATAAAGCATATAAGTCAAGCAGCTTGAAAATAAATGGAAAAGCAGAAATGATTTTCACTATAAGAGGGTTGAATGCTGTAGAGATTCCTCAGTCTTGCTCCTTCAGTGAATGTAAAGGACAACATTAGAATTATACATAATGATATATTCAATTCTGGGTTTCAGTCAGAGGGGAAGAGAGAGAACTTACAGAGAAGGACCCATAATATTACTAGTGTTCTTCAGCATACAAACTGTAATGAGGTTCTTTCCCTTGACTTTAATAGAACTTAGCTTTATATGCATATTTTTAACCATACAATTACATCCTCCAATCAACTCTACCTGTAGTTGATGAACAATCAGAATGACTACAAAACCAGCAAGATCATCATATCATTCTCTGTTATATTTCTGAAATAATCTGTGGCTTAATTTTTGTTTGGATTTAGATGGTTGGGTAGGCATTACAAATAAGGTGAGCTGGCAAACTTCAGAAAAAAAGGATGAGCTTCCTTTTGTAGGAAACAGGTAACATGGCCACTCCTCCTCTGAGTATCATCTGTTATCTCTTGATGTTTGTTTCTCAGTGGGCATGCTCCCTTGAGTTAGAATAATATCAACACAAGTCACATTTTTAATCTAGGCAAGTGGAGAAAGAACATATGTTCTTGCTTCATATTAGGGTAGTTACAGAGATGTTCACAAAGTTCAGAGTCTGAGTGCCACTGAAACCTGTGGCTCTTGTCTTCCACATGCATGACTCAGTGTTCTGAATGCAGTAGCAAAGTAGGGTTTTGCTCCACAGAACCCCAAATGTTGTGATATTGTCAATAAGATTTTTATATACAGAGGGGGAAAATGGAAGAAGTAAAAAGGCTTCTTATGAACTGAAGTCAACTTCTGTCCCTTGCACTATGTGTTGTCTTTTATAATAAAGTTGCCAGGATAACAGTTGTTTTCTTTTTTTCCAGAGAAAATCCTGCAAAGTTCTTTTAACAGAAGAGTGACCTCCCTTAAAGTTTATGTGATTGAAAACGCTTTTAAATAAACTATATTTCACTCCACCATAGCTCATTATATTTCCTTTTTATTTAATTTAGATCAGTGTGGTTTGTAATCAATGAAGTTCCTTAGCTGGAGAGAAGAAGGTTTAAGCTTCAGAACAAATACACAGCATTTTTTCATTTCCTTAATCCTGTGCTGTAGGTGGTCAGTTTCAATTGCTGCATTTGGCACTGGAGATTTGTTTATTTTAAAGCCAAGTAAAACAGACAGAGAATAGCTAAATTGAAAAATTGAATTTAAAATGGTAAGTATTATGCTGCAGTTTATATAACATCAATGTTCCCCAGAGTTATATATTATTGTTGTATTGTTCTTTGACACGGACTGATGTGAACCAGAAGTATGAAAGTACAGGTAGAAACATCAGGTTTACTCCTGGGGGAAAAAGCCTGAAATATGGTATAAAATTAATCTGGCTAAGGAATAGGCTTCTGCAGAGCTGTGATGCTGTAGTGACAGTGGCATCATGGTTGGTAGAGTAATAATTCACAACTTGGGGCAGTGACGTCAGGACTAAATTATTTCTAGCTGTTGGTTCACTGCTGGCATATACTACTTAACTTCCTTCACAGGAAAAGAGAGAAGTAATTAGATAAGGATGATGGTTTTTAATATCATTATATTGTCTCAGGAATTTGAGTGTGCACCATGACAAAAGGCCATATTCAGTGACACCTAACTCGGTACACAGCTCAGTGATGATATCACAGAATCATAGGGGCTGGAAAGGAGACGACTCATCAGGAAGAGCAAACAGAGGAGTGCAACAGTTAGCTGCTGTTATGGCACAGAATCCCTCTAGGAAAGAAACTACTGCTTTTTTTGCAGCAGCAGCAGTGCGCTGGCTTCTCTTCAGGACATTAATATTCAAACAGTTAATGTTGTGAGGGTGTCTGTGGCCTTTCTTGCACTTTATAAATTCTATAAACATTGCAGTTTGTTCTATGGTTTGTCAGACCCAGCATTGGGGCATATTTTAATAGCTTTGGGTGGCCAACTCCACATGTGTATAAAACTACATGAATCTTTTTACTCCATTGTAACCATGACTCTTCCAAGGGCTAAGAACCCAAAGCACAGCTTCCATTTTTTTATGACTATCATACCAATAAGCAGACTTCTAACAGGCAGAGTGCTTTATGTACTCTACCAGGTGAGTTCTCACTGACTAGCTCTTCTCAAAAACTGGGAAATCTGTAATTAGATTCTTCAGTGCTATTTCCTTGTAATGACCTACATTTGAAGCATTTGTATATAACTAGGGAACTATCCTGCTTTCAAAGAAGAACAACAACCCAAACTCTCCCTGCCTACTGCAAAGGTCACAGTTTCAACAGAATTTTCTCTCTTTGCATCTAGGCAGCTGTAAGCCCGAGAAAGATTTAATGAGGAAATGGAAAGTAGAGCCTGGCCTTTTTTTTTTTTTTTTTTTTTTTATAAGGAGGCCCTTGAGTGGTTCCTTTCTCAGATTTTGGATGTCTGACTCACAGTTATGTAACTGTTTAGAAAATTCATAAACTGGAAAAAAACATACAAATAAGTAAATCTGTCCAAATTTACTATCGCTAATAAATGTTACTCTTATTTCCAGATTTACACCAGCAGAACAGTACATGTTATTCCATATTTATACTAACATCTTCTCAGATATTACTTTTCTTTAAAACCAAGAGTTTAAGTCTGATTACTTTGAATTTGAAGACAGAACTTCTCATTATGTTCAGAGAGAGGAAGTTCAGGCCTAAGTCTTCTTTCTTTTTTCTTTTTTCTTTCCCCATGAATTATTATTAAAATGTTAAGTGCTATAAAGCTTTTTTTTTTTTGACATCTAAGCAGAATGAGTAGATGAGTGAAAGATTTTTCCAGTCAGCTTAGAAAAATGCTTGTCTTTTTAATATCTAAAAATGACAGCTTTGCAGTTCTACTCTCATTTTATCCATCATTTTTAATTGCAGAATAGAGCGCTACTTCCTCAACTGCTTCTAACTTCTGTCGTCATATATTCTACTGCAAAAAAAAAGTGGAAAAGACACTATGCAATGCTGTATAATTCTTAAACTGCCTGTATCAAATTTTTGCGTTTTGGAAGCTGCTATTTCTTTTTCTCTCTTACTCTACCTGTGACTGATAGCTTTTCTAATGGTTATAGTGACAAGAAGAACAGAAATAATTAAAATTATGATATTGGGTAAGACATTAAAAATATGAAAATTCATCATGCTTTTATTTTGCAGAGATCCCTGTGCTGGCTGAACAAAGAATGCTATCTTATTTTGGTAAAATTCTTACAAGATGCTTGTGTGGGAGTTTGGGCAAATTATCATCCTGAGGAGAAACAAGTATCTCTAGAAATCTTCAGACCCTTGAAATATAGATAGAAACAGCAGCTAGCACATGCAGAGCAGCGTTTAAACATCTCCTCTCTCTCCTACCCAGCATCAAATGACTTTGGAATTAAAGCTTGAAAAATGAGAAGCTGCAGTGTTTAAGAAAAAATCACTACAGCATAGTTCAGTGGAAGAAATACTGAAAAATACACATACACTTCAGAATAGCTTTTCTGAATCAAGTTCACATTGGCTGATGAGGTGGCTACATATAAGTATTTGCTGCAGATAGGTTATTGGTATGTAATGCAAAGGGGCACATGTAGGGATTGCTGGAAAGGAAGAGACAATCACATTTATGGCTATGAAACTGCAAGTTTGATTCTGCTGTTTTAGATGTGTGCCTCTGCAAAAGGGTGGACCATCTTACTGCTGAGAGGAATTACTGAGCACAGTAAGAGTTCTCCACAGCCAGCCAAGGGCTTATTTCCATTGTGCAGGCAGAACAGGCTGGAGTGGTGGTTAAATAGGGCACAATGTGTTACAGAGGTTACAGAGACTACTTCCAACTACCTCACTGTCACAAGACGTGGACACTCTATGACAAGAGAAGGAGCAACTAAAAACAATCATACACATACACTAGCTTGTCCCAAGATAAACAGAAGTTCAACATTCTTATGCCAGAGTAGACATGAAAAGAAATACAAAATACTTCATTGAAATTAATAAATATTTGTACTCCCTTTGTATTCACATCTGTGGTACACATCTATGGTTCTCTTACAGTGAGTTAATTTTTTGTCTTTTGTGGTTCTGATGGCAAAAAACATTGATGAATTGAAATATAATTGCATAGATTATGGTATACTCAAGTGTCTTGTATAGGGAAATTTTTATTCATTCCTGTTTTGAAAATAAAGAGTATTACATGCCATTTTGTAAATAACTCTTACAAGAAGCTTAGACTCATTTTAGATTTCTAGCTCTGTAGTAGGTAGAAAAGTGTATTACAGCCATTGATGGAATTTTTACTTATTTGAAAGATGTGACTGAGAATTACCCAACATACATTTATCAAGAGCAGATGCTATTATTATAATGATAATTCTTGCTTGCTTTCCTGCTGTCTTTGCTGCTGTTCTCATGTGTCATGTTCAGCGTTCAAATGCAGTAGATTGGGTACTTTACATCAGCCTCAGTATATGGAATACTCTTAATTCCCAAAATCAAGAAAAAGTCATCTTATTTCCCAGTTATGTGTTTATTCTAGAATTATTTAATTATACTTAAGACCTATCATTGCTCTGTACTTTGCATAATAATTGCATCCAGCAGAAATAAGCAAAGAGTATTATTATCAAAACAATTATCTTCATTATTTTACATCAACCATATTATACAGAAGAAGTCTTCCAAAAGTGTAGGATGACAAAGAATGGCATTTACCATGACCATTTTGTATCACAAGTCCTAGCAATCTGAGCATACCTGTTAATTGCTTCCTCCAAATACTTATCGATGAACTGCTGTTGTTTCATTGTGCTCCTGCACAATGATCATTTTGTTCTTCAGGATAAACAACTTATTTTTATATTTAGCATTTCTAGAAAATATAAACCAAAGATATTTTTCTAATTTAGTCAATGGATTTGTTACGATAATGTGTTTGAAATTCACTGTAAGTCATTTTGTTGATGTAGGTATTATGACATATCCTATAAATGAAATTGTATTGTATTGTAAAACTGTCTAGTAGATCAATAGATGTTATGAAGGACCAAGTTGATTTATTTCGCTTTCCTTTTATGTGAAAAACTAACTAGTCTGAAACCAGAGTATATGAGGGCTGCTATGGAAGTAATGCCTCTTATTTTATTATGTTGGCCCACGCCATCAGAGGTGGATGTTAGTGATACGGCAGCAGAGGTTGAAACTTCTCACAAATATTCCCTTACATTTTGTCGCTGTGTGACAGATGGCAGCAGAGGGGCAGTCTGACAGAATGGCGTCTGACATGGAAGTGCGTATGAAGCAAAGGTGTGGAACTGAATTTCTCTGTGAGGAAACAAATTGACAAACACCCATTGACAAACACTGGTGCTTGCTGAACATTTATGGAGACCCAACTGTGAATGTGAGCACACTGAGGAGCTGGGTGGTGAGTTTCAGCAATGGCAACAGTGATGTGAAAGACAAGCCATGTTCCAGGTGGCCATGCAGAACTATCACTCCACAAAATGTCTTGATCAGCTCATCTACACAAATTGGTAGATTATGATGAAGGAACTGTGTATAGAGCTGAATATTCCATTGCATTGAAAATGATAGTGGCAACACTGGAATTTCACAGAGTTTGGCCAGATGGGTCCCACAAATGCTCACATAGGCACAGAAAGAACACCGTGTGCACATTCGTCAGGACCTATTGAACCAGTATGAGGATAAAGATGACAGTTTCCTAGATACTATCATTACTGGTGATGAGCCAGAGTCAAAATGGCCAGAGAAGACAACCTTTCTCCCACAACACAATAATACCAGGCCCCATACCGGTTTGAAGACAGTGAAGCATATTACCAGTCTTGGCTGGACTGACCTACCACATTCACTATATAGTTTGAATCTGGCACGTTCTGACTTCTGTTTGTTTGGGATGATGAAAGATGGACTGCATGGGCAACGTTTTCCTAGCAATGATGCTGTGAAACAGTAGGTCACCTCTGCTGGTGCAGAATTTTACAAGCACAGCATGCAAGCTCTTGTTCATTGCTGGCAAAAATGCATAGCTAATGCTGGTGACTGTTGAAAAATATGTTTTTTTGTAGCTGAGAATTTGCTCTATCAAATAGTTTTATTGTGCTGTTGTAGCTTCCGTGGAAATAAATAGGAGGCATTACTTCTAGTGCAACCTACATCCATTTGAAATAATCTTTGAAGAGAGATTTTCTACTTGAAGTAAGGTTAAAAATTTCAAGAAAAAGACAGAAGATACTTTAAGGCTTAATAATAATTATCTCCCTCTAAAACTTTATAGGATAACGATTTTTCAGAAGCTGAAGAAATAAATGAGGGAAGAAGAGAGATTGATACAGCAGCATTGAAACCAGGTACTATAGCTCTTTGTGCATTAGTGCTGAGAGTGCTAACTCCTGCTAGAAACAGAGCAAGCTAGGGACTGAAACCATAATCACATTAGTGGTTTGCTGTTGTTGCTTCTCCTATATGTGAAATTTGTGTACATGTACACATATGCTCAACATGTCTGAATTACAGGGCAGCCTGATCTAACCTGGCTGTTAGTCATTATTCTTGTAAGAGCATCCATCAGATATACCAGCTGTTTGCTCAGCTATTTAAAACAGACAGAAAAATAAAATTGAGCCAACATTCTGTAAATTAAACAAATAGTTTCAGATACCTGAGCCCTACGAATAGTAGTTACTCTTCTTTACACCTTCTTAAATTTGAAAGAGTTCACCGGGAAGACCAAGAAACTTTAAAATTTGTGCCAGGATTTGATGTCCAGTTAACTTCAAGGCAGAGTAGTGGGGCTTTTAGTGTAATAAATGTGAATACTTTTGCTGGTTAAATGTAGAATCCGTTTCTCATATCAGGTCAGGCACATTGGTAATTACATAGTCAAATAGCTATGTGCTGTCTTCTAAATGTCACAGGTATGTCTTCCCATGCTGTGGGCATAGTTAGCTGGATGATTAACTGGACAAATTTTAAACATTTGAGGTATAGTTACTTTATGTGGCGAAAGACTGCCACTAGATTAGATCTTAGAATGGCATGCTATTGATACAGCTTGATGTAATGCAATAATTATGACTGAAAGATAATTCCTTTTTAAATAGCTCATTTTTCAGATCTCTTAGGTTAAGTGTTTGCCTCATAAATAATTTGAAGTTACATAAAGCATTTGCAATTTCTCTATACTGGCAGCACTGTGATAAACATATGGTTCTTGGTAAGTCATGGGACACTGCGTTTGCTCTGAGATGGCCTGCACTTTCCATTTCAGAAAATGGTTTGTTGGCATTTGGAATGAATGCAGAGCACTAATTCATACCAGTAAAGTATTGAATTTAGTTACTTAGTGAGAGGAGACCTTGTAGCTCTTACTTACGTGCAAACCCATACAAAAAAAAAAGTGCTTTTCAATAATTTTTTTCATATTGTAGCTTTTTCCTTGAATTGCAAGGGAATGGAGAAATGAGGACTCTTCACAGATCTTTCTTATGTGTCCAAGTGGCAGAAAGTGCTGCAGAAATTGACTTCAGAAAGTTAAGTATTCAGGTTACTATATCCTGTATTTACTATTTTTATATCCATGGTTGTGAGCTAAGTTTTTTTTTTTTTTGCCTGTCCACATCCATGCTGCCTGCAGAGCTTTCCAGTTGCTAGGCTGTGCTTAATGTGTTATTTTCCCATTGAGACATCTATGCTCTCTGTCACATCTCCGTTGTCTCTTTTCAATACTGTATGATCCCCATCTCTGGCTTCCCTAAATATCAATTATTTATACAATTATTTATTCCAATTCTTCCAATTATTTATACAGTATTTAAAATATGTCCCTCAGTAATCTTGACTTCATCAGCCTGACTCCTCTGAACCACCATTCGCCCTTGGTTTATCAAATCAGGTTCAGACTTCCTGCCTTTAGCTTAGGATATTTTAATTCTTTCTTTCTGTATAGTGTCTGTTTCTGTCTCCTATATTGAGATTTATTAAAATTATTTAGACATTTTAAGATGAAACCATATGTCTGGTTGAATGTTCAAAATCAGTGACTACCTAATTCCCACTGAGACTAACAGTCATTCATTCTCCTCATTAACTTAGCAAGAGGACTTAGAGTCTAGCATTGCAGATTGTCTCCAGGCTTTCATGCCTGAACTTCTCTTTCTCTGCTGGGAGCATAGATCCTTCCTCTTCTAAGGACAACGGAATTCAGTCTGTGGAGAAAGTTTGCTGCAACTTGGAACACTGTTCTACCAAACAATTTCTTTCTTCCATCTCCAACACAATTTTTTAGGGTTTTCCAACTAATCCAAATAATGAACAGATTATAAAGCCACAGAAACTGCTTCAGGACAAAGATGGCAATTACAGCTAAGAGCTAACTGGAAGGCTTCATATTTTTTTAACATTTTTCTCTGGTTTTGAAGATCTTTTTGTGTCACTCTGGAATGAAAACCAAGTGCACAAAGACTTTTGGCAAAAATGGGACTTTGGCAAAATGTTCATGTTTGGCTCCAAGAAACTATTTTTCTTCTACTCTCATCTTCTAAGAAGCCTATTGTAGAGCTTAGAAATAATCCTGTCAGAACTTCATCAAAGTCAGTATTTGTTTTCAAAATGTTATAGTTTTGGCATAAAGTTAGTTGGAGAAGAAAGTATTTAATTCAAAATTTTCTGACTAGTTCCATAAATGTCATTACATTAATTAGGTACATAACTAACAGTAGCTGAATTAGCTTTGTTTACACACATCGAGTCATCTGAAAGAAAATGAAGTCAAACAGGGCTCGAGGGTTGGCTAAGTGTCATAAATTTTAGTAATCCTTGATCTTAATGCTCATTAGAACACATCTGTGAACAAAACTAGCTGAAACATCAGGAAATGGTCAAAATACAAATGAAAAGCATTAGCAAAAAAAAAAAAGAAAACATTTTTATGAATTTAGAATAATATGTTAGGGCGAGTGGCAAATTAAATTGCTATCCAAGTCCTGACACAGTTTTTTATTTGAAACTATAACGTGATTATTTATCAAATGAATTAATTCTATTTTGATGGTAATATTAGCTTTTAAGTAACACATAAGGACATAAAAAATAGTTTAATACAAGGCTTCAGGGTCATCATCCGCCAATATTACTGTAATCAGGAATAGTTCCAATGAATATAATTATGTTGTATTCATGATATGATAAAGGATATATAATTGAAATCAAATTTAGAGTTTTTTGAAGTTTTTATACTTTATCTGATTAGCCTACTATCTCATATGAAAGTAGTCAAGTCTTGTGAATCTTATTCATGCTGAGTGAAGACATATCTGGATGGATATTTCTGAGCCAGTTACTACTGTACTCATACAGAATTTCTTCTGTAGTTTCTTCCTGGTTTTGTGTGCATGCATGTGCATTTATTTTGTATGTCTAAGATCCTCTATCAATCTGAAGACTCGCAGGCTTTGGTTGCTATTTCTCTACTGAATGACTGGGATGGCATATGATGGTGCTTTGCAAAAGGAATAGAAATAAGTTAGCCTGAATAAATTTGTAGGAGATGGCAGGATCTTTTAACTCCAAATTCAGTCCTTGTGTTTGCTTTCTGTTCTTTTGAAACTAGTTTCTTGTGATGTATTTTAAAATACATATTGCAATATAGTTTTTCTCTACAGCATGCACCATCAGAGAGTCACCTCTGATGTAGAGCTGTCCTTTCAAACTTGTGGAGCACATTTCTTGTTTCTTAGAATCTTTTAAAATGTTGGTGTCTAGTATGACCCAATGCACTGAAATAACTTGTATTTAATGCTATTTTCTAATGAACTGTGATTCTCTGGTTCTGTCAAGGGTCATGCTCATATTAGTGAAGGCTAAAGAGAGCACCATTATGTGTCTAGCAGAGATAGTCCTTAACAGACTTGTCAAGTCTTGAGCGGTATATATAAAAGGCGTGGTACCTTGTTACATCTGATACCTCCAACTCAAGTGCTGCTAGGTAGCCACTGCCTTCCTCCCTTCTTCAGGACCATGCAGGCCAGACATGGCTCCTCACATCACCTATGGAGAGCTAGCTCCTTGACTGCAGTCATCTGCCAAACTCTTGTGGCACAGAGGACCTCATGTCAGATTGAAAGTTTGATAGAGATATTCAGACATCAGTCACTCACACCACATCTTCTGCCCCCAGGGCAATACAACCGTAGCCCCCAAGAACTCTACAGAATCTGACTTTGTAGAGAAATAAATATTGATTAGCTAGCACAACTGAAAAACTTTCTAAAGTGTGCAATAACATATAATTTATAATTCTGTTCCTCCACCATGTTCTGAACTAACCATGTTCTGTTGAGAGTGAAGCCTGAATGGAATTAGCACTCACAACACTATGCAGAGCATAGTTTCAGATTAATTTATGATTTATGATGATGAAAATAAAGAAGAGACCGACCAAAGTCTTCAGAAATCTTGTGTTAAAATAAGGGAGTACCTTTCCATTTTAGTAATTATTGATATGGTCAATGTCAGCTTCTTTATATGTTAAAGGTATTATGAAAGTCCGTGTTGTGTCATTAGTCATTAAGCACGTTTGTTGAGGGACAATTACGTGGAGTCCCTGATACCAGTGGAGCAGTGGCAGCTGCAGGGCTTAGCTTTGCCCAGGTTTAGGTTTTTTTTGAGTATGTTGGAGTCTAAAATAAGATTGATTCATTTTTACTTTTCTTATTCACTCCATTTTATAGGGAAAATAGGTGAATCAGGCCCTTTGTGTAATATATATCTTACATGATTTCCAATGAAGGATATTTTCAAGTAGGAGCTTGAGCTAAAAANAAAAAAGATTAACTTAATTTCTCTTGAGATATGGTAGAATTCCAGTTGCCCACCTGAATAAACATATAATTTTATCATTTTTACAGTGTTTCTGTGCTGCAAGAACACAAAAGTACAGATGCATCTCATGAGTATATAATAAAGAGAAAATAAGCTACCATACCCTTTTCAAAAGAACTAATCAAGTACTAAAAGGAAAATTAATGTAAATAAAATATTGATTAAGAACTAAAAGGATTTTAATTATATTACTTTCAGAAATAATTTAATTTAACCTAAACAGACAGCTAAGAGCAGATATTTTGCCTTAGCGTTTTTCAGATTGCTAATTAAAATTTCTAGGAGGAAATTCAAGTTTAGTGACCGGATTTTAAAGATAAATAATGCTTGCTTCTTTTCATAATAGTTTTATGAAGGTTTACATAGTGCGAAAATACAATACTGCATGCGTTTTTTTTTAAAAACAATCAGATAACCTGGATGCTCCGTGCAAACACCGTGGGTATCGAGCGCTCTTAAATTAAGAAAACTTGAAAATTAAGTGTGTTAAGGTTAAATATCTGTCATATGTTTGTTATGTAGATTTATATCTACATTGTTTATGGAATTCTTTGGAGATAATTGCTTTTTGGTAAGATAAAGGCAATTATAGTGATAGAGCACTCTTTGTGCTTCCATTGCCACTGAGTAGCAATTTTACTATTTATCTGAAAAGAGATGAATCTGATTCTTTATTCTCTGCCGTAATGACTTGATCCAAAATCCAGCGAAGTAAATGGAAATTGCTCATCACTCTCTAATTTTGTATAGCATTTGGCTTTCAATGCCACTTCCTACTTT
Source organism: Pavo muticus (assembly GCA_016647715.1). NCBI lineage: Eukaryota > Metazoa > Chordata > Aves > Galliformes > Phasianidae > Pavo > Pavo muticus. Next base: position 185,273 of record JACDJE010000150.1, on the reverse strand, counting down.
ACATTGTATTATTTATAAAACTGCTGATCACTTACATATACACCACAAAATGGAATGGGAATGCAATAATAAAGAGGCACAACATCTGGAAGATTTCTATGAAGAATCTTTTACAACTACAAATTCTTTACAGAGTATTTAGGCAAACTGTTCGAAATTTAATTAAGCTCCTTTCATCTTCTTTAGATGCAGAGTGCTAAATTAAAGAGAAAAGGATGCTACTGAGCTACCTGTCCAAACACTTTAGGCAAAAAAGGTAGAATGAACAGTCCTTAACATTAGATTAGGGAGCAGTATCAGAAAATCCCCTTTATGCCAAGACAGAGGGCTAGAACATGCCATGGGGATATGACAAGATTCAGAACCATTCTAAAGAAAACTGTTACACGGAAGAATCATGTATCCCATTAACCAGTGCTCCCTCTCTTGGGCCGCTATGTGTACACATCATAGAGCATGTGACATACTATGCAATTTGAAACATTTCCTAAAAATTATGCAATGCATGTCTGCGCTACTAGTCTTACTTTGCCTGTTCTGTCCTTGCAAATTTTGATTCAGTTTTATCCAACTTTTCAACAAACTCGACAAGAGGATTGGGGGGGGTCTCAAAATATGAAAATCAGAAGAGACAGAAAATCCCACAGAGCCCCTAATAATCTGCAGCACACTTTCATGAGTTGCTAAATAATAGAGAATCTATAAAACGCAGCAATGTTGCAACACCAGCATATGCAAAGCTTTGGTTTGGTCTCACTTCATAACACTAGAAACTTGGAAGCACATATCTGAGGAAACCAGGCTTCACTACACTGTTGCTTATGGAAATAATTCCTTTTAAGAGATGAATAGTAATTTACACATTATTGGGTTATCTAATCAACATAAAAATGATTTTACTTGAACACAGGGAAGCTTAGGAGTTTGTCCTCTCCATAGGCTTTGTCAGAGATCTGTTATTGAGCTTGATGGACTTGAACTGATAGGGTTGCTTCTCTGTTCCTTTGGCTTAGTCATGACCAAACGAAAACTAATTTTGGCTACTCAGCATTCTGTGAACCATGCAATCCTCTGCACGTGGTACTTCTGCAAGGGTAAGCTTTAAAAATGAAACTCTTGTTCTCTGTAGGCACTAGAGATGCAAATTTGGTGGGACAGAATCTGTCTCCTCAACTGCCCTTTCTACAGCATAATATTTCCTTTGCACTTTGAAGTGGTTGTATTTAAGCTCAGTTGTGTACATACAAAATGATCTCTGAGGATGAAAGGTAATATGAAACTAAGGAAAGACTTTGCAACATAATGCATGAAAGAGGAAGAGAAGTAGAGGAGATGCACTGTTTTTCACCATTAATCATTCCAGCTGGCTACACCTACGTTAAAAATGCATGTGCATGTATTTACACAATACACAAGCATGCAATGACGCAACCAGTACACTGCATGTTTGTTATCTACATTGAGTGTGTGTGCAGCTACAACAGAAGTAAATGAGAATGATGCTGAAACATGAGGTGTAAGCTAAAGGCAGTGTTTGAACGGCTGAATGTTCAGTGATGTATGGAGCTGACATTTGCAAATCTACGTTATATATTCTGTTTTCATTTCTTGACCCTGTCAGTAAAGCAATCCTTCCACCAGACAGGAAAAAGGAAGAAGAGACATAATCCTGAGAGGTAAACTGCACTTGCCTTTCCTTAGTGGGCCCCAGTCTACCCTTTTAACCTTTATCTGCCTCCCTTTGTCTAAGCTTTACATATACAAAACTTGGAAACATAATAATATATTTGATATACTTACTTCATTATGCAGAATTTTATTAAGAAAACTTTAATTCCTGCAAGTCCTTAAGTACTGCTTCTTATTTCACATCCAGTAATACCAAATGAATATTGCTATAAACTGATCTAGCTAATTCAATATCTTTTTTTCTATTAAAATCAAAGGCAGTTGGGCACTTAATATTTCTCGTAATCTGGACAGCAGTTTCCACTAAAATATTAAAAGTTTTTTGATCATTTGCTATTACTTCTTTTTCTTTTTCCCTAAAATTCTTCAGTTTCCCAACTTTAAAAACCAGGAAAATAATGTTCTAGTAGGTGTTGTGAGGATGACTAAGTCTGAATTTGTGAGATGTTTAGGTCCTGCAGTTATTCAGGCCATAGGAATAGGTCAGACAGGAAGTAGTTATTACTGAAAAAATGAAATGAATAGAATAGTTCAGTTGGTAGAGACCTTCAAAGATCATCATCTAGTCTAACTTCTTGACCACTTCAGGGCTATATATATATTCCTTACTTAAGCTGACTTGAAACAAAAATGTTGTAAGTCCACAGACAATCAAAATCTAACACAATCATTTGATTTTTGATCTGTCTGAATGTAAAATAAAAGTGATCTAAATATCAGTAGGTTTTACTCTAAAGCATACTAAAGTACCTAAAAAGGATAAGAAAATCAGAAAAAAACTGTTGTCTGACTTTCAGCTGGGGTGGAATTGTTTTCTTCAGAGTGTTTGGTATGATGCTATGTTTGGTTCTAGAGAAAAAAACAATGTTGAAACACACCGATGTTCATAGCTGCTGCTAAGCAGTGCTGTATACAGCCAAGACCATTCTCAGCAAAGGGCCCAAGGAGCTGAGAAGGAACAGAATTAAGACAGCTGACTTAAACTGGCCAAAGGAATATTCCATGCCATCTGACATCATGCAGAAGGAATTTTTAAGGGGGTGGGAGTTCATCTTCTGCTGCTTGGGGGACTAGCTGGGCATCAGCTGGGGGGTGATGAGCAATTACTTGTGCATCATTTTGATATATTCATGTATATATATATATATATAAATAGTCATAACTATTATCCTTTTCCTTTTTCCTACCTTAGTAAATGATTTTATCTCAACCCACAAATTCTATTTTTTTTCTCCAATTCACTCCTCCATCCCACTGGGAAGAGAGGGGAGTAAGTGAACAACTGTGTGGTGCTTAGCCACCTGCCACTTTAAACCACAACATCTGTATAACAAGTTCATGAAAGGTCATAATTTACAAAAAATGCTGTATTTATTTAGACTGTTCCATTTGTTTTGTGATTTTCAATCAAATTCAATCCTTATTTATTCCTCTTTCTGTCCCTCCTTTGACAGAGCCTGATGAATATATATGTTTGCAATTTCCCTTAAAAACTGCACAGAAAATAGGAGTCAACCCTAAATTCAAATAAATCACTGCAAAGACTCACTGGCTGACAGGTATGTCTTGCCTGAATGTGCCTGGTTGTGTGCATATGTGTCTGCTCATTCATGTGGCTGACAAGGTATCATCTTAATAGCCTTTAAACTGTGACCCAGATGTGGACCTTCCATAGAAGCATTTAATTTCATGAATTTCTCTTTAAGGTGAAGGGTGCAAATCTACCAAAAAAAAAAAAAAAAAAAAAAAAAAAAAAAAAAAAAAAAAAA
>JACDJE010000150.1:159196-169587 GCA_016647715.1 Pavo muticus | reverse complement strand
AAAAAAAAAAAAAAAAAAAATTCAGCAGACTTTGGGTGGCTTTGATTGCTTTGTATTATCTTCAAAGTAGCGACATTTTTACAAAATTCCTTAAGTCTCCTTCCATAAATAGACAAACTGGTGATGTTTCATAAAGGGAATATCCACTGACCTATTGTTAAAACTCTCCATGTTTTATTAAAACTAAATAAACAGGCATTTCTCCAACAGCTGACAAATCTTGATAAGGAAAAGAGGCAAACAACTTACTAACAAAGCTGTATAGTATAAAGAAGTGTTTTCCCTCCTCTATTCAACAGAACTCCCTTATACCAAGAATCTCAGTTTCCTTAACTGGTAGATAATAATGATAATTAAGTAAACACGTGAGGCTCTTGGTAGCATAGATTTATTGAAGGACAAACTACTGTTACAATGGTCGGTTTCTCACTAAATTTGTACTTTCATGTTGAGGCACTGAAGGCAACCAGCCTATGCTGTTGTCTGTTTTCAAAGATATTTACTGGGAGGGTTCCTTCATATTAATGCTCAGCTCTTTATTCTCCTGAGTTGTATCTTTATTTTTTTAAGGATGCATAGGTGACACTTTATGGGTCAGTCTAAAGGAAGCAACCATCTTAATATCCAAGAAGACTGAAGTTAAGATGTGTGAGATTTCAAAACATGACAGTGCAGGAAGGTAGGACATAATCACGCTTAAGTCATACCCAGAAGCCTAGAATCAGTAATAGCCTTGTTCTGCCTCTACCAAACCAAAGTCAGTGTTCAGATCTGCCCTGAAACTTTTCCAGCCAAACCACTTAGCCCATAGATAGCTTGGCTTACATCATGCCAGCTTTTTCACATACTAAGAACTCATTAAACTGTAAATCCTGTAAGTAATGTTTTCTAGTTCCCTACCCCAAGGAACACTTTTCAAAAGCAAAATTAATACCTCAATTTGCGAGGGATGAATTCAGATATAGTACAAAGGACTGCCTTTCCAGGAACACTTTAGTTCCATTAAGTTAGATACAGTAGTAGACTAGGAAAAGCTTATGAATGATTTTTCCAGTTGCATTCTTCTCACTGTCACATTTTCTCTGTCAACTTGTGATTCTCAGATTAGGTCTTTCTGAGAAGAATCAAGTACCACTGCAAATGACAACCACGGTTTCTTGATTTCATTAGTGTCTTCAGATAGCCAGCAAAACTGGCCACTTTGTAGTCTGTCACCATCTTGGAAACTAATTTAATACAGCCCTATGAAATGACCCCTTACTAGAATGTACTGTATAACTGATATGGCACAGGGATTTTCTGTCCCAGATACAGCAGAGATCATTAACCATCGAGGAAATAGTGAGAGTACTGTCAGTGTCAGTGATGGAGGAGGCTATTTTAACTCATACCAAAAGTGCCTTGTGTCTCCAATAGAGAAGAGCATTTTCTTTCTCCTTGAATATAGGAGGATTGGTTTAAAAAGAAAGAAATCAGTTATACACATGCACTGTTCATCAGTTCTCACCTTATCACAACGTGAAAATTAATTTTAGCAGTTCACCCAGACTGGGTGGAGGGCAGACTGTAAGCATTTGAGAAAATATTAAGTAAAACAGATCTGTTATTACCAGAAGTATATAGGGCCACAATTACAATCTGTTCTTTGGCTTGTGTAATGTGGGAGAGATTCTGCTGCCATTTCATACAAGTATGTTTATAATGGTTGTAAATGGCAAACTGTGAAGAGGAATGGATGCTTGGTTCATTCCTACATTTCCAGAGAGATCTGTTTTTTTGCTAGCTTAAAAAATCCATTTTGAAATTCTGAAAAAAAAAAATTATTTATGTTAGTTGTTGATATGCTACATTCATCTAAAAAGTTATACAATTGTACTAAAACAGTTAAACAACAGTATAACCAACACTAGGATACAGTAGAGGGATAGAACAGGAATTATGGAGACTAAAAATACAATCAGTGGCCTGAATAATTAAAAAAACACTTTGAGATTTGCTATGTATGAGAATGAAAGATGTTTTAGACATGCTAGAGATGGATAACTGAGTAGTTCATTAGCCTGACAGTGCTGTAAAAAAATGTATATTATTCAATATTATCACACTGAACAGAGTAATATAAAATGTGTTCTTGCTCTTTAAGTTTCCAAGAGAACCTCAAGAACCTAGGATGTGAGCAGCTCTCTTTGTCTTGCTTTCCTCCTCTTTTATTTATTATAAAGAACAAAGAGAGAGGCAATATTCTCTGTCTACTGTCCCTTCTCCTGATGGAGAGAAGTTTCATGCCTGGTAACATCATGCAAAATAGGTGACTGTGCATTTCTAAGGCCCTGTGATAATAATCCTGTAATTTAATAGGTAATAGTAAGTAAATCCCAAACAAAACTCTTGATATTTTTTCATAGTTGTGTACTCACTGTGGCACATCAATATCATTTACGTGATATAATGTCAAAAGAATATCAAGTTATGACTTTTAGGACTGTAGTGCTTCTCCAACATCCTATTACACAATGAAGAGAAAAGGATGCAAATTAAGGTTGTCAGTTTAGACCAAGGCCAGCCAGTACTGTTTTAATACTCTACAGAGACAGCAGGTCAAGATATTTTGATCAAAGGGAGATCTGATGAAGCTTTTCCATTCTCTGCTACTTCACAGATACATCAACAGGTATAACCTCTTTTTAAAAAGTTATTTTCTTAAAAAATACTACAGGCAGAACAGGATAACAGTGATACTGGATACGGCCTGTAAAATGCCAGTCCAATGGCCATTTATATGAAAGCTTTGCTGATGTACATTTGTGCTTGCTTTATGTTTACCATTATAGGAGAGAAAGCTGGTAAATCAAAACATGTTCAAAATATTCCCAGTTTTAAAAAGCAGAAATGTAAAGCCTGTCCTAATCACATAATTTGTACTGGAAAAGACATGAGGTAAATAATTTCTTCTCCAGCTGCAAGATGAGAAGAGCTTAATGTTGGTTAAATAAACATTAACCAATGAAGTCAAGACTATAAGTATTTTGACAGATTAAGAGTAGAAATTCAAAAGCACTTTGGAATGTTTACCATTAACACAGATAGCAATGAGGCAAATAACTGGAACAACTTAGCAATTTCTTCCTATAAGCATTAAAAAGAGAATCAGTCTATAATTTTACATCAGCCTGTCTGAATCTGTTTCACTGCATCACATTTTAATCCCAGGGTACTGGAACACTGGGAACTCCTGATATTTACTGGGGAATTGAAAAGGACGAATAAAAAAAGCCCAATGTTTTGTGTGAGCTTTGGGATGTAGAAAATTCTCACTTTAGAGCAACAATACAACTTAAAAAAATAGTCTTAGTTCTGCTATTAGAAGACTCATAGCATCCAAATCAGTTGGATTCCTGTTGAAATAGTTTCTGATTTAGGAGCACTGGACATGTTTTTAAATGCTTCCTCTCTGCTGTTTGGATGGTTAGCTACTGAAAGAGAATTTATAAGGATTCCTTATTTCCCAGTGACCTGTATGAGGTGTGAAGCTCTGCTAGAAATTCTCCAGCTTTTTGAGCAAAAGGTGAGAGAAGATTTGAATGTTTCACTGGCAAAAGTTGAAGCACTGAGATATCCCACCTATACCAGTCTTCTATTATATGCTTTTGTATCCACTATGACATACAGAATCAGGAAGCAGCTGCTGAGGAAACCAGCAGCAAGGTCTGGCACAAACAGAACTGGCATTTCAGGACTTAATTTTTTTTATGCGTTGCTTTCTGCACTTGGAATTTGGCAAAGCAGACATTTACTGACAGAACAAGATAACACAAGCAATTCACATTCACAGCATGTAGGAATCTGAACTGTGCAGAACCTGACAACTATCTAAATATTTACCTTAATGATCTCACAAAAAGGAGAGACTTTTACATGAGAATGAGGGAAACTATGTTGGAGACAAACTTGGAGAATGCCTGAAAAAAATCAAGGACTGGTTAAAAATATCTACACCAGTGAATTTCTGCTGGGAGATCCTTTACCACTGAATTAAGTTTTCTGATGACTCTTGCATTTCTAATTGCAAGCAGATGCCAGGGAAGATAGAAAAGGCATACATAAGAAGAGTTTAAGTGAATCTGGTGAGAATTTTGTAAAAATTGAGATAATTTCTCTATAAGCACCAGTTTTTGACACACCCATAATGCACTCAAAATCTCATTTCTCATGCTCTGCTCATATGTACTGTCATATCATCATAGGAACAGTGATGATGCAGGAGCACATACCATACTGATTTATGTGAGCAAAGGGATCATTGACAGCAAGAGGTTTAGAGGTTACTTTCTTTCATTTTTATAAGAACACACATGTTTTACATGGGCTATGTAAAATATTTCTGCTAATGGGAAGTTATCACATGTGCATCCTCTGTGTATAGTATACAGAGAAACTTTCAGCTAGGGTATGGAAATGTGCCTTTTTTCCCCCCTACCTTTTTTCTGTTTTTTTCCCTGTAACATGCCATCTGACTCAGATTAATATCTAGGTAGCCTTACTTTCTTGCTGAAAACGTTATCTTGACAGCTAGAGTTGGATAGCTGCTGCCTTGCAAGTCTGCAAGACTCAAACATTATCAAACATTACTAACTGGACTTTACTAAATAGAGTTTTAAAAGAATTCTTAAAGCACACATATTTGATCCTTAAAAAATATTATGCTAAAGGTGGAAATACAATACTGACTGTCCAGCTGCACTAAAATCTTTCATGGCATTTGCTGTACTTCATAGAGTTTAGTTAACTTTTCATTTTTTCAGCATGTTAGTTTTTGTTACCACACTTAAACATAATCAGTTGGCACTTTAGTGAATTGCAGTAGCTTTAGCCTGTTTCCATGGGCTGGATTCTCTTACAGTGCTTGTATTTGCAACAGAAAAGATAAGGGAATAAACATTCCAGGGTTTCATTGTAAATACCAAACAAAGGTGAAAAAGAGTAATCAGCTCATATGGTGATGTGAGATCATATCTGAAGGGAGCCAAAAAAAAAGTCTGTGCTGTTTTAACCAAATCTTTAAAGTACAAATACAACAAGGAATTCAATCTTAAAGACATCTCAGGCACCCAGTGGTTAGTGACCTTACTCCTGGTATGTGAAAAAGTGCTTGTTAACCAGCTTCAAGAACAATCTTTGCAAGGCTCAGGCCCTTTGTAGTATTCACACGAAGGTGTAATCTAGACCACGATAATATCTAGACTTTACCTGCTAACAAATGTGAAAATCATAAACACAGGTTTCTCTCAAGTTAATTGATTTGAATTGCTCTTTGGGGCACAGTCTTGTGGTATTAACATCGTCAAAGCCAGAGTTGCAATGTCTGCAGCATTTGGATGCACCACTTGAGGCTGATGTGGGTTCTGAGACTGCTGCACTATGCTCTAATTAACTTTAATAAGAACCTAATTTGGAAATAATTACTGAAGAGTTGTCTTCTCTACATTAAAATCAGGGCATATTTACGGGTAGCTTCCATATAAACTTTCCAATCTGACCATCTCCTACCCACATGGAGACCTCGCTTTGGCATCCTACCAGAAAATGTAGTAAGCTAGCTAATATTTAGTAAATTATATATTCAGTTGTTTGGTATGCTCGGGCATGTCTTGAAGATAGTCCATAGGACTGCACTTGCAGAGTTGTGATTTGTATTCCTTGTGAGTGGCCTCAAGGTGAAGGCGTTATTCATATTTTAATGTAAATATGAAACCTGAGCAACCCAGCCTGATCTCATCAGTGACTGTGCTTTGAGCCAGAGGATGACAGACACCTCCTGAGAGGTCTTTTCCCATCTGAATTACCCTATGAGGTAAAGTAGATTTACCATGGAATCGCTGATAAATGGTAAATATGCAGTTGCCAGTAATGCTTTTAGATTTACCTTTTGGATAAGAGATGCATTTCAAGGAGCTGTTGTCCTTTCCGTAAGTATAATTTCCATGTGTTGCCACCCCTAATGGGAAGCAGATCATTAGGTAACCTAATAATCATATTCTGTTTTCAATAAAATCCTAGTGTCTTTGGTTCTTTATCTGGAAAATAACTAAGTAACAAACTGAAATGAAGAAAAAAACACCACCAGCATGAGGGAAAACACAGTGAGCACAATACAAAATAGTGCGCCTAGAAACCCTTCCCCATCCTTCTCCAGAGAGCTGTTAAAAGATCAAGGTACAGAAACATTGCAAAATAAACAAGCTTTACAGATTTTGCAGTAGGTGGGACCATCTGTACCCAGGTAATGTCACCCTAAACAATCTGCCCTTCAGTTGCAGGGGAAGGGAAAGAAGCCTTGTGACTCATAGCTAAAAAACTGAGATGGCAATGTAGCTTATTTGCACCTTGATCCCATTATAGAAAATAATAATTATTTGTTATTTCAGATAAGGCAAGTGAATATGACCAAGCACCAGATTACATGTTCACACTATCTGATTTGTGTCAAGTATCTAAAAAACACCAACTGAGCTAATAGATGTGTGCTGATATTCAAGTGGCTTTCTCTACTGTATTTCTGCAGACCAACTAGACCACAATCTACTGTTCTTCCTTAGCATTTCTTCCTATACACCACAGTTTTGTTTAGCTTTAGAGCAACAGTACAAAGATGGACTGCTTATGCCCTGTTCAAGACCTTACCTGTTTATTGCAGAATTAGACACATATCAACGAATAAGTATGAGACTGAGTAGTAGTAGTATATGTACAGTGAAGCAAAGCAGAATAGTTCTCAGCAACCAGCCAAGAATTCAGTCCCTTTAGAAACTTGTAGTGTGCTCTTATTTTACATTCTTAAAATAATCTTTTAAAGTAATGCAGAGGGGTGGCTTCTGAAGGTTATACAGAGTCACTAATGAAAAGCTTAAGCAGGAAGCTGTAAGAGTTCTACTAGATGTGAGGTTTGCTCACACTCTGGAAGTTTAAGAGCAACTTCGAATATGTTCTGAGCAACGTAAGGAACTAACTCTTAACTTCCTGTGCAAGAACTGTCATGTTGGAGTCATTAAGTTTTACCACACACAGATTATTTCCAATTAGGACCTAAAGCTGCTTCAAACAACAGAATCCTGACTGATGTATTAGAAGGCAGGTAACTCTATTATGGCAACAATAGAAATAACAAGATTTATGTGTTACCTTGCTGCATTATTCTTCTAATAGTATGATTTGTGGTCACAATTAGAAATTACTAAAAACAGGAAGACAGAACAAACATCATCTGATTTCAATTTACGTCAAAGCATTGTGCCTCCTGCTACAAAGTCATGCTGCATGAAGATGGGAACACTTGCAGTGCACTTACAAAATCATGGTTTGTTTTATGTGAGCTTGGACTTTTTCAGGTTATAGGTCACTTGATTCTCCAGCTATACGTTGAGTATTCTGGAGTGCAAATTAGAGAGTTCTACAATTAACAAATATACGGTAAGCAGAGTGGCATGGTTAGGATGGTATTTTACAGGTTTTATAGTTAGAAAGATTATCATGGTGGAAAGAGACAATCAGAAATAAACAAAATGCTCACCCACGTCCTAGGCTCACAGTAGAAAACTCCAAAGGGAGAGATCTCCAGAAAGAGATCCTTCCCCAGTGGCAGTCAGCCCTTAGATGGGGTCTAGGAGAGGTGGAGCCTGGCTCCACCCCTTCCGGTCACACAGGTGAACTGCCTTCACCTGTGGTCCCACAGCTGACTCAGTGCTTGCCTCAGGTGATCAATCAGTGGTTCAGGCCGTGACTCAACAGTTCTGTTCAAAAGCCTTAGGCTTACTGGTATAAACTGTTCTGAAAGGAATAAGGAAGCATGAATACCTTTGCAAAATCATCTTGGTTCCTGCTAGGATTGTATTGTTTTGATAAAAGTACTAAGGTTATAACTGGGAAAGCAATTCCAAACGTACTACTGTAAAGAGATAATACTTTCACTCCAAAATAAATGTTGATATTAGATGAAGGCGTGAGGTAAAAACAGCAGGCTTCAAACCCATTATAGAGAGGAAAGACAAAACAGTAGATGAAAGAAATGAAATAAAGGATTCATTACATTCAGATTACATGGGTGAAAATTTCCTTTTCTTGTACAATCTCAAAAAAAGCCCAATCTAATAATCTTCCCAGATAATCACTCAAAACACATTTCACTCCATGCCTCTACCTTTTCCTTTTTACTTTTACAGTTTTCTAGTCCAATGACTGTTAGATATGTATGCAATTATCTACTTGGTTATCTGCTCTAATACATTGGATACAGTCAATCAATTTTCACTGCACTTATAGTTAAGAAAGCTAGAAATGCCTTCATGCCTTAGCTGCTAGCTGTATGCTGGCATAGAGTAGGTGCAAATAAGAAAATGCGAAGTGATACTTTTAAATAGAGATCACAGCATAGTTACATGCAGCTCCTACCTCCATTATACTGTCAATTTCCTCTCTGGGTTCAGGGATCCACATTCTCCTTGATTCTTATTTTAATCTGATAAACATATAATTGAAGAAGCTTTTCTTTTGACTTCAACTTCTCGTTTCTATACTGCCCCCCACAAGTCTGTACTGATTACTCTTCTTTCTTTAAAGATATGCTAACATTTTTAATAATTTAAAGGTATGGAATAAAATACTACTTCAGCTTAGACTAGTTAGAACTTGCATTACATAAAGAGATTTGATAACTTATAGCTTATTAAAAAGTTGGGTATTGGGTTAAGGTAGTGGGTATGACTCTAGTACCATTTTGCTGTGCTATCTCCTTTATAATTGCTGAAGTGGGCTGTCAGGCTGCTTAGGGTTTAAAGGATAGGACATTGAGCCTAGTGGTAACTTGGGTGGGAATCAATCTTAGTTGGCAGCTGAGCATACTCTAGGCAGACTGAAACCCTAAAGCCTGAAAGTTTGGGGAAATCTTAGATGCCTTAATATTTGAGAGGATCTATATTTGAAGATAAGCTCAACATTAACTTATGTGGTTCCTTTTAGCACCTATATGAATTTGAAATTATGGCTCAGCTTCCTCTAGAGCTTCTTTCAGATGTAGCCTGCAGCCGTTGCAGATAAAGGCAAGTCTGGACTGTAGTAGTTATTCCTCGTCCTCATTTGCCTGAAATTCTCTTTGTTTCATGTATTGTGTTGGATTTTGGACAGGCGGATCTGTAGTTTAATAACTTATTATTTGCTTTCTGCTGTCATTTAAAAACACTTAATTTTTGTATTCTAATGCATTTCTCAGAAACTTCAAAACTTTTTTCTCAGAAATCCTGAAGATAGATTTCTTTCACTTCGAATTTTGAGATTGTGTCCTGTGTTTAAAATCTTGGCAGAAAAAATAAAAAGCATTAATTGAAAATATTAAATAACCCCCAACCCAAAATCAAACGTGCTGGAAAAAACGTAATGTTTTCAGTGGACTACTGTATTTTTTTCTTCTTTCTCATTTTTCAGTTCAGACAAGCAGAACATACTGTCATTCTCTCAGTTCAAAACTCAAACTACACACTGCCACATCACTGCACTCCAAGTCACCTGCTGAACTACTCACTGCCCATCAGATCAAGAAGCACTAGGAGGTCCTGCATCCAAGTACTAACCATGTTTAGCTTGTGGTGACCGACAAAATCACAGCAGAAGGTAATAAATAGTTTTCAGACAGGCACGGTATGCTTTCCTCTGGAATTAATTTTTACAGGATTTAGGTTAAGCTAATGTGAGCTACATTATTTTATTATACTAGCTCTGAGACACTGAAATAGCCACAGCTTCATTGCAGAACTCAAAATGCAAGAAATGCAACATGGCCTGCATAAAACCTGAAAAGATGTGAAGCAGCCAATCTGCACACACTGGGATTTCCTATCATTTGTTTTTCTTTTGTTGTTCCACTGGTGCTGCCCCCCTCTAATTAGTAATCTAGAATGTTTCATGATCTTTAAAGTCCCTTTAAATCTAAGCCATTCTGTGATTATATTTCATATGTAATTGGAGTAAACAATGCTTTCATTTTCCAAATGCTAAGATGTGTGTAAGAATCCCTTTTCATCGCAGGGGAGTTGGACTAGATGACCTTTAAAGGTCCCTCCCAAATCTAAGGACTCTGTGATTCTATAATGTGAGCACATGGGCTGTTCTGCTGTGCGGGATCTTCGTTTTTGTTATTGTATTTGTACTGTTTTTTTTTGTTTTTTTTTTAAGTCTGGTACAAGGAAGCTAATACAACTGTTTCCAGCCCTTCGGGGGCTGGATTCAATCCAAATTCATGAAGGATGTAGACCATCATTTTAGTAAAAACACTTCCCAAATTTGTCTTTTTGCTAAAACGAGGCCACCTAGAAGATGAAAACCTTTTTTTTTTTTTTTTTTTT
>JACDJE010000150.1:144499-159017 GCA_016647715.1 Pavo muticus | reverse complement strand
TTTTTTCTTTGAAAGTATTACAATTATATCCCTATAAATTCAGCAATCATTTCTGTTGAAACAGTAAGTCACATCTTCATTCACTGTAAATTATGATGATTCTGTGGAATTCAGCAAGGAAAAGATAACTTACTTATATCAGCTGAGAATCTGACCCATGATAACAAAATGAATATACTAAAGAAGTGTAAAACTCTGTAATTTTTTCAATCTGGAGAATTTATACCCTGGCTATTTAAACACAGCAGATGTGCTGTTAGCTTGAATCTTATTAGGGTTATAAGTTTTTTACATTAAACAGAATTGCACACAAAAAAATATCATTCAAAAATACAATACAATACAATCCTTCTGGTTAAGGACAATGTGCATTTTATAAATATCATGAGCTTTATAGACAACACTACCTTTCCTTTGGCTGTGTAGGTGACTTTGTTTGAACCTTGATTTTGTAAAGAGAACAAAGGGAATGCTGGAATTATCATTTTGCCCATTACCCCATCTCTGCTATCTCTAAGCTTAGCTTTCTAGGCTTTCTAGTTTGTGAAACTCTCTGAAATTGCACTTTTACAATCAGAACTTAGACTTCATTAAGTACTTTGTTAAGCTGACAGGGCTTACCTACAGCCATAGGAGTTTTTAAATTCTAGGTTATTAGGAGACTACATTGTTTTTCTTCCACCAAATCACATGGAATGCTGGTAAGTCCTGGTAAAATCAAGTATGTGAGCTTTTCTAAAGCTAAGGAGTTTGTTATAACTTCTGTAGTCATTGCATGGTCTGTAAAATAAAAGACACTAGCATTTAAGCATGTTTTACATTCTTTGCCTTCAGGCCTTAATTCATAAGCATCATCTTTGTTGTAAGTTTAAAGCTTTTAAGGGAAAACACTCAATTACATACAGTGTATGGAAAATCTAGGTCTTAACCACTAATCTGTGGCTTGTAATGAATTTGGATGGAAGGAATTCAAGGCTCTGAAGTATCATGTTTCTCTCATGCTTCTCTTTATTGACTGCAAAAGTTGTAGGATTTCTTAGTGAAGTTCATAATTTGCTTAAATAAGAAAACAAAATGATCCACCATGAATCTTTTCAATTTTGGAAATCTTTCATTGCTTCTGTGCTTTTCTTTTGTTAGATTTATCCATGATTGCATGAAGGAAAATAATAAGAAAGGAATATTTCTAGAAATAATAAAAGCTGCTTACTAAAGATTCATTAAAATTCAATACTGATAAACTTTTATCAGTATTAACTGGATGCAAAAAACATACAGATCTGCTTTCATTGTTTTTCAGGTATAGAAACAAAAGATAATCAGAAAGACACTTAATAGTAGAGGACCAGATACACTGGTGAACATGTACATAAGTCAACTAATATCAGGCTGCTTTCTGTTTCCTCTAGCTGAAGATCAAGCTCAGGACACGTTACTTTTCCATTATGGTGCCAGTAATTATCTTCCTTTCTGCTCTGTCAGATTTGGATGTATTTTGTCTTATCTTAAACAAACACATCTGGTGGTGAATCTGAAAATACGGCTTGTTTCAGACCCCAAACCTTCCTTCCTCACATACAAGGACCCTGAGGATGTTCAACACTATTAAGGAAAAATTCCAAGGCTATAAGAAAGCCTCCGAATGAATAATATTTTAGAACAGTAGCCCAAGGCTGCAGCATTTAATTGAATTCATTGAATTTCAGCTAAGTAGGCAACTATCTTTCTGACCTGAGGGAGACCTGTATATATTAATAACATAAATGTTATTAACAAAGCAGCTAACATAGCACTGGAGACAAGTTAGGAAGTTTTATATTGTTAGGTGAAAAAAATACCTTTGATTGATATGATTCGTGATCAGTCATTTACATCTTACTGTTGTGACCTTGCTGATCCTCACAGTTCTGCTGCATTACATTTAATTGCCACAGCGTGTAATTGCTATGTGCCAGTTGTTATCACCCATACTGTAGATGGGCTATTTGTCATCTAACTGTGCTTAATTAATAATAGAAAATCCTAACTCAATATTCACTTTTGACAGCCTGAGTTCATGATGAATTGTTTGCTACTTAGTTATTATGATACTGTGCAAGTGACTAACTGTCAGCTGAGAAGGAGCAGGCTAAAGTACAGTGGGTGTTTGTGGTATGCTGAAGGAACAAATTTAGCAGAATGGTTAGGGATTAAAAATACCGCAGTGTCATCAGTCAGGCATCATTTGGGTATCTTATGGCTCCATAAAGGCCATTCAGAGGAGCAGCTGAATTTTCATGTGTGAACATGCTCATTTTGGAACTCCCTTAAAATCGTGGGTAGTACTTGTTAGACCAAGTTTGGTAGAGGATGAAATGCCAGCTGAGCTGGTGTCAGAAGAAACACCGTGTTTATGGAATTTATTAGGAATGTATAGACACACACACACACACAAAAAATAAAAATAAAAAATAAAAAAATCATAATATTCCAGAATAGTATGTTCTCTTCCACTAGTCGCTGACAGAAAATGAAGTTCAGTAAACTGCTCCATTTAGTAAGGGTACAAAATAAAGCATTTGGGTCTCCTGTTAAAAATATCTTGAAAATGTGCGGCTTCTTCATCCCTGACACCCCCTCCCTTAACCACTGTCTAATTTGCATGGCCATTAAAAACTTACAGTGAGAGAAAACAAAATTCTAAATCAAGAAAAAGTAAATGAAGGTAAACACTAGGGAGAAAGTGGGCAGTTGTCTACTTTTATCACAAGCACACACTTTCTCAGGAAACTGGCTCAGGAAATGACAGACTCTCTCCCAGTAACAGCTGTGTTTGCAAGCTTTCTTGATAAATCCAAATAAATAATACTCACAGATAAAAAAACCCCACTGTTACTGATAGATTTTTGAAAATACTCACTTTGCAGACATTACAGATAGCAATTTACTTCAACGGTTCATAACTACAGCACATTTCTAAAACTGAAACCGATGATTCCTAAAAATGTCTGTGTCCTGGGTACTCTTTAATGCCAATAAAGGTGATATTTTCCAATAAGCAGCTTAGATACAACACTGAGAAACTTGGCTTCTAATCCACATCTGAGAATCTGTAAGTGAGAGTAGTTTGGAGACACTGGAAGCATCTGCAAGAGGAATTTTGGCACTGGCTCTTCCTATATTGATGTGGAACTGGCAGTTCTTTAAAACCATCAGAAAAAGGCTTTGAGGCATGAGTTCCCTCAGAAGAAGTGACACTGTCAATATAAGCCAAAGTGGTGGCAGTTGTTATGTCATTTTTTGAGAATGAAAAGGAATGGTTAAGGAAAATGAAGTTCCCATTAGGCTTGTAATGGTAGAGGTTGTTTATGGATGAGCACAGATTCTCAGAATGTTAGTATTACCAGCAGACATGTTACAAATCATGCGACACTGGGTTTGCTTTTTTGGCATTAGATCTCTTCTCACCTAGGCAACTCTCAGACGGATTTAACACACTTGATTAGCTTCTATTTGTCACTATTGTAACAATAAAGAAATTTACTCTATCCAGCTCAGTGCTGGCATCCTTGTTCACCACAGCGAATGCTTTCTAAAGCCTTAAAGTCTGTGAAAGATCTTTTGCTGTTATAGATCTGCCACAGTACACAGTTCAGTGTATGGAATTACATGATGCAAAATTTATTTCTTCTGCAAAGCAGAGTCATCACTGAGGCCATAGAGAAGAATATAATATCTTGTTTGTTTTAAACATAACAACATTTCACAAGGAGAAGTCGTATCAATGAAATTCCAACCGTTAACGCTGTGTATCAAGCTGCACTCTCATGTGGTTGTATCCGAAACATGATAGAACCTTTCAAATACACAGCATAAAACATCAGCAAGTAGTAATAATAATGAAAAATGTGAAAACTGTGGCATGGGTTTCTTTGTTTAACTTTATGTATAAATTATTCCGTATCATAAGGGATTATTGTGTCAACCTAATTTTGTAACATGCCTGTAATCTTCATATAAAAAGGTCTTTTATACTGCTTATTTACTATTCACTGCTTATTAATGATTATTTCTTACCTATAGTTTGAGCAGCATTTCCTATCTTTCCTGCTGGGCAGAAGCTTTTGGCCATGGCAGCCAAAGGCTACAAAGCACAGACATTCCTGCCCCATTAATATGACTCTTACAGAAAGCACTGGAATTACCTGTACTGTGAATGCATTCAACTGATAGTAAAAATGAATGTCTCGCTTGGGACTTAGACACGTGGGAAGAGGGCAACCAGTGAGAGGCTGTTGTCTTCTGCTCCTAGCTAGTCTCCTTTATTCTGCAAAACACAGCTGCTCTTTTGAGCAGTACTGCTAACGCAAGGAAAGGCATACTGCAGTTTTGGTTTCCACTTTGTAATTTTTGATGAGCCAATCAAACTTCTTAGGTTAGATAATAATTACCTATGAGGCTATTTCCTGATATTTTATGGCAACAATTTCCAGTCTCTAATTTTATTACTTTGAATATTTGTTCTTCATGATGATCAGCTAAATTACATGTCACAGCCATACTTTCTCACTGTACTGCAATGGAGCAGGAAATGAACGCCAGCACAGCAGCAAATGACACACGTACTTTCAAGATGGATTTGAGCCAGAATGATTCACAGCTACATTTATGAAAGTTTAGACATTCAGAGCACTTTCATAAACATGCATCAGTCACTCATCTCCTACATAACAACAAATAACAAAATATAACTGCAAAGAAAGTATATTTATATTAATCCTGAAAATATTTGTGAATTGCTCTGTGTTATTTTTATTTAGCCACTCATATTATATGGAGTTTCTTTACAAATACTGTTTCTGAAACGCATTAAAATGTCTTTTCCTGTCTGTAACTGTACCTCTAAACAATTACTCACCTTACTCTATCAATCTAAAGTGATTTAACTTGTTAGATAATTGAAAATACTCACTCTAACTGCTCTTCAACAGCTGACATGTTTTTTGTTTTTTGTTTTTTACACCTTTTGAAATAAAACCAGGCTAATGAAGTTATTAATTTTCTTGAGATAATTAATAGCTTGTTGGTTTTTTTCTTCAATTTGCTTGCATGAGAGAATCTCTCATAAAATCCAGTTCAGCATTTGTCTGATTTCTTCCCTTGATCTCTGGCTATCCTGTAACGCTGCCAAAGCAACACGACTAGGATTACTAGTTCAAAAATTTCCTTTTCCAGAATCAACCCAAGCAGAGAATCTGCTTTCTGTAGAACAGTCTTTTGTCTGAACTGCTTGATACACTAACATCTTTTCGTTTAGTTTACCGTCATGCAAAACACTGAGCTAGCCACATGCCAGGCCACAGTCAAAAACTCTGTGAATTTAAATAAGGCTAGGGAATAATGTTTATGAGAAGGAAGGCTTAACAACTCCTCTTTCTATGAGCAAGGATTTCTCCAGCAAGAACTCCTTCTATTGCAAAAACAGCTTGTACACCTTTTAGGAACCTGGAGCTAAATTCTGAAGTTTGGACTAATTGCTAATTCCTTTTCATTTTAAAGAGGTTTTGCCAAAGGTGGTAGTGGTCCTAATTTTGTTCAGCATGAAAGAACATGCTTGATATTGAGAAATCATTAGCTCACTGCTTTACAACAAGTGATTACAATCTTCTGTATTTTACTTATTTTAGTGAAAAGACTGCAAGAGTTCCATCTCATCACCAGCTTCCATCTCTTAATGAGAAATCATTCAATTATTATTAATAATAATTAAAATAAAATGTTAATTTTTGCAGATGAAGATAGAGCAAAATAGCTAAAAAGTTATAAAAACTCATGTATAGTAACATTTACTTAGAGTAGTTCTAACTTCTGTGTATGAGTCAACATCTCAGGTATAAAATGATCTCTTAAATAGATATTTTATCCTATACAGAGTAGACTTTGTTTTATTCTATCAAAGGAGTTCAATGAAAAACTGAAAGGAGATCATTAGTAAAACTGCCATCAAACATTGACTGTTTTGAGATACCTGAATGGCCTTACTGCCTATGAATATGAAATACAACAGGGTCAAAGCAGCACAGAACATCAAAACCAGCACAAAGCTGATGGAAGGAGATTGTTTAGACATCAGCCAACCACACCTTATTTACTACATCTTAGATCTCTAGCAAGAAATATGCTATCAGCTGGTGTAAGTGCAGCTAAGGTATAAAAATGCCTTGATGGCTGCTATTCCTGGTTTTTGATTCAATTCTCTTTGACCAATATTAGTTCAAAATAAAGAATGCAAAATCTTGCACTTAACAACAATATCATTTCCTGTTCTTGACCTACTGGAGAATCGCATCTTTTTAATGTATATTTTGGCCATTCCTCTTAGTTTTCTTGAGACCTGGTACAGTACAGTCAAGCCATAGCTAGGGCTGTAGATTATACTCCTAGCTTTGCATCCAATAGATACAAAATAGCATCTTGTTTAGGGAGTACACACACATTCTTAGACAATTATTAATATATACTTCATGTTGTTTCATGAAAATTTTGGAATAATTCATTTGTATTTTCATCTTATTTATGTAATATTTCAAAAATTGGTCCAATTCAGTTATGCTTACATATTCCTGCAAGTTTCCTCTGTTAATCAAGTATGCAAAAAAAAAAAAACCAAAAACAAAACAAAACAAACAAACAAAAAAACCAACAAACCAACTATTATTACAACAACAAAACAAGAATTCTGGATAGATTCAACAGAATTGTTTTGTCACTGTATCAGTCTCCTAGTTCTGACAGCCTCATCAAAAACCCAGCAGAGGAAACATGAATGCTCCTGTTGGCTACAATCAGCTTTCAGTGAGCCCTAAGGGGAATGGACATTGGTTAATGGCCAAGATTAAATTTTGGATCACAATGTGGTTATTTTTATCTGACAGAATCCTGGTCAGTATAGCAGCCAAGCTGCTATTCAGCTGAAGTTCCTGGTACAGCTTTTAACTTGATGCAAATTGACATAATTCTATTAAGGCTAATGCAAATTTTAAATTTGCTTTGGATTTATTTTTGGGATCACTACGAATATATTGCTGAGGAAGAACACTGTCATGACCAAGCTCCAAGTTACTTGTTACAAACAAAAACATTGTGAACATACAGTATTTTTCTAAATAGCTCAAATTTGAAATAAATCTTTTTATAGCATAAACATTTTAAAAAACATATATAGGGTGGGGTTGAGCCTAGTATTTTATCCCACCTGGTTGTTGCAGCTGAAATCACAGGCCGTCTGGTCAGAACCAAGGAACTTCTCTCATGCAACAGGGAGCACAAATCAATCATGTTCTACCTGCACAGGATTTTATCTTTTGTGCCATAAACTACACAGTAAGGCCCAAATCCTTTATTGCATATTTACTTACAGAAGAATTAAAAGAGTGACTCTGTCCTTGGGAAGCTTTCCATATTTCACCTGGATATTTTCTTTAAAGTGTAAGAGAAATTATTTATGGCAAAGATACATTAGTATTCCATGCAACTATTTCTTTAAGTCCTATTTGTTTTTCTGTTGTTACTGTATATAAATCATACACATAAACTCCTGTCAAAATATTTTTCTCCACATATAGCAATGATGAAGGGGGCAAGAGGTTTGAGAAGGCAGAATACCGTTGCTGAATTGCTTTGCTGCAATCTGTATGCAGGAGTTCACGAATACTGTGAAAGTGTTTAGGCTGCTGAAGGGATCAGTGAACTGAGAGCAAAGCTGGGCACAAGTAAAGCAAAAAAACAAGAGAAGCAAGAAACTCATGTTTAGATGGAGATGTCTTTGTAGTGGCATAATGAATGTAGCCATTAAACAAGGATTTTACAGCAAGGAAAAAGCTGTTTGTAGGAGGGAGAAGCCAGTTCTGCCAGAAAAAAAAAAAAAAGAGAGAAATTCTTCATTGTGAAATGCAAATATCCCTTTAGCTCTTAGTCACTGTAATGGATTCTAAAATGAATATTAAGCTCCTTCAGGATTATCTGTAATTCTTTTAGGAGGGTATGTGTGTGTGCATGCATGTGTGCTTGTTCATACATGCATTTCTGAAAATAGATATACTATGTTACGTAATTACAATTTTAGTCCTTTTATTATTTCTCGCTGGCAAGTACCTATGCTTAAAGGTCAAGCTACTAGAAGACATAAAGTTAACAACAGGGACAGAAACTGCTGAGTTAGCAGAACTCAGTGAAATATTTCTTCAGATGCTTTTATTTCTTACTCTAGCACATAAAAAGCTCACAAAAGTCTCAGGGGAGATGACAATATCCCGGACTGTGAGACGAAAGCATTTGGTACTCTAGGACCAAGGGCTGTTCCTAGCTCGGCTCTGGAAACAAACTGGCAGGAGTAAAGAAAGACACCAAGCCCAACAAAGCTCACAAGGCTGATGGGGAGGAATGATCTAGCCTTCCTACAATTGTTCCCACTACAAATCTTTTCCAGCATCTTTTCTGAGCTTCCAGGTGCATTTTCTTTTATCTTGATGCATTTGATCCATACTCGATGCTTTAAAGTCAGCTTAAGACTGGCCCCTCTGAAACTTCCAAACACTGTCCTAGATATACGGAGGGTGTCTGTTTTCCAAGATGCAGAGTAACCACTATACTTCCCACTTTGTTTGCAATCTGGTCTCAGTGACTTGTGCTCAAATTTGAGAAATAATTCATAGAAGAAGCAGTGAAGAAGAATTATAGTCTCTCATGAGATAGATAACCTTGTCCTGATAGTTCAGTTTTCAACCTCAAATACTTTATTCAGAGGAGAAAAGCCCAGAGATGTATTTCACATAGGGCTCTTGGACACTGCTAAGCTAAATTTACACCAGAAGGTAGAAAACCTGACCGTGGTTGGTCATGGGCAACATAATACCAAAGGTATAATGGGTCTGTTTAGAACATGAGATAGAACAAAAACTTGATTTTCAATTTCAAATATATCCACAACCAATCCACAAATCATGCTTGGATTAGCCACACAACTACCCCTTTGAACTCATGCAGGGCTCTAGGAAAGTCAGGGTGTCCTTTATCAACTACAACACTGAGGCCAAAATGAAGGACATATGCGGTGGAATAATTCTGGAGATTTTTCTACAAAGCTGATATGACAAAGAACATTAGTTTTCCTAAAACAGACATTTTTATGTATGTGACTAACAGAAGTATTTTGACAATACCTGAGTATTTAAGATTAGGATTAAATATTCTGCAAATGAAATAGCCTCAAAGAATCTGTAGTTCTGGTTCTCTGAATTGGATCAAACCCCACCAACACTTTTCCTTTAATTTTTAAAGGAAGCTAAGAAATAAAATTTGCATGCAGAGGAGGAAAAAATATACATATATATAATCAAGCACAACACCACTTAACCATCTTAACCACAAATTCCACTTTTTTTCCCAGGTAAAGTAATTCCTATCTTAAGGAAAAATGCCACTATTTTAACTCTCATTTAAGTTAATAATATACTTCAGAACATTGGTTTTTGGAAATCCATCCACTATTCTAAATATTCTTGAGCCTCATCAGCCACACAAATTCTCCTGCTTAATAAATCACTTTGGTAGCCAAGATGTCAGACTTCACTACCTACCATGTAGAAGGAGATCTCCCTGGTGAGACCTGGATAATTACAAAAGCATTATTTGCTTCAGATTTGCTCCAGTGGGCCAGAATGTTCACTGTGCATGAATTAATCTCTAAGTCAAGGGACTTACGTGATGATACCTTTTCTCCTGAATAATTTGAATTAAGTACATGGATGACAAAAAAATGGGATAACTTTTTAAAATTCTCTTAAGTTATATCACTTTTCTGTCAGATAAAATTGAAGAGTAGTAAATGGAATCAAAGAATACACTTATTATGCTTGAGAACAGAGGACTTATGTATCAAATGGTGAAATAAATTTGAAGGGAAACATTCTCTAGTAGTCACTTGCTACTGCAGATCGGAAAGTGAAGTCTGGATAACAGAAGATGCACCATTGCTTTTGCAAGGTTTATGCGCTCTCATATTATTTCACAGAATCACAGAATCATAGGGGTTCGAAGGGACCTCCAGAGATTGAGTCCAACCCCCCTGCCAAAGCAGGTTCCCTACACCAGGTCGCACAGGTGGGCGTCCAAGCTGGGTCTCGAATATCTCCAGAGAAGGAGACTCCACAACCTCCCTGGGCAGCCTGTTCCAGTGCTCCGTCACCCTCACCATAAAGAAGTTCTTGCGCACATTGGTGAAGAACTTCCTGTGCTCCAGTTTCTGGCCGTTTCCCCTTATCCACAAGTGTCCACACACTGCTGAAAAGAGTCTGGCCTCGCCACTTTGCTCCCCACACCTTAGATATTTATAGACCTGGATCAGGTCCCCTCTCAGTCTTTTCTCAGTGCTAAACAGACCCAGTTCACTTAGCCTTTCTTCACAGGGGAGATGCTCCAGGCCCTTCACCATCTTTGTGGCCCTCTGCTGGACTCTTTCCAAGAGATCCCTGTCTTTTTTGTACTGGGGAGCCCAGAACTGGACACAGTACTCCAGATGAGGCCTTACCAGGGCAGAGTAGAGGGGGAGGATCANTCCTTTCCCCTCAGTCCCTCCCATCAGTAGGTCTGTAGCTCAGTAATGTGTGGATAGCTCTGCTCATCTTCCAGTCTTACAGCTCTCTTGTGGTGGTCAAGTGGCAAAAACACACAGTCCTGCAAGGGGCTGTCTCAACCCACATAGCCAGGGCCCGTGGCAACCTGCAACAAGAAGGCAAGGCAGTCTGAAAATTTCTGAAAACTCTGCCATGTCCTGTATGAACAGCATAGAAACCAAATTATCTGTCTGCAGACATGAAAGGTTGAGATGACTTTTGCAGGAGAAGTTCTGTAAGTGGCCCTGCTACGTAGCTGTGAAGGGGCAGGGTTGGTGAAAATCGTCTCTGGCTGTGATTTACAGATGCAGAACTTACACTGAGGCATGTGCTAGAAGGAGTGAAGGAAAAAAAAAAAGTAAAAAAGCTGATGCAGAAAGCTGATCTGATGGATGAAGCACTGCAATGGAGTGGAAATCTTAAGGTGAATGAGAGGAAAAAGGAGATGCAACTAAGAAAGCTGAATACAATAAAAGAACAAGATAAAGAGATAAAGATCAAAGAAAAGGACAAGGAGAAATTATATCCTGAGGGACTCAGATCAAAGAAAGAGGAATTAAAAGGATGACATAAAAAGAGGAAATGGATTAGCCACTGCTGATTTGGAAACATAGCAATATCTAGATGTAAAGAAATTTCAACAAGAAATGGCAATATTTATGTTACTCGTATACTAATATTACAACATGGACTGGAACAGTAGGGTGAGGGAAGTCAGTGAATGAGAGACACTTTAGCTGGGTTGTCTATGTGGGAAAGAATTTAAGGACTGAAAAGTTAAACATTAAAAATGATAGGAAAACTGTTGTGATGAAAAAATATACTTCTTGAGAAAGATGATTTTAGTATGTGAAGAATAGGTCTGTAAAGTATGTCAAACCAAAAGGAGAGAAATGAAAAATCTAATAAACAAGAAATAGAATACAATTGAGCAGATGCTGAAAAAGTGATATGGAGTATAAATATGGGGAGAATGAAACATCAATGAATTTGGATAAAACTGAAAACTGCAAAAAGTAATGCAGTTTGGGCCTAGAACCACTACTGGACTAACAGAGAAAAAATAATAAAATCATCCCTTGGGTTACACAGGAAGCATTAAAGTTTCTGTTTTGTCCAGACTATATATTTCACTAATATTCTAGAAAGCATGATTCAGCAAGATTCTCTACTAATGTCACTCATTCTTCATGTTTTTGTACCAAGAATGAATTAAAAGCAAACAAAAGGATAAAAAAACCTCTGAATTTAATGGACAAAAGTTCACACTGAATATGCCTATATTGTTAACTGATTTCCCCAGTAGTCTTTAAGTTCAGACTGGGTGGCATGTTTTAAGTTTAGGGCAAGTTTTCTGCTGGAGGTCAGGTTTTTAATTTCATATTGTGGCTCAATTCAATATTCAGTTTGTCTGCTTTGCTGTGTAAATTTCTGCTAAGAGCACTATATGTTGTTACTGTTAAAAAAAAAATGTTGCTTGTGATATATAATGCACAGAATTCCTCTGTAAATGTCTCTTTTGCTAGAGGTGTTGAAAATGTGGCCCAGTTTGTCAAAAACACAGCTGCTTTCCTTGGGGTTCCAGAATGCTCATAACAAGTAGATTTTTTTATGAATTTGTGAGAACACCCTGAGGAAAACAGCTGCGTTATTACAGAACTCATGAAATCTCAGACGAGTCTGAACTGTTGTATTTTTAAAGGACTCCTGCTTTAAAGTCTTTCTATTTTCAAGAAATATAGCTTGATTTGATTTTAAAAATACATATTTTAGGGGAATATATACAATGGTGATTATTTTTAATTGACTGGCACAAACTGCTAACACTGAAAAACCTTGATTGTTGCTATCACCTTTTCAAATGGAGACAATACATACCAACATGTTAAAAAAAGCAGTGGTGGCAGGATTTTCTATTAAAGCACTCAACAGCTGAGCTGGGAATGAGGTGATCCAAGAAACTGTATAGAAAGGCAGATTCACTAATCTGTATGTACACATCTATGTCAACAAATCCAGGCTTACTTCATGGCTGAAGTCCTACCCCTTACTGAGTGTTTGCTATGAGGATTCTCAAAGCCAGCACTTATAAAGCACTGGTAGGTTCTTTAGTGGAAAAAAAATGCTCTGAAAACGCAAAGTAGCCTTTGCAGCAAGGAATTATTTCAACTAAATATTGAACTGAATGCTAGTTGGCTTTCACAGATAGACTATTACTTGACAAAGTTTATGCCTCTGTCTATAAATCCAGAAAATCTCTATGGGCACAAGACAAAGGATGATGAAATATGGTGCAATCACTTCTTCCTAAATATGTCCTAAAATACATCTATAGGCTAGGAACAAGATAAAAAGTAGACAAGATATAAATAATGTTATTTTATTTATATACAACCTATTTAATTAATTTACAGCCAGCAGAATTAAAGGGCCGTAGGTGTCTGCCATGGCAGACATTAAACTTACTCAAGAACAATGATCCTGGGTTTGATCATTAAAATTGAGTCAACCATAAATCAACTTGCACTGTTACAAAGTCTGGCATCATACGGTACTGTTGTGCAGAAGTGTTAATTTAATCAGTCTGATACTGAAACTTGGCTCCAAGCAGCATGTATTTGGCAGACACATTTTATAGCTAATGCAGGTGAAGGTTCTGTAAGCTAAATTGCTACTACAAGCTACTGTATTTCACAGCCTATTTTCTTTAGCTTGTTTCTTTCCATCCAGCCACCCATAATTTAGTAAATGTAACTATTAAAACTGTTTTCAGTTCCTTATGCCTTTGCACTGAGAAAAAAATCTAGACTGCAAAATACCTAGAAAAGTTCTAAACAGAAAAATTCATTGGAGGGAACATGCTGGGGAAGTTCCTAGAAAACACTGGACATTTCCTAGAGAGGAAATTCCAAAAGGAAAATAGATTTTGGAGGAGACTCCAGGGGATGGAGATGCCGGGGAAACACAGATAAAGGCGTATGGGATGCAATGGGACCCCATGACCCTGCAACAGGGTTTGAGCCCCTCTCTGCAACATCCAGAGATCCCCAAGAGACCAGGGGAGAGTCTCCCCCAGCCCTGCTCTGGAGCTATACAGAGCGTGACTACAACATGACTACAGGCACTAGGGTAATCTCCCTGACTTGTCCTGAGCCAGGCCACTGCTGCCACAGAACAGGAAACCAATTTGTAAAATTGGTAATAGCTGCGATTTTAGTGCTTTGGTATCACAGCCTCCTCACTGTCATTTGGTCTTGAAACACAATGGCTATAGAAATCTTATTTACATTCTGTGATAATTTATCATTTCACCTGAAAACATGGGTCAGGCATAGCACAGAGCACATGCACAGTGAGAATGAGTTGGAGTCCGAAGCAAATGCAATTTAAAAAGTCAAGACAGACAGTGGAAATACTAACCCATACTTTTGAAGGAATGTACTCAATGTTATGTAGCAGGACGACAGCAGATTACAGACCAGGGACAGTCAGCTAACAAACTCAAGCCTAGAAAAAGTGTGGTCTAAATTTAATTTTAACCTCATTTGTTTATCTCAGTTTTGAACTGCCATCAGTGTTGCAACACCACCAGTTCTCTGGCAGTACTACTGTAGGACCAGCTTCTAAGAGGGTTGGTTGAGTTACTTCCTATTACACCAGTCCTATTGCACAGCATAAAGAAGTAAGAGAACGCATGAATTTTTTAGTTCAGGTCTCCTGAGTCCTAGCTCAGTACAGCTTTTTAAATTTCACTGCTTCTGTTCAGTGGCTACATATAGATTAGAAAAGGCTTAAGACTCAATTACATGGAATTACCTCCAGAGATGTTAATCATGTCAAGAACCTTTTTTTTTTTTTTTTTTTTT
>JACDJE010000150.1:0-140498 GCA_016647715.1 Pavo muticus | reverse complement strand
TTTTAATGCAGCCCAGAATGCCATTGGCCTTTTTGGCCACAAGGGCACACTGCTGGCTCATGGCCAACCTGTCGTCCACCAGGACACCCAGGTCCCTCTCTGCAGAGCTCCTCTCCAGCAGGTCATCCCCCAACCTGTACCGGTGCATGCAATTATTCTTTCCTAGGTGCAAGACTCTACACTTGCTTTTGTTAAACCTCATCTGGTTTCTTACCGCTCAGCTCTCCAGCCTGTCCAGGTCTCGCTGAATGGCAGCACAGCCTTCAGGCATGTCAGCCAATCCTCCCAACTTCGTATCATCAGCAAACTTGCTGAGGGTGGCCACTATACCCTCATCAGGGTCATTGATGAAGATGTTGAACAAGACCGGACCCAGCGCCGACCCCTGAGGAACACCACTAGTTACAGGTCTCCAACCGGACTCTGCACCGCCAACGACGACCCTCTGTGCTCTGCCAGTCAGCCAGTTCTCAACCCACCTCACTGTCCACTCATCTATCCCACACTTCCTCAGCTTTGTTATAAGGATGTTGTGGGAGACAGTATCAAACGCCTTGCTGAAATCAAGGTAGACTACATCCACTGCTCTTCCCCCATCCACCTAGCCAGTGACAACATCATAGAAGGCTACCAGGTTGGTCAAGCATGACCTCCCCCTGGTGAACCCATGCTGGCTACTCCTGATAACCTCCTTTTCTTCCAATTGTCTGGAGATGGCATCCAGCACAAGCTGTTCCATCACCTTTCCAGGACAGAGGTGAGGCTGACTGGCCTGTAATCACCTGGATCTTCCTTCTTGCCCTTTTAGAAGACCGGAGTGACACTGGCTATCCTCCAGTCTTCAGGCTCCTCCCCCATTCTCCAAGACAATTTGATAGATTTATACATAGATCAGGATTCTCGCTGTTCTCACAGAAAATTAAAATTGATTCCCTTCTTTGTCATTTTGTGTCAGTTCACTTTTTGAAATGGTAACGGGACTCTGTCTCATACTCCTCACTTAATGTCTTAATTGTTTCTCTTCTTAAAGAATCATGCTCAATTAAAGAAGCGTAGACAATATATATATATTAAAAAAAGAGTATTTTAATGTTGTATGCAAGGAACGTGAAAATCTGCTTAGTCTTGCACATTTTTGGTAAGCTCTATACTGTTATTTTGATGTGTTTTGCTAGAAAAAAAAAACAAAAAACACAAATCTGACAAAACAGTTCTGAGAAATTGTAACATAAATACTAAAATGGAAGACTATAAAAAATTATCCAAGTCCAAATCGTAAGAGATGGTCATGTCTTTCAGAGTTTGCATTTTTTTTTTTAAACAGTACTTTCAAGTTTAGGCTTAGAAAATGAATGTGTTATAATGTGTTATAAATAACACATTCCATTTTTCTCTTTCTCCTTCTATATTCTGACAAGTATTGGTAGTATTACACATTTTAACTACCAGTAACAGCTCCAAAACTCATCATCTTTGTAATCCTCTTTCTGACACTTAAATGAACCAAGGATTCATGATACTTCCTAGAAAATCTGTTACAGGTATCAGATAAGTTGTTAAAATATGTGATGCAGTATCTGGTCAGAAAGTGAGGTACAGAAAGAGTGTTATGAAACTGCCAGACTTCCTAGAGTTCACAAGCAGATTTTCCATTTTCTGAGGATGATAACTACAGAGGCTACTCCAGTTTCCACACCCTACATTTGCTCATGACCACCTTTGGAAAGTGTTCTCAATTTTTTTTGAAGTCCTGTGAAAAACTGTTCTACCGGAGATCTTTTGAAGTTAACATAGAAGAAACATTTTATGAAAAGAAGGAAATAATTTAGCCAATAGGCATTTAAATATGTAGCTGAAGGGAACAAATATGATACATGATATGAACCTAAGTGGTTTAAGCATTATGTCTTGTATATTGGAATGGCAAATGGTATGCTACATCAATTCCTACACGTTTATCAGATGGATATAATATTAAAAAGGACACATCCCAAGTTAAAGCACCTAAAACTCATTTTAAGTTGTTCACTTGAAGAAGAAGAGAAGAACATCTTATTTATTAATACCAAAATATGTCAAAGTTGCAGATACAAGCACTGCAAGTGGCAAAGCGCAACCTAGTTAAAGCTCACCCACATTTGAGGAGAAACTACTTGTAGGGCAGAAAAAGTAGATTAATCATCTCACTCATTCAGTACTTAACCTTGTGTCTTAGATTATCAAAAGTATGATTACTTCACATTGCTGTTCCTGCTCATTGTAAACCATTTGAAAGTCACCAGTTCATTTTCTATAGGTGGCTAAATTAATTGTCAGATGCTATCTTGCAGACACTCCCACAGTGGATAGTCTAAAAGATGATGGAACACCGAGCCTGAATTTTGCATTTCTAAAACAGAATGAGATATCATTTAGTCTCTGTGCCATGCAGTTTTCTCAGTTACACTTTCATAAGGATGGGCATCTGTGGAAGTGGCCGAAGTTTTATAAGATAGAACTGGAATTAAGACAGTCACAGTCACAGTTTTATTGTAGGGTTCTTGGCAAAACTGCAGAATGCAAACTAAATGGTTTTCTGATGATAAAATACTATATATATGATTTCATAGACATGAATATTTATAAAGTAGTCTTTATAGAATCTGGTTAACTGGTTTATTTGAAGGAGGACACAATTGCCTAATTAAAACAAACGTTTAAATGGAAAAAGTTCATTACTTAAGTCATAGCTGGTTATAACACAAGTTTGTTGACTACAGACTTTCAGCTTATACTATCAGTTTATCCAGGAGAATGTTACAGAACTGATTTTTATCAAACCCATTTACTGATAAATACATAAGTGAAAAAAAAATTCTCTCTTAAGTCTGAAAAGCAACCTGCTGCCCCATATTTACAGTTCTGTAAGTCTTAAATTGCTTGTCTGTCTTCAGTTCCTTTGCAAGCAAAAATTGGTTGATTAAATAATGAAAGATACTGGTACAAAAAAAAGTGGAAATTAATGTTTTGAAATGGTATATATATACTCAGATGAAACAGACTGTATTTAAAGTATATTAAAAATTTATTCCATAAACAAAACGTAATAAGTTTGCATATTTAATTGTTATGAAAGTTGTGAGTATAATCCTAAATCTGATTGCTGGAATTTGTTTTTAATTATTTATACTGTCCTTGAAGTTTCAGCATTACAGATTTCAAAGGAACACAAAAATTATTTTCATGTCAAGGTAATTTCGTAGTTTTTAAAAAATACCACTGGAATCAAATTAGCTATTCCACAGTCATCCCTCAAAAAATATGTATGTGTACATTGATACACATACCCTGTGTTATGTATCTAAAAAAAAAATAGAACTGTGATACTATGCAGGGTTTGATAACATGGAAGGACTGGGGTTTTCAGTTTTTTGGGGGAAGCAATATGTTTATTAGGACAGTAAGTAGATGTACAATAAGACGAAATGTACAACTGTCTTCCAGAAGAGTGTATCTAAAGTTTTCATGTAAAATGAGACAGAACTAACATCTCACACTAATAACGGAATGTTTATGGGACATCCTGTCCATGTGCCCATTCGCACTGCTGAAATAGAAAACGTGAGTTCTTTTTATTCCTACTACAATTACTGTTTTATTTTTGTTACTTCTTCCCAGTTATGTCACATGTACAGGCATGGTAGATTAGTAAGGATGGTTTTCTTTGTTGTTGTTTGTTTGTTTGTTTTTTAAATTGAATGTTCCTCGCTAATAAGGCTGTAATTCCAGAGAAGTATAGGACTGCGTGTGGGTTAAATATCTCTAAACCTCAAGATTAAAATGCTTTAGTCTATGTAGATAAAAGAATATTTATTCTAACATATGGCATGCTCAGTGACAAATATCATGCTGTATATATACACACACGTGTGTATATATCAGTGTCAACTCACCACATTAGCATAGATTCTTCAAAGGCAGCAGAAGACACATAGGCACATGAGCAACTCAACTACCTCAGCAAGCCTGTTCTGATGAACACAACTCAACAAGCTTTGTGCAGAATTTCCACTGAATTCTGTCAGCACAGTTTCCAGACATGTATTTTTGTATTTATTTTCTGATTACTGAGATTCCCATTTAACATTCCTGGGTCCCATGTGAACGCTCCTGACCAGAATGTCAGATTTTGGGAAATTCGTGGCTTGCTGTGAGTTTGTTGGATAGCCAACGGACCAGTATACATGTGGGCAGTCACTCAAGCCTGATCCATTACCTATCTTCCCAACCAAAACTATATTGTCATCCAGCAGTTGCAGTCTCCTTTGCAGTCTGCTTTGGTTCATTACAACTACCTTAATGTGACAAAAACCAGAACTGCTTCCCAGTTTGAGGTTAATGCATACAGCTCTGTAGGAGCTTCTGCTAAACACAGCCCAGGGAGCTGAGCTGTGCACACACTGCTGTCATCGCACAGGCAGGAACCACAGCACACAGCCCTGACAGAGGCTAAATGGGGGCTCACGATGCAACAGATCACTACACTCTTTTCTTCCTCGACATTTAAGTGCAGATACTGTCTGTAAAACTCTGATCTCTACCAACAAGATCTGCAGTCTCTATCAAGTTTTTTCCTGATTGATTTCCTAGTCTGTAAGAAGCTCCTGGGGTCATAAATCAACATACTTTACATTTTGATACATTTGCTTCAGAAGATCATACTCTTTATAGAGACAGTACAACTAAGTATCTGTGATGGCTGGCACTGTAATGTGATTATAAACAGTAATTGTAGTCACACCACAACATGCCCAACACTGAAACATGTTTGAAAATCCCTGTTAAGGATGGATGATGTGTCTGTAAAATTTAGGAAACTTGATTCTACCTTCCTAAATTGACACAATATGAATTATTCTTGGATTTAATGGCCATCTCCTATTTTTTTCTTACACTAACCAAGTCAGTTCACGGAACTGACTCAATGTTCAACAGATAATGTGAACAAAAATTAATGTTCTTTCTCCCTCTCACACTCTCAATCATAAATGGTCTGATATTTCATTTATAAGAGAAATGTGCTATAGGTTGTCTACGAGTTTTCTTGCATCAATCTTTAGTATTGTATAGTCTACTGGAATAATGTAATAAAAGATACATCTATCTAACCGTAAGCATCAGAGCACTATATTATATCCATATTAAGCAGAATGTAGCTCTCTGACAAGCAAATATTGCACCCACTTTTCGCTACCCATTAAAACACTGTTTATCATAGAATAGCTTGAGTCGGAAGGGAAGTCAAGGGCTCAAGTTCCACCAGCTCTGCTGCAGGCAGGATTGCCAACCTCTAGATCAAGTACTAGATCAGGTTGCCCACGGTCCCATTTCCCATTGAAAACAGAATAGTTTTTAATGAGAAGATGCTTTAAACTACTAAGAGAATATATAGAATTGCTCCCTGGACATAGTAAGTGTGACAATCTATTCCTTTTAGAAGGACTCATGTGGTCTTTGGTGTGAAGTATTCTCAGTCTACACTGCTTCCTCAAGGCTGTTTCCTATTTGACAGTGACAGGAGGTGGGTTGAAGAGAATGGTAGGCATTCTGAAGCTTGTTTCTTTTTTTCCAGTCTTACTTAAACATATACTACCTTCCCATTTGCTACCCTCTCTACCTAGAGTAGAGATTCCATAACTACACCAATATTAAAATACCAAAGCATCATTAATTGTAGCTGAGGAGTTGTAAACCCTGATCATAAATTATTGAGTGAATTAGAGAGACACATTTTGAGGACTAACTGCCGTTAAGACTAATGGGAGGAAACTGCAAGCACATTCACAACACTTAACAAGTCTGCATTGATTTTTACTCGCAAACATTTTTGTCTGTATTGTCTTTAATGCATTTCAAGTCTAATCCAAGTTCTT
Organism: Pavo muticus; assembly: GCA_016647715.1. Classification (NCBI taxonomy): domain Eukaryota; kingdom Metazoa; phylum Chordata; class Aves; order Galliformes; family Phasianidae; genus Pavo; species Pavo muticus. Next base: position 134,586 of record JACDJE010000150.1, on the reverse strand, counting down.
CTAAAGTTAATGGAAAAATCTCCACTGACTATACTATGTTTTGCATTAAGCCATTCATATAGCTCGCTAATTTACTATATCTGACCCTGAATGTTTAATATTCCCAGTCTTTTCTTTTAAAGAACTTGATGAAATACAAGGAGATATAAATCGGTGAGATTTGTCCTCTAAACCTTAGTTTTCTTTTGACGAAAGTCTTCATTTTCAATTTGAATATATATATTTTACATTCAGGAATCCAGGGGATTAATAAACAAGAATAAAAACTAAATTTTAAAATTCAAAAACTTTGCAAATTTTTCTTGCAATGAAAATGAGTAAAATCAATCAAATTCCTACAGAGGGAATGGTCTAATGGTCATGTCTTTTGAACACATGTACATGAAGACAAGTTATTTATCATCTGATGAGAATAAACAGATTATTGTTCACTTTAGGAGAACAGATTATTATTCACATTTCTGACTTTAGTTGGGATGGAACCTAAGCTTGTTCTGGCACCACGACAACTGAGGCTAAGAGTAACCAAAAAAGACAAAGTAGAAGAGCCAGACATCAGAATAAAATTAAGTTGCATGGAAAACTAAGAAATCTGGAAAAAAAAGAATAAGCTATGATGTGACATTGAACAGCCTATAGACTGGGATCAAAAGAGCCACCAGATAAGCACTGTCCTGAAAGGCCNTTCCGAGCCGAGTGGTAAAAAAAAAATAAAAGCCAAATAAACCCCACCCTCCTAAATAACAAGATTGTAAATTTATGTTCATATAAAGCTTCTTTATCTCCATGTTGCACCAAATCAAAAATTAAGCTGCCCTTTAGAGAAATTCACAAATAACTGACAAAGGTAATAACAAAATAATTATGTTTTATGTGCTATCATTCAAATTGCCATAAAGCTTCTGAATTAAGAGCTAATTAATATGAATGAGGGCTGCACTGTTGCTATAGGGATAGAAATGGCATAAATCTATTAAATAAAAACCAGCATCACTTGCACCTTTTGATGCCAAAACAAGACTGTAGAATTAATTTATACAATGAAATTTATCTTTGAAACTAGGGTCACATTTAATTCGTAGTGTAGTTAGAGGATTGTTTAGGGACTTCAGTGGGATTCCCAAGCACATGCAACTGATTTAGGAGTACAGGCCCTTCTGGCTTTCAAATGCAAGTCAGGCTCTAAGTCATCTAGGCCTTTATTTTTTGTACAGACCTCCAATCACACATCAGGCACAACAGAAGATGAAAAGGAAAAAATATTGCACAAGGAAAAAAATATAATCTGGAACCTACTACCTGATCTTTTTTTTTAAATCTACATATTTCTGTTGTTTCCCTCTTTAGTTACAGATTATTATTCTCATTTTCAAACACAATAAGTAAATTGCCAGACCTGCAGAGTAATAATTGCAGGGAAACATATAAGCCAATATCAAGAGAACTGCTGGTTTGAAGCAGTTTTCATACTCCCTAAAGGCTCATATTCATAAGCCTTGGTTGGGATGGAGAAACAGGCCTTGTTATTTTTGTGGAATCTATCTTGTGCTTAGTTTACACAGATTCCACTTATTTCACAGAATCACAGAATCACCAAGGTTGGAAAGGACCTATAAGATCATCTAGTCCAACCATCCACCTATCACCAATGGTTCTCGCTAAACCATATNTTTTTTGACAGAGCTTTTGTAAGGATAGATTATCTGAGGTAGTTGCATTTAACCAGAATTCTAATCAAGCAAACATTTTAAATAAAAGAAATACCGTCTATTTTAATGCCTCATTTGCTTAAAGACATAATTCAGTAAAAGCTGAATACTGTCAAGTTGTATACCACAAGGTAAACAGCACTAATTATGACAAAAAACTACCCAGGAGAGGGTTGAAAGATGACTCCCCTAGCTCTCTTGTGCCATGGCAGCAAACTGATAAACCAGTGGCTGAATGTCAGAAAGGAAAAGAAAACAGTGACCTGAGAGAGACGGAAGTTACTTTAAAAGATCGTGGAGACTTCTGTAATACTCAGTAAAGAAAATAGGGTAATTCCGTGTTCCTCTTGAAAATACTAGTCAATTTTTTAGAAATATAGGCAATTTGGGGCATTTTAAAAGTCGAGAGCAGATACATTTCACTTCAACACAATCTTTCTCTGTCCTATTTAAGGATTGTTCAGCTAATTTAATTTCTAATAAACAAACTATTATTGTCGTTTACACCATACTGCCTTGTGAGGTAGCCTACAATCCTGAATTATGACTCCTCAGATATTCTCTTGAAAAGTGTTGTGAGAATGGCAATATTTTATTAGTTTTAAAGACAATTAATTGACTTCCAGAGAGGCCAAATGATTTACTGGAAGTTGCACAGTGCCTTGCTTGGATCTAGAACAGCAGTTATTAATCTGGAAATAGTTTATCTGAGAGAGCCAAAATCAGAATCCGATTAAAATTCATCATTTGCCTTTAGAAACAAACAAACAAAAACTTAATGTTGGCTATGGGCTGGGATTGATAGTTCTGGTAGGTGATTTTGCGTTTTCCACACTGAATACAGTTATTCACTTTCAAGCATTCTATATTTTCTCATATTTCAAAATAAAGAATAACTAAAGCCTAAAACTTTGGAAGAAGCCACTAAATGGGCCAACCTCTGAATTTTATACATGACTGCACTTTCACTGTTGCAACAAGTTCTGCTTTTACGTATCTTCCAAGGTTTTAGCATTAGTATTGCAATTTAGGATTAGAAATGACTGACATTCCAAGATTCTCCAGACATTGATTAAAGCCCTGGCTGTATCGGTCTTTATTACAGATCCATGATTCTTAACTGTTCACATTTATGATCAAAATCCAAAAGTACAAAATTCAAAAGTACATCTACAATAAATTTACAACTACACAGCACTGAGAACCATGTCATAAATCTTCAGTGCTTTTAAATATCTTCCCACTCTGTTAAGGGTGTGGAATTCAATTTTAAGTTCTTACACTTAATTTCACATAAAGAAGTATGTTTCATGTATAAGTAATTTTTGTGCATCTGTATATGCCTTTGAATTTGATCACCTGTATTTGCAATAACAGTGAAAATTCTCCCTATATTGAAAATCACAGGATGTTTTGCAAAGACTCAGTAAGATTTCATTTGTTGATGAATATTCAGAAAGCTGAACAGATACTGAAACACATGCAAATAAATTAAAATATAGACATTTCGCAAAACATTTTTTGGTAGAAACAATGATGAACTGATTGATCTGTATTCCATGTCTGCTAACTTATTACTAGACTTTTGAAAACCTTGAAATTTCATTTTTCAAGCACATATCAGTTTAACTGTCCCTAGTGTGGAGAACTGTTTCTTTTAACTTTGGCAAGCTGGACTTTAATGGTTTAATTATGCAGTCTGATTAGTTTTTCAATTTTATGACTGTAACATAGATTTACATTTTCATTCTTCTAACATTTTTATTTTTTACTCATTGAATACTTCTAAATATATATTCAAATCAGTTGCATTCTTATTCCTCACTGTTACTGTAACAATTGTAGTGGCAATTTCACTTTGTATTTATTGCGTTTCATTACACAGTCAATTAGGTGCTCTCCCCAGTAAGGGGAACTTCCAGTTTTGGCAAATTATATATTAAATACATAAAGCTGTTTATTTAGCATAGTATTTATATAAAAATATATATGTATGTACACAGAGTATATACAAATACATATATATATGTGTACAGATATGCACTGTGTGTATAGATATCCACACGCACAGTGAAAGCCTTCTGCTTTCCATGACATACACAGCTAAAGGGATTTCATAATATGAAATTTAATATACAAATGTGGAGTTTTACAGTAGTAGACTTTCTCAGTTATTCAGTCCACTTCTAGTGAACAGTAAGAATGTCAGTTATCAGACTGGAATAAAACACAGACACAAGACTGAAAGTCAAGGCATTCAGGATGTGAAATCTGTGGAGTCTTCCAATCCAGAATCAAAGCAGTCGGTGAATAGCTAGCTGGCCTGGGCAGTTTGCCCACTGTAAACATCTGGAAGGTAACCAAGTGGCCTGCCTGCCTGGTTTCCATCATAAACATTAATAGATTCAACATATTCCAGTAGGAAATTTGCCCTTTGACTTTTCTATATGTAGGAATCAAATGGAAGGATTTGGTAGATGCTCTATTACTCGTTCTCTGCATAGTGTCACCACAACACTGAATACCTACAGCTATTTTTTTTTTTTTTTGTTCTTAGATTCTTTCCATGCACCTAACTCAGCAATTACTGAGTCTGGTAAAGTTGAAATAGAAATTGAAAACAGGTTATTCATAAAGAAACAGGAGGGTAAGAATATTCTTATTTTTCTGCTTTCATAACAGCTTTTCCTGCCTATGAGAAAAAGCCAAAAAAAAAAAAAAAATAAAAGCCAAATAAACCCCACCCTCCTAAATAACAAGATTGTAAATTTATGTTCATATAAAGCTTCTTTATCTCCATGTTGCACCAAATCAAAAATTAAGCTGCCCTTTAGAGAAATTCACAAATAACTGACAAAGGTAATAACAAAATAATTATGTTTTATGTGCTATCATTCAAATTGCCATAAAGCTTCTGAATTAAGAGCTAATTAATATGAATGAGGGCTGCACTGTTGCTATAGGGATAGAAATGGCATAAATCTATTAAATAAAAACCAGCATCACTTGCACCTTTTGATGCCAAAACAAGACTGTAGAATTAATTTATACAATGAAATTTATCTTTGAAACTAGGGTCACATTTAATTCGTAGTGTAGTTAGAGGATTGTTTAGGGACTTCAGTGGGATTCCCAAGCACATGCAACTGATTTAGGAGTACAGGCCCTTCTGGCTTTCAAATGCAAGTCAGGCTCTAAGTCATCTAGGCCTTTATTTTTTGTACAGACCTCCAATCACACATCAGGCACAACAGAAGATGAAAAGGAAAAAATATTGCACAAGGAAAAAAATATAATCTGGAACCTACTACCTGATCTTTTTTTTTAAATCTACATATTTCTGTTGTTTCCCTCTTTAGTTACAGATTATTATTCTCATTTTCAAACACAATAAGTAAATTGCCAGACCTGCAGAGTAATAATTGCAGGGAAACATATAAGCCAATATCAAGAGAACTGCTGGTTTGAAGCAGTTTTCATACTCCCTAAAGGCTCATATTCATAAGCCTTGGTTGGGATGGAGAAACAGGCCTTGTTATTTTTGTGGAATCTATCTTGTGCTTAGTTTACACAGATTCCACTTATTTCACAGAATCACAGAATCACCAAGGTTGGAAAGGACCTATAAGATCATCTAGTCCAACCATCCACCTATCACCAATGGTTCTCGCTAAACCATATCCCTCATCACAACATCCAAACGTTCCTTGAACACCTCCAGGGTCGGTGACTCCACCACCTCCCTGGGCAGCCCATTCCAGTGCCTGACCACTCTTTCAGAGAAGTAGTATTTCCTAATATCCAGCCTGAATCTTCCCTGGCACAGCTTGAAACCATTCCCTCTAGTCCTATCACCAGTTACACGAGAGAAGAGGCCGACCCCCAGCTCACTACAACCTCCCTTCAGGTAGTTATAGAGAGCAATAAGGTCTCCCCTGAGCCTCCTCTTCTCCAGACTGAACAATCCCAGCTCCCTCAGCCGCTCCTCATAAGGCCTGTGCTCCAGACCCCTCACCAGCTTTGTTGCCCTTCTTTGAACACGTTCCAGGGCCTCAATGTCTTTCTTGCAGTGAGGGGCCCAGAACTGGACACAGTACTCAAGGTGCGGCCTCACCAGAGCTGAGTACAGGGGGACAATTACTTCCCTGCTCCTGCTGGTCACACTACTTCTGATACAAGCCAGGATGCCATTGGCCTTCTTGGCCACCCAGGCACACTGCTGGCTCATGTTCAGCCGAGCGTCAACCAACACCCCCAGGTCCATTTCCTCTACACAGTCTTCTAGCCACTCCGCCCCAAGCCTGTAGCGTTGCTTGGGGTTGCTGTGGCCAAAGTGTAGGACCCGACATTTGGTCTTATTAAACCTCATCCCATTGGCTTCAGCCCAGCTATCCAGCCTGTCCAGATCCCTCTGTAGGGCCTCGCTACCCCCAGGCAGATCGACACTTCCAGCCAACTTGGTGTCATCTGCAAACTTACTGAGGGTGCACTCAATGCCCTCATCCAGGTCATCAATAAAGATATTGAAGAGGACAGGCCCCAGCACCGACCCCTGGGGAACACCACTTGTGACCGGCCACCAGCTGGATTTAGCTCCATTGACCACCACTCTCTGGGCCCGGCCCTCTAGCCAGTTCCTTACCCAGCCAAGAGTGTACCTGTCCAAGCCACGGACTGCCAGCCGTAATATTTAAACTGTTTTTATTCATGACAGATATAATGTCATATTCTGTTGAGTATGCTGTTGATTTTAAAAATAAGGCACCTATTAACAGTGAATCAAATGCACTAAAATCGATTAAAATTTTATTTACATGTTATATTTTCAGAAAATAAATTAGAACTAATTGCTGTTTGAAAGTGCTTATGATGCATGACAAAATAGTGTTACAAATAATGATAAAAATAGAAAAGACAAATGAAATACTTCAAAGTTACACCTCACCCCTGTTTATTCCAGTCCATTCTCATACCCTTGCCTGACTGCTGTTCACAAAAAATTCCAACTATAAACAAAAGCAGGAGGAGGCTGGGTCAGTTATTCCCTTCTAACAGTTTTCAGAGGTTAGTAAGGAGGGACAGTATCTTCTCCTTTTGCTCATGTAAGCTTGTAATCCCACTTGTGACACAAAAGCAGGAAGTTGCCTGAAATAAAATTGCCAGTTTTATTCTAATTAGAAGAGTGGTAGTGACAACAGGAATTAACATACTTCAGCCAAACAAGCTCATATGAACACTCAGTCCATGCAGTGATCAGAAGTAGAGTCTAAATTCACATGAAACCAATAATTCTTTCATTTCCTACACTAAGTATTTTTAGTTCTTAAGAATTCACTGCATTTAGATTTCCTGCATATTGTTATTTTCCTTTTGTTCAGTATAAGTACTTGGTACAACAGTACAGTCATTTGCAGACATCATCAAGAGTATGGAATTTTCCTTAGCTTTACATAAACATATCATTATAAACAATGATTCTGGTATAAGAGAGGTCAGGGAGAGCCTTCCATAGCTCCTCATCAAAGTTGTCACCTGATATTTGCAGAAAAACTCTTTAAGATGATGCAGTTACAGAAACACAAAGTCCACCAACCAAAAAAATGAAATCTTGACATGTATCTAGTCAATATGCTCTTAACAAAAGATAGGGACAAAGTAACAAGCTAAACAGTACATTGCAGTCTGCTTGATTTAGTAATACAGGAGACAGGAAGTTTCAGGAAACTCTTAGGAAGAACAAGGAGATGAATGGGATAGAAGCCCAAAACTGAAACGCTTCAAGCTTTGTATTTGAAGAATGAGAGGATCCAAAGGAAATCCACTCTGCTTCCAAGTGTGTATCTGTTAAGACTCGAGAGGAAGCCTGATGCTGCGCAAAACAATATTTCATTGTAATTCTTTTCAGGCTATCATAATTTATGTGAAGGACTATAAGGCAAGTTCAGGGTCAGTGATCAGAAGAATACATGAGTTACCGTCCCAGCTTGTGCCCTTGCTGGCCTTAATTTAACATGGCCCAGTCACATTCTCTCAAGCACTTAACTTTTAACCATCCACCTTAAAAGATACAGCAATTAGTGATTAAAAAAAAAAAAAAAGGGGAGAGAAAGGCTACATTCCTGAAACATCTGGAGGAGAGGCTTCCACTCAAGTACATTTTGCAGACAGTGGGATGCATCAAATAAGACAGAAAGAAAAAATGTGGCTTTGATTTATGTAAAAATAAGCTTTTTAACAAAACAAATTTTATGACAAAGTCTTTCATATAAGGAATCATAACATTTCTTCTAACATTAAAGCGTGTTTGCCAAGCCTCACATTTGAAGAGTAGTTATAATTTTTCATAAGTATTTTCAGTAACTTATGAAGCAAAGAAGAGATATATCTAAGAACAGGAAGAAGCTTAGCTAGTTCATTAAATTTCATTCTCTGCGCATGCAGAATATATTTTTCTCTTGTCTAAACTAGATTTAGAATTCAGGACTTCCACACTTTGTGTCTGTGTGTGTGTGTGTATGAAATACTGAACCATTTTCTGCTTACTATAGCTACATTTTGCAATTTTTTTTTATAGCATACTCATAATTTAACATTATTAGTTTCAGCTTGGTTTTCTTCTCCTGTGCTGTTTTTATTTCCTCTTTCTTGGTGGTGCTCTAAATTCTTTCCAATTTTTATTATCTTTTTGATAGGAAAGTGCCCAAACTGTGTGAAACAGTTCAGGTAAGGTAGCATGCAAAGGAAGATACCCACTGTTGTTCCATGCTGCCATTCCTGCTGTCCATGAATTCCTGATAAATTCATTGTTCATCTGCAACTTTCTGCTCCATTTAAAATTTACCTCTTTGTTGTTGTTAATAATGTTGGCATGAGCTTGCAATAATCAACAAGTTTATGGCATTACAAGCTTCAGTATTGCTTAGTTTTGTCTTTCCAGGTGCTCCATTAGTTGACATCACTTAAAACTAAACAGTGAATGATTCTACCTGATTTGTTTTCCGGATAATAAACTAATCTGGCTCAGAAATCTATTTTGATATAGTGGCATAGTTCTCCTTAGTTTATAAACAGAGCAAGAATCTGCATAGTGTAGCCTTGGCTACGTTCATAAAGAAAATTTTGTCTGTATTGATACAGAAATTGAGAAAGAAAGGCTTAAGTTAATTGGCTTTGTTCTTTGGGTCAGCTATCATCTAGAAGAGAAATTCTAAAAGCAATGTTTCTACTTTTTTTTTCATTGGTTTTAAAACGAGAATATTAAATATTTAATTCTACTTTTCAAATAACAGAATACTTGGACTGGACAAGATTAAACTGACTTCATTTACAGCCTTCATTTTCTGCAGATAAAAGTCAAAGCATTTTTATAACAATTTCTTGTTTGAATAATCTGAATATTTTCTAGGCTTTGTCCACATAAAGCTTGGATCTAAAAATGGAAAAAATTGTTCTTGTGTATAGTATTCTGAATCTCAATAACAGTTTTTCAGAGCACTAGAAATGTGGGGTTTTATTGTAGCTGTCTTTTGGCTTTTGGGGTTGCAAATTGTTAACATCTGCCTTTTTTTTTTTTAACAATAGTCTGCTCTCTAGATATTCTGTTAATGACTGTAATTTTCTAGTCAGCTGCTATCTGTCAAGGTAGTTTAAAGGTCACTTTTTGCTATGTAATAGAGAACCTCATATAGAAAGTGGACACAAGTTCTTTATAGTGAACAGAACTTATGCTTGGATTTGCTTTGTGTTTGAAAACAAGGAGTTTTGCAGCCCTAGGCCACACTGATCTTTCAGTTTTTACTCTACTTTGTTGCTTGATCTTCAGTCATACTCTTTTTTATATACATTTTTTTCTAACAGCAGCTTGCTACTTTTTTTTTTTTTTTAATTACTGCTTCATTCACATAACATTTCTTACTCATCTGCATAGTAGCACAAGTAAAACCTAGATACTACACATTTCTCACTCAACTCTCCCACAGTGAACTTGTTTTTTCTTGAGATTTTAATTCAATTCAAAATGTCACTGGATGCACGAAACCTTTTCATTATTACTTACAAATGTCATGCCATAAAGAACATTAAAGAGCTTACCTATTTATAGCTTTGTTTATATGTGTTGAATTAAGCTGTTCAGTAGTGACTAAATGCATGTTTGACCATTTGCTTTGGAAATAGCATTCCCGCTACCCTAGGTATTTGTTAGTATGACTTAAATCAGAAAGATTGTGTTTCCCCAATGGCTAAGATCAAACAAAGATAATGAGAAAATATTTAACTTCTTTTAGTGAAAAGGCAGCCATAGATGAGGGAACTGATTCCCATATGAGTCGTATTTGGCTCTTGCAATCATGACGCTGTATTTATTTGTGAAGTAAAAAACAATTCACCAAATCACAGACTTGCTGAGTTTGGAAGGGACCTCTGCAAGTCATCTGATCCACCCTGCCCTAATCCAGCACCAAGTGCAAGTTGTTCAGCGCCTTTTCCAGTCAGGTCTTGAATATCTCCAATAACTGAGACTACACGACCTCTTGACAACCTTTCCCAGTGTTCAATCTCTCTGATAGCAAAAAATATATATATATTTTTAAATGTTTAAATAGAATTTCCTGTACTTCAATACATCATTCGCAAAATCATTTACAGTTACACATTAAGGTAAACCATAGTCATTAATAAACCAGGCTGTAAAATACAGAAGTTGAGAGCTGAATGAAGTTTACTGCGCAAAACTTAGTCCTCTTAGCCTTATCATTCAGAGTTTAAATTAATCAGGTGGTCTTTACTCTTCAGTAGAGCTCACCTGCTCCCACTGTGCAGGGACTTAGCTGTTAGAGACTGCATCTTATAGATGAAAGACATGAAAAATAAGCAAGCACAGTATTTTGTGGGGTATTTTGTTTTGTTTGTTTCTTTGTTTTCAAGGTAAGGTCTCAACTGGCACTACCACTTCCCTAAGGGGGTTTATAGCTCTGAGTTCTGTCTGGAAAAGCTGAGGCCTTGTAACTTGTCTTCACCACTTTGACTTGTGATCTGTGTCAATTCTGCTAATTTAGGTGATGAAGTTTACCAGTTGGTTTGTCTAGGTCCCCTTTTAAGAGACAAAGGAGGTACCTACCTGTATAAATCTGTCTGTTTGCAGAAGAAAGGTAAGGATATTAGAAAGTCACATCAGTTAGATAAATCGTGTAAGAAGCTTCATTTAGCTCCTGGTCTTTGACTCAGACCTGCAGATCCCAGTAAGATAAGTGCATAAATGTAAAATTTTGCAAAGCTGTAATGTATATTCCATTTTTAGGGTTAGCTTCAAGCCTCAGATCATTAGGTTCCCTTGAGTATGTAGCAGTGAAGAGCACGGGAAGCTAGCAGAGCTTAGTGCAGGGTACCATAAGCCACCAGTCTAACAGATACCAGAGTCAGTGCAAAGGATCTTCACAAATTGAATAACTGAATAGTTAAGAGAGAGGCTTTAACTACTGAGAGAATACCTAAGGACTTCTGTGTTTAAAAACTCATTTAATAAGCGCATGTAGATGTGGATGAAGATATATTTCACAACTCGTAAAAATATTCTTCTATTATGAAAATTATTCTCTGAATGCAAGAGGTTTGTACAGATGATTTCTGAAGATAAGTAAGTTATTGCGGGAGGCACGCTATAGCCATCTAAGGTAAGGTGCCACCTGACAGCAGAATCGCCATAAGAGAAACCTGAACTTATATCTGTTTGGAAACTCACAATCGTGATAAGGCACTGACTAGATCTTTCAGTGTAACTGACAAAAACAGTATGTAGAATTATTTTCTCAGCTGTTGACTGGAGATGATGAATAGTAATACATTTTGCATATTGAAACTAATAAATGCAGGCACTGGTGCTCTGGGACTATAATGAATTCCATGAAATTGCTCACTTGTTAGCTGAATGGCATTAATGAATGACCTTCCCAACTCAAATTCAGAAATTCACAGATCAGACAGGTCATCTCTAACTGCCATCACCTATTCATATGTATATTCTACATCACACTTAAAATTGGGGCTGTTGTCTCCATATTAAGAGAAAATCAACAACAACATCATTATTTCCAAGAATACTTTGTCTTGAGAATGATAGAAATCTTTGCATAATAACAAGCATTTGAATATTAATTCCCATAGCAGTTGTGATGTGCAAAACCCACCCAGTGGAGATTTGCACACCGAGTTTTGTGCCATGTAGTGTTCCCAGTAAAAATATCAGCTTTCAAATGCAATATTTTACTAGCTATTAAGAGGAAGACATAACACATTAAAGTTTTATTTTGGATATACAATCTCAACTAACCCTTAGTAAAAGAGAGCTTTTAATTTAGTCTTCATTTTAGTGAGTCATATAATTTAAAGAATAGCAAACATGGCCTGAACTTCACCATATTATTTTGTACCATTGACTAGATAGAGGTTAAAAAAAAAAAAAAAAAAAAAAAAAAAAGCGTCAAAAATAAGGCAATAAAAATACATCGCTCTAAACTTTCATTTTTCTGAGTAGCAAAAAGCAATGTAATATTAACAATTTTGATAAAATCTGAACAGGTCTAGTAGATAAAGTCCAAAACATGATGGTATCGTTTAAAAAGTCATAGTGCAAAACCAGATTAAAAGCAGATGTTTATAGGCGAAATAACCTTTCATACCAAGAAGCTATTAGGTTACTGAATAAAAGCTGAATTTATCATCGCCCTGAACTCTGCAGAAGTCTCCTTGGAATGGGAATTGGCTGTTGTTTATTGATATTTAACCTGAGAACGATGTACACTTTGTAAAGCATTAGCCCAACTTCTTTAGCCTATGTACTGGAACAATAACTGATGGAAACAACTAGAAACAAGTATAGTTCAGACTTAAGAGATTTCAGGCCTACATAATGGATTAGATTATATGAAGAATGTAGTGGCCTTCAGCCTCCTGCCTTTAGTCATATGAAACAGCCTCCCAAATCTGAGAACCTTTAAAGCATGAGCCGTGCTCACCATCTATACAATAGTATTTTTTCCTAAGAGGTATCACAGAAACTGGGTATAAGAGATTTACTTTTGAAAACTTGAGCTTAAGTTTTTACTGTTATTTTTCTTCCTTGTGAATTCAATGATTATATATTAAAAAGTACATATTAAAGCCACAATAAAACATGAACAGATTTAATGCCAAGTTTGAGAAAGGAGTATCTTCGTATTGTTATTAAGTGTTCAGTGTACTGTGACTGGTTAATACCTATAGTGAATTAATTAATCTATTGGAGAATATTACTACAAATATCAGAATATCTCACACTTCCACAAAATATTTGGATCATAAACTCCTCCTTCTATAAAATGGAGTTAGTGATATTTATCTACACGCATAATGCTCTATCGATAAAGAATGATATATTTAACTCTCACTCTGTTGTACCTTCAACTTAATTGTTATACTACTCAGTTCTATTATGATACTTATCATTGACTAGGCAATCTTGTTAGTATGTATTATACAAGCACAGAATGAAAAGTCACTCCTCACTTGGCTTTTGCAATCAAAGATAACACTGACTGGGTCCTAGAACTGGTCTTACTTTTCTTCCTTTGTCCACTGTCTATGTGTGGGTGTTTCCCAATGGTCTTTATTATTTTTCTTATCCTCCCAATAACCACATCGTTCATCCTGTAAGTATAAAAATCACATTAGCCTTAGAAGGTAGACCTATAAAGCTCTAAAAACTTTCTGCTTGCTGTCTGTGCTGTGCAGCTCATGTGTACAGAGAATAAATACAGCAAGTCCCTTTAACTTCCAGTTATTCTTGAATCACTGAATTACATTTAAGTAGGTTAGACATCACTCATGCACAATCTGAAGATCTACATTAGACTTAAGTAGAGAAGGAGATGGGCAACCAGTACAGCTTGTGGAGTACTGAAGCTGGAAAAAAGCTGTAGTTTTACTTTTTCCTAATTTCTCAAAATAATTACCCCTACTTTTGACAGAAACTGGGTGAACATGTTGAATTAAACATATCCAATATATGTTCTGTTTTACTATAAGCAGTCACATAAGATCTAGTATATATCTTTTAGCCATTTTACACAGAATACAGATGGTCAACATGAAGCCTTTTAACAAATACAGACAAGTACTAAGAGGTTTTCCTTTATGTTTTCACCCTTAAACTAGTAACAGAAGATAGCTATTTTCCTGTGCCCACAGTTCTACACTGAGGCTTAATTCTGTTCTGCCTAAAGCAGATTTGACAATGACAATTGTCATTTACACATTTATTACTTAGTTTTGAGTTGAATTACAATTACTTTCTTTCAGTGTCAAAGTGACTGTGCTGGAACTACTAAGTATTGACAGCTGGCAACAAAAACAGAAAAAAAATGTACAGCAGAATGGGATGTGGAAATTCAGGGGTTTTTTTTGCAGCACTTTGCAATAACAGTGAAAAGGAACAGAAAAAGAGCAAGCAGGTACTCACACTATGATGCGAATACCTGTGAAAGCTGTTCATTTTTGTGGAGTCTTATTTTCATTGGTGTTTATAGTTGAAAAGATTATCTTGTATACAAACTGCATATTCATAGGAAAACATATTCTATTTTTCTTTGGCTAAAGAAGTCAGCCACATAGAGCTTTTCTAACAGAAAATAAATCAGTAACATGGTCCTTACAATATGGGCACAAGATAGACTTCCCACCTTACCTGAGAATAAAAGCATTCTATTTTTGATAGCGGTAAGGACATAAAAGATATACGTCTCTAGAGCTACTTTTGTGTTATAAAAAGACCAACAGCCTTCATGGAGGTGGACAGCTTATATTTGCAATTGCTGTCATACTGTTTTAGCTACCTTCTCTTGTTTACAGATAATTATTAAGAATTGCATTCAGTGTCCATTGGACACCAATGTAGGAGGCATCACCTGGATTTCTAGTCTGTAATTCAAATGAAGTACAATTTCCTGAGCCAACCATCATTTTACAGTGACTCATAGCAGTCAGGAAAGAAACATTGCTGACAGCTTTGATGTGATCTGATAGATATTTCTATTTAGTCTTATCCTAGGAATTTCAACTTTATACAAACCTGCTCACTGTCCCAGGTCATGTTTTTCTATTAAATAAATTTTTCTTATCCAGATCAAAGCATAATCTAGTTAAAATAGGAGGAGTTTTTCATATTTTCCTGTACAACAATTTAGGTGTCAAGCACAACCCAAGCTGCAGTTTTAAGAAAGACCATCTCCCAAATGGGTTGCTTAAAAATAAACATTGTTTTTCCAACAGAACCTGCCAGAACCCTGCTGATCTAAGAAGCTTAGGAAAATACTGGACATCGGCTGCCTCTTATAGAAATTCTTCTGTAGTCTGTGGTAAAAAAAAAAAAAAAAAAAAGTTGTCTCCCTTAATTCTATTTATAAGCAAAGGAATCTTTTTATTTATTTTTTAATTTCCTAATTATTCTATATTTTCTGTCATTCTCAGAGAACTTCCCCTTTCAGCTTCATCTCGGTTGCAATTTTCCTCAGCTGAAATCTGTATGCTCCTTTTGGTGTCCTGTTGGCAGCTTCCCTACCCTATCCCACTTCTAAGCACTCTTGGTGTTTTCCCCCCACCCTTGCACCTCTTCCTATTACACTCTCTTAACCTATCTCCCCCTCTAGAACTGTTACTAACTGTAATTTCATCCATTTGTTATGTGCTTTACAGACAAAATTTCCTAATGGAGGCAAGATCACTACACGAAGCCCAGTATTCTGCTTGTACTGCAACCTGTGGCTAATCTTCAGCATTACTTTTACTGATTATGGCACGCTGCTGATCCACACACTGCATCAAATAAAAGTTGGTTTTCTGTTTGCTTTCAGCCTGATTGTTTCTGTGGAAAGACAAAAAGGTTTCCAGAAACCAGGGATTAAAAAACACGTCTAGCATTTTTTCTAAATAAAATGAAATACCTCAGCTTTCTAAAAATGTATGAAGAAGCAAAAAACCTAAATGTTACCAGCACTGGTCTAACAGCCAGACACCTTCTGTTCTTTCTGTGTCCAGGGATATGCTTTTTACTTTGCTACGTCTTCTAGAAAATATATGCATATACGCCATTAAAGGAATGGAATAAAAGAAGTGTTCTCATGGTTGATTTTCATGTTACAAAGTCTCTACTGCCAAAGTAACATCAAACTGCGTGAATTCCCGTGCCACCAGTAAATGAAGCTTAAAAGTACCTCAGCAACATGTGAACTTACCCACCCTGCTTAACTACAGCGCTTTTTTGAGAAGGAAAAGGCAATTTCTTAAAAACCCAGGCACCCTTCACTCACCCTACCAGCTCTTTATTTTAACTCTTCCATGGTGCAGTTCATTTTTATAACTGTTTCATTACTGAATCAAAAATGTTATTTACAGTGCAATCTCAAAGCACACCAAATACGCTGAGCGAAGTATTGCCATTATTACAGGATGGCAACAAAGCTCATACATACAAGATCAACCAATTTTGTCTTTGTAAAATGGTGTGTTTTTTTTTCTTTTCATTTTTCATTGCTGAGAACAAAGTAGCCCAAATGTCAAAAAAAAAAACAAACGGAGCAGCGAACAAAGAAGAACAGAGTCTGGTTTGAGGGTTATGGTCATACTTCAACAGTTTCTTCTGAAATTATGATCTCAAGAAACCACACACACACAAAAAAAAGGATAAAAATAAAATTGAATGAGCACAAACCTTGCAATTATAACCATTAAATAAAAATAATCAGTGGAATTACAATTATCCATCACAAAGCCTTTCTTCTAAGTTTTTCACCATGAGCTTTTATTATTTTTTCCAAGAAATTCAAGTCAATTTTTATTTTAGAGTCTACTTAATGTTAGCTCTTTAGCCCTTTTCTGTCAACGTTGAACCAAACTACACATGGATTTGACAATGACCCTACATAAATTTTCAGAATTTCTTTTCTATGGAAATTATAATTTTTATTTTTACTTTTTCAACTCTAGTTTGCAGTGCAAACAAATACATGACGTACTGCTCAGAAAAGAGGGATGGGTGGAGTATTTACAGAGATTGTGAAAGAGCACTAAACTTGAACTGGCAGAGAACTGCTTCTAAGCAGAATGAGAGACACATGAACATTTGAGACATGTACTTCATTCATTGAGCAATGCAGAGTTAGCAGAAATGGGGCTGCTTTATCTGGGAGATAAAAGGAATGTTTTTAAAAATATATTTTAAAATATTATCGTATTTTAATTTCAAAAAAAAAGTAATTAAGATTCAAACTGAAATAATAAATGTAGCCATAAATATACTGATACCATTCCAGCAGCAAACTGTAAAAGCACAGATTAGCATAAAATGCCAGACGGAAAAAAAAAAGGACTCTATAATGTGTTGAGGTCCAACCATTAGACTTTCACACTTAAAAGTTTAACCCTTGAAGTTTACTGTGCATTTCCCCTCTTTTAGGTCAGCCAGTAGATAGCTTGTCAGTCAAATTATGCGGAGATTGTTTCTTCCTACGGACATGATCATTTCTAGGAGACTGAAATTGTTCTGAGCCAGCCCTTTTGCTTGCAATTCAGTAACAGCAGGCAACGGGCACAGATTGTCCCTGTAAAAGATTTACTTTAGGTCTAGAAAGAGAATAACAATCTGTGGTGTCATAATATGTTTGGCAGATTCTCATTGTTACAGTCTATGCTCATTCCTAGGAGAGAAATGAAGCAAGTGCAAAGGAGCATGACTATATTTTGCAGTACTAAACAAATGATTCAGATATCAAATCACTGTCAAACACTTCTACTTTTTTTCCTTCCATGAGCATCCCTACACAGCCTTCAAAGACCATGAAATTCTCAAAAATATCAAACTCTATGTAGACTTAAAATTTATTCTTTGGCTCACTTGAAATTTTACATTTCAAACTCAAGAGAGACTGAATGTATGTATAGACCTTCTTTGCTGTTTGTTTTTAAATGTTAGGAAGCAAATATCAGCATTTATTGAAAAGTAAGGATTTTCTCTAAAAAGAATGTCAGTGGGAATTTAACAGAAACAGGAATCCTTTCAGATAAATCTCACTGAAAGTTTAAGACCATGTATTTTGAACTTTTAAAAAACATCAAATGAAGCAGCCAGAACTCTGATTTTCTGCAAATGCTTAAGGCAATTAGCACAGCATAGCCCATTGGAGTAAAGCAATAAACAGGAAAATACAATTCCTGATTTCTGCTATAGAATCCATTACTCAGGCAGGTAAATTGTGGCTCCCTGCACCTCTGCCACTCGTTATCTACCTTGCTGATTAAGGCTGAGATCATCTGTACAAGAGCTGCCTTTCATCAGATGTGTATGTAATATCCAGCACAACAAGGTGACAGTCTCTAGCAGAATTAGGAGGACTTCTGGTATAAATAAACCTTCAATAATACAGAGAATATATAAAGGATAAGAATTTCTCCATCTCTACATTTACCCAAGAATTAAATATGTAAATAAAGATAAAAAATATGTCTTCTTACCATACGAGTACAGATATATGTACATTGTATTACAGCTCAAAAATTATCCTCTGAGGGTGAATTTCATATACAATAATAATAAAATATCCAATCTTATGACTGACAATTACTTGCTGTAACTACTTTTTTTCAAAATAATTTCATATCCATATATAACTGACTATATTCATGACTATATGGTATAATATTTTCCAGTGAAAAATATATCCAGTCATTTCACTCATTACCCAATCAACTGTTAAATTATTCATGAAGAGAATTAGTATCTTTGACCACTGGAAGAAAGGAGACACATAACGACCTCAAATAATTAGGAGCTACAATTACAAATATGAAGGAAATAGGGAATAGTGTGACTGCGCTTTAACTACAAAGTCTCACAAGAATTAAGCTGTTCAGAAAAAAAAGTCTGCATTTAATTTCCTCACTGTGATGATGCCATGAATATTTACAGGACTGTAACATTTTATTCTTTACAGACAACTTCTAATTCCAGTACACCTTTAATCCAGAGAAACACATCAATAACCAGAGATAATTTTTACTTTACCAGTCAGAGTCCAAACAAAACAGCCAGCCAGCTCTTCTGGAGCCTGCTCTGGGAAAAGCTATTCTGAGTGCATGGGCAGAAACTCACGTGATTCATCACTTAAAAACATGATCAATGTCTCTGAGCATAAAATAGCTATGCATCCCACTGGAGAGGCAACACATATGAAATATAATCTTACTATCTTTTCTGGTGGCTGCGTTTACCAATTGTAACTCCTCAATTATCTCATTTTTCTCTTTTTGAATGTTAAACTTTAAGTACATTCCTTGATTTCCCAGTTGCTTGAATTTCTGCTACTTTGGAAATACTCAAATGTGCAAAGATGCATGTTTGCTCTTTTTGTTAAATAAGAACTTGAAAATCTTTTTTTCTGTAGTCAGGTAATGTTTACATAAAATTGCTTTTCATATTTTCCTTTTAGATTCCATGAAACTGCTTCATCTGCACACTGCTCAACAGATCGAAGCTCAGCTTCCATATTTAGAAGCTTCTGATGCTTTTGACTTATCTCCCAGAGAAGCAATAAACTTGGAGAGCCATGTTCTTGTTCCTAATTATATAAGAATTTTACTGCAGGATGTGGCAAGAATATTTTCCTTACTGCAGAGGTAGTATGAATTTTATTCAGGATATGGGATGTAGTTATGGCATCCTTGTTTAAATTACACATAAACACTTTAAAAAGGTCTTCTAAAATATAGGATAAAATGAAAGTATGTTTTCATCCAAGACTTAACTTGTCTGTAGAATATTAAGTAGGACTTTAATTTCTTATCATTGTCTTTTATAAGCTGCTTTAGAAATGCTAGAAGAAAATATCACTCTGTTGTACACATTTTTTTTTAATAATCAGTCTTGCATTTTACTGCTTTTGCCCTCTTAAAGAAATTACAGGAACACACGTGAGAAATTATTAACGCAGAAGTTAAACTAAAATTCTCATTTCTTGCAGTGTTACAGCAGTGGTCACCAACAGCAGGATTTCTGTATACCTGCTGTCAGTAGATCATTCAAAATCTACTGTGGAACAAGAATTACTTGGCCTCCAACAAATAGCTCTACTTCACTTTCACTGTTAATTCTGCAAAAAGATGAGACTCGGGTAAGTGGTGCAGACTGCCAAAAGTCAACATTTCTACTCAACAGCTTTGTGTATGATTGTCTTATTTTCAGATGCCTACCATCCAAAGAGACCCTAAAACCGCCCTATTCCAACACTAATCAAAAGGCAAATTCTGCAGTGCTTGAATATGATGAAACAGGTAATGGACTTTCTTGGGGCTTACCTCAAACAGCATGTTTACTAAAGAAAAAGCCACATTGCTGGTTTATTCTCCCTTTTGCTAGCTGCCTGAAATTGTAACTAAGCTCAGTTTCTTTCGCAAAGTTGCCTGAAATATTACAATGCTAAAGTCATAACCCCTTTGTAGCTTGTGGGGCTGGATGGCAAATGCAAGCTTAAAATCTGCCATTCCAAAGGTGCTGAACCATGAATGCCAATGAAAGCCTCTTGCTTTCTGAATGTCATCAGCATTAGAAGTTAATTTATGGACTCTTTTTCCTGAAGTGCAGACACTTAATCTGAAATCACTGACAGGCTGGCAGTTTTAACATTGAGTTGGGTATCAAAGTTCTTCTAGACAGAGAGGCAGGAGAGCGGCTTCCCTGATTGCCTGATCAATATTCCGCTTCAGCTGAGATACCTGCCACTGCTATTGTACCTCCTGAGTACATTCTGCTGCTTCCTGCTTAATATTTAAAATGTGTACCTATCTAATGCAAAACCAGATGCAGAAAGATATGAATACAGTTTTATTCACAAATTCTAAAGCATTTTAGACTGTTATATTTCTGAAAAGGTTGCCTTATTAAAAAAAAAATGTAAAAAGAACTCAGATTTTCAGGTGTTTAGGGTTTTTGTTTGTTTTTCTCTCAATACCTTGGAAGACAGAAAAATGTACTGAAAGCCCACAGCTGAGTTTCAGAGCCTCAGGAGCTAATCAGGGTCTCATTTAGCTGGCTGTCTCGTTAGAGTAATTCCATTAAAGCTCCACTGAGGGACTGAACAGGCAACAATTTAAATACTGGGTTCCTGTTTTGACTAGGCCTTAATTTATTTATTATTGTTATTATTATTATTATTATTATTATTATTATTATTATTTATTATTAGGCCTCCAGCTGCCATTTTGTTAGCTGGAGACATGTCTTGTGATCAGCTCAAGGTACAATGCCATGTAATGTCATGTAAAGAGACTCCACTGAGAGCAGAAAATGCAGAACACTACCACTATAATCAAAAGAGACTTTTTGAAGATATTTTTCTTTTTTAGTGCAAAAATTTGAAATAGGAGAGCTGTTTGACACATTTAGAATTTTTGGTTAGGCTAAAGTCCCTTTTCAGGATCAACAAAAAGTGTTGAATTAGGCGACAGCGAGGCTATACGGGATGTCACGGGATAGTGCCCCCCCGCGCTCAGTAATTGGACAATGCACCTTTAGGGGGTGTAGACGAAGTACAACAAGAATGTACTTAAACGGATGCCACGTGTGATTAAACGCCATTTTGCCATTTTCCTGCACATCATATTGGTGTCTTATGCAGTTCTTGGCCCTGATCAGGTAATTGATCAGTCTCGCAAAGGGTTAATACAGCCTGAACAGATCATTAATGACAACAAAAAAGTAATAATGTTGGCATATATTTGTTGTTGTCCAAAAAATGATCCCCCTATGCAGACTCAGAATGAACAAAATCACACTGAAAGAAACCAGACTGGGATTCCTAGAGGATGAGAGCTGAACAGGGAAATCAAACTGGGAGATATGTGAATAAGTAACTTTGAAATAAATTATGAGATATTAAGTTAGCATTAGAGTTGTGTACTGTTGTTAAAGCAAATAAGAAATCTATACTTATGTCATCACTTTCTGCTGACACCAGTGGCTCTATCTATAAGCAGCCTTCAGGAAAGTGGGAGACAAACAAAAAGAAGAATGGAAAAAATTAATTCAAAAGAGAAACATGACAAGCAACTGGCTGATGAGGTTAGGGAGATCATCACAGCCATTAAGAAAAGCATATAAAGATAGCTTTGTCAAGAGGGCTAACCAATTCCAAAATGCATTTTTACTCGCTCTGCCACATGTCCAGCTAACAGATTTCAAAATGCCTTTTTTGCTACAAGTCCACCACATTTCCAAATGAATCAATATAAACTGGGACTCCATTGTCTAGATTATTTAACTGCTGTAATAAGCATGCTTGATTGCCAGGGTCTGTCATTCCAGAGGCCAAATCAAAGACATGATATTAACTTCTTTCAAAGATGCAGCAACCAAGGCAGTAGAAGAATGCAAATAAATCAATTCTGCATGCTTAATCCCATCTCCCTTTCATGCATGCCTGGTAATGGAAAATGATTTTTTTCCACCCTGCCTTATCATTCTGAGGTATGAAAAAGAGATTTTGTCACAGTAACGAAGCACAGGAAAAGGGAGCTTGTTATAAACTGATTACAGTTGAGATTGAAGGGCAGGTTTTCATTAGCTTTGTTAGATTGGGCATAATCATTGGACTGGAGTAATTACCCCACAAGAAAATTCTGAATGAGAAGGTGAGTCCAATGTACAGAGCACAAAAATAAAAAGCAATGAGCTAAGGTGTAAAAAAGAAAAACAGAAGTTCTTCCAAGCTACATCAATGAAAACAGCTGAACTTCTCATTAAGAAACTCAACAGAGAAAGTATACATTCTATTTGAGAAATCAAGAATTTGTTTAAATGTTTTTCTTCCTGCAGTCAACTATCCAACCTTTTTTTGTTCCATGATGTCCAGGGAGATACACCTATCTTTCCACCTGCAATTACTCAAGCATTAGTAACAGGGATACAAAGTCAGAAACACACATATAGCTGAACCCACCCTGAGTGCAACTTACTGTACTTACTTGCTTCCATAGGGATTAACCCGTTGTAATCTGCGCTAGACCAAAGAAACTGTTACAGATCTTACCTCTTTTTCTCAGGAAGATGCCAAACAAAATGCCTTCATTCCACACTCAGAAGCAAAACCTCAAAAATTATGCATACTCAAAAATTTTAGAGAATTCTTCTCTAAAGGACAAATTGTTCACAGAAAGAGTAGTAGTTGTCTATAAAATAGATTGAAGGCTGTAATGATGGTATCATTAATTCTCTTACAATTCAATCTCTTCTTTATATGTATAAAGTACCAACCCTCTCAACTCTATTATGTTTTAGTGCCTGATTTATGAAATAATCTCAGGACATTAATGATGCCACAGGTAACAGTTGTAATATCTCAAGCAGTTTAAGGCACTGTTCTAACAATGGAGTACATTTTGTTTGAATTCCACTGCACTTTATTCTTCATCTTGCAATACTTGTTTTGGGGAGCACTGAGCAATACAGGCACAGTTTCAGTCACAATACTTCAAAAATTCCTTTCTTCCACAACTTACCCTCTCTCCTGACTCTCCAGTGGTCGCCCTTTACTCTTCCCTTGGTCTCCTTTCTATACATACACACCTTTGCTGCATATCTGCAGCAGCCTTCATATTCACATACACCAAATGTCTTTCTCCACATTCTTTAGCAAATCTACCCATCTTCTCTTGTCATTAATACTCCTCAGCTCCTTTTCAAGTGTGGTCTCGTGTATAGATATCCACATGCACACACACAATCTTCCACTCATATTTAGAATGCAATTTCTTGCAGGCATGGTCCACTGGTAGAAGAAATTGTTCAGTGGATATGTCATCTGAGAGAGGCCAGATCACCCAGGCTCTGAGCCTCTCTCAGTCACTGCTACCTTATTCCCTTTCCTTCTCCCCTTCTGTCACAGCTTGAGTTTAAGCGGTCTCTAGAGCTTCTCACAGCAGTTTTGGTTCACTTGCCAGTGGCAGTGCTGCTGCTACAGCACCTTGCCCAAGAGAGCCCTGATCTCAGGCTGGGCCCCTGCAGATTAGGATGACTCACACAAATAGCACTGGATGTAACAGCAGACTTCTGCATTGAAGATCAGATGAGTAACAGCAAGAGATTATCTATTCCACAGAAAGAATCAAATTTTCATATGCATTTTATCCTGGCTTATCACGAAAAGCTGAAACCTCAAACTGTAGTGTGGGTGAGTGCAGAACAGCTATAGGAAGTTCTTAATTATGCCTTGTGCTATGAATGCCCCTACAACATCCTAAATATTCTTTCCTATGTCTTTCCTATATCTCTCTCTTTTAATCCATCTGTATCTTACCACAAAATACATGGAGTCAAAACATATTGAGATGCACCAAAGTTAAACAGAGCAGATTTCTATCTATGCTGGGACCCCTTTGAGGTGAAACAGCCCATGTCATTTAGCAACAGTACCTGTTACCCTCTTTACTCCTGAAAGTTCTCTCTTATGGAAAGAAAAGAGGTTACATCTAATCCTGTGTTATTTCCTTTTGGTTAGGCTGCAGTATGAATGCTATAGAAAAGGAGTCTATATAGATATTAAATCAGACAACTTTGTGAATTGATGAAAAATTTCTTATTCTTTTTTCTTATTTTTTAAAGTATGCTTACCAAAGCAATTTTTTTTCTACTTCTGCCCCTAGATCTCCTTCAACTACACATATTCTTGTATAACTTGTAAAAATCCAGACAGGTCACATTGTTCAAAAATCTATTTACTTGTTTTCTGAGAAGGGCATGAATTTTCACTGATAACAACACTTTTGTTCAATACTGTGCCCTTTATCTGATTAGTTAAGAGTTTTATAAACTTTAATTAAATCTGAAAGCACTCTTACAAATTAAAGAAGCAATGCTATATTCACTTTCAGTCACTTAAACTGCAGTGAGTGAAAGAAAGGATCCTGTTCCTTAATTTCTCAAGCANCTTTTTTTTTTTTAACAATAGTCTGCTCTCTAGATATTCTGTTAATGACTGTAATTTTCTAGTCAGCTGCTATCTGTCAAGGTAGTTTAAAGGTCACTTTTTGCTATGTAATAGAGAACCTCATATAGAAAGTGGACACAAGTTCTTTATAGTGAACAGAACTTATGCTTGGATTTGCTTTGTGTTTGAAAACAAGGAGTTTTGCAGCCCTAGGCCACACTGATCTTTCAGTTTTTACTCTACTTTGTTGCTTGATCTTCAGTCATACTCTTTTTTATATACATTTTTTTCTAACAGCAGCTTGCTACTTTTTTTTTTTTTTTAATTACTGCTTCATTCACATAACATTTCTTACTCATCTGCATAGTAGCACAAGTAAAACCTAGATACTACACATTTCTCACTCAACTCTCCCACAGTGAACTTGTTTTTTCTTGAGATTTTAATTCAATTCAAAATGTCACTGGATGCACGAAACCTTTTCATTATTACTTACAAATGTCATGCCATAAAGAACATTAAAGAGCTTACCTATTTATAGCTTTGTTTATATGTGTTGAATTAAGCTGTTCAGTAGTGACTAAATGCATGTTTGACCATTTGCTTTGGAAATAGCATTCCCGCTACCCTAGGTATTTGTTAGTATGACTTAAATCAGAAAGATTGTGTTTCCCCAATGGCTAAGATCAAACAAAGATAATGAGAAAATATTTAACTTCTTTTAGTGAAAAGGCAGCCATAGATGAGGGAACTGATTCCCATATGAGTCGTATTTGGCTCTTGCAATCATGACGCTGTATTTATTTGTGAAGTAAAAAACAATTCACCAAATCACAGACTTGCTGAGTTTGGAAGGGACCTCTGCAAGTCATCTGATCCACCCTGCCCTAATCCAGCACCAAGTGCAAGTTGTTCAGCGCCTTTTCCAGTCAGGTCTTGAATATCTCCAATAACTGAGACTACACGACCTCTTGACAACCTTTCCCAGTGTTCAATCTCTCTGATAGCAAAAAATATATATATATTTTTAAATGTTTAAATAGAATTTCCTGTACTTCAATACATCATTCGCAAAATCATTTACAGTTACACATTAAGGTAAACCATAGTCATTAATAAACCAGGCTGTAAAATACAGAAGTTGAGAGCTGAATGAAGTTTACTGCGCAAAACTTAGTCCTCTTAGCCTTATCATTCAGAGTTTAAATTAATCAGGTGGTCTTTACTCTTCAGTAGAGCTCACCTGCTCCCACTGTGCAGGGACTTAGCTGTTAGAGACTGCATCTTATAGATGAAAGACATGAAAAATAAGCAAGCACAGTATTTTGTGGGGTATTTTGTTTTGTTTGTTTCTTTGTTTTCAAGGTAAGGTCTCAACTGGCACTACCACTTCCCTAAGGGGGTTTATAGCTCTGAGTTCTGTCTGGAAAAGCTGAGGCCTTGTAACTTGTCTTCACCACTTTGACTTGTGATCTGTGTCAATTCTGCTAATTTAGGTGATGAAGTTTACCAGTTGGTTTGTCTAGGTCCCCTTTTAAGAGACAAAGGAGGTACCTACCTGTATAAATCTGTCTGTTTGCAGAAGAAAGGTAAGGATATTAGAAAGTCACATCAGTTAGATAAATCGTGTAAGAAGCTTCATTTAGCTCCTGGTCTTTGACTCAGACCTGCAGATCCCAGTAAGATAAGTGCATAAATGTAAAATTTTGCAAAGCTGTAATGTATATTCCATTTTTAGGGTTAGCTTCAAGCCTCAGATCATTAGGTTCCCTTGAGTATGTAGCAGTGAAGAGCACGGGAAGCTAGCAGAGCTTAGTGCAGGGTACCATAAGCCACCAGTCTAACAGATACCAGAGTCAGTGCAAAGGATCTTCACAAATTGAATAACTGAATAGTTAAGAGAGAGGCTTTAACTACTGAGAGAATACCTAAGGACTTCTGTGTTTAAAAACTCATTTAATAAGCGCATGTAGATGTGGATGAAGATATATTTCACAACTCGTAAAAATATTCTTCTATTATGAAAATTATTCTCTGAATGCAAGAGGTTTGTACAGATGATTTCTGAAGATAAGTAAGTTATTGCGGGAGGCACGCTATAGCCATCTAAGGTAAGGTGCCACCTGACAGCAGAATCGCCATAAGAGAAACCTGAACTTATATCTGTTTGGAAACTCACAATCGTGATAAGGCACTGACTAGATCTTTCAGTGTAACTGACAAAAACAGTATGTAGAATTATTTTCTCAGCTGTTGACTGGAGATGATGAATAGTAATACATTTTGCATATTGAAACTAATAAATGCAGGCACTGGTGCTCTGGGACTATAATGAATTCCATGAAATTGCTCACTTGTTAGCTGAATGGCATTAATGAATGACCTTCCCAACTCAAATTCAGAAATTCACAGATCAGACAGGTCATCTCTAACTGCCATCACCTATTCATATGTATATTCTACATCACACTTAAAATTGGGGCTGTTGTCTCCATATTAAGAGAAAATCAACAACAACATCATTATTTCCAAGAATACTTTGTCTTGAGAATGATAGAAATCTTTGCATAATAACAAGCATTTGAATATTAATTCCCATAGCAGTTGTGATGTGCAAAACCCACCCAGTGGAGATTTGCACACCGAGTTTTGTGCCATGTAGTGTTCCCAGTAAAAATATCAGCTTTCAAATGCAATATTTTACTAGCTATTAAGAGGAAGACATAACACATTAAAGTTTTATTTTGGATATACAATCTCAACTAACCCTTAGTAAAAGAGAGCTTTTAATTTAGTCTTCATTTTAGTGAGTCATATAATTTAAAGAATAGCAAACATGGCCTGAACTTCACCATATTATTTTGTACCATTGACTAGATAGAGGTTAAAAAAAAAAAAAAAAAAAAAAAAAAAAGCGTCAAAAATAAGGCAATAAAAATACATCGCTCTAAACTTTCATTTTTCTGAGTAGCAAAAAGCAATGTAATATTAACAATTTTGATAAAATCTGAACAGGTCTAGTAGATAAAGTCCAAAACATGATGGTATCGTTTAAAAAGTCATAGTGCAAAACCAGATTAAAAGCAGATGTTTATAGGCGAAATAACCTTTCATACCAAGAAGCTATTAGGTTACTGAATAAAAGCTGAATTTATCATCGCCCTGAACTCTGCAGAAGTCTCCTTGGAATGGGAATTGGCTGTTGTTTATTGATATTTAACCTGAGAACGATGTACACTTTGTAAAGCATTAGCCCAACTTCTTTAGCCTATGTACTGGAACAATAACTGATGGAAACAACTAGAAACAAGTATAGTTCAGACTTAAGAGATTTCAGGCCTACATAATGGATTAGATTATATGAAGAATGTAGTGGCCTTCAGCCTCCTGCCTTTAGTCATATGAAACAGCCTCCCAAATCTGAGAACCTTTAAAGCATGAGCCGTGCTCACCATCTATACAATAGTATTTTTTCCTAAGAGGTATCACAGAAACTGGGTATAAGAGATTTACTTTTGAAAACTTGAGCTTAAGTTTTTACTGTTATTTTTCTTCCTTGTGAATTCAATGATTATATATTAAAAAGTACATATTAAAGCCACAATAAAACATGAACAGATTTAATGCCAAGTTTGAGAAAGGAGTATCTTCGTATTGTTATTAAGTGTTCAGTGTACTGTGACTGGTTAATACCTATAGTGAATTAATTAATCTATTGGAGAATATTACTACAAATATCAGAATATCTCACACTTCCACAAAATATTTGGATCATAAACTCCTCCTTCTATAAAATGGAGTTAGTGATATTTATCTACACGCATAATGCTCTATCGATAAAGAATGATATATTTAACTCTCACTCTGTTGTACCTTCAACTTAATTGTTATACTACTCAGTTCTATTATGATACTTATCATTGACTAGGCAATCTTGTTAGTATGTATTATACAAGCACAGAATGAAAAGTCACTCCTCACTTGGCTTTTGCAATCAAAGATAACACTGACTGGGTCCTAGAACTGGTCTTACTTTTCTTCCTTTGTCCACTGTCTATGTGTGGGTGTTTCCCAATGGTCTTTATTATTTTTCTTATCCTCCCAATAACCACATCGTTCATCCTGTAAGTATAAAAATCACATTAGCCTTAGAAGGTAGACCTATAAAGCTCTAAAAACTTTCTGCTTGCTGTCTGTGCTGTGCAGCTCATGTGTACAGAGAATAAATACAGCAAGTCCCTTTAACTTCCAGTTATTCTTGAATCACTGAATTACATTTAAGTAGGTTAGACATCACTCATGCACAATCTGAAGATCTACATTAGACTTAAGTAGAGAAGGAGATGGGCAACCAGTACAGCTTGTGGAGTACTGAAGCTGGAAAAAAGCTGTAGTTTTACTTTTTCCTAATTTCTCAAAATAATTACCCCTACTTTTGACAGAAACTGGGTGAACATGTTGAATTAAACATATCCAATATATGTTCTGTTTTACTATAAGCAGTCACATAAGATCTAGTATATATCTTTTAGCCATTTTACACAGAATACAGATGGTCAACATGAAGCCTTTTAACAAATACAGACAAGTACTAAGAGGTTTTCCTTTATGTTTTCACCCTTAAACTAGTAACAGAAGATAGCTATTTTCCTGTGCCCACAGTTCTACACTGAGGCTTAATTCTGTTCTGCCTAAAGCAGATTTGACAATGACAATTGTCATTTACACATTTATTACTTAGTTTTGAGTTGAATTACAATTACTTTCTTTCAGTGTCAAAGTGACTGTGCTGGAACTACTAAGTATTGACAGCTGGCAACAAAAACAGAAAAAAAATGTACAGCAGAATGGGATGTGGAAATTCAGGGGTTTTTTTTGCAGCACTTTGCAATAACAGTGAAAAGGAACAGAAAAAGAGCAAGCAGGTACTCACACTATGATGCGAATACCTGTGAAAGCTGTTCATTTTTGTGGAGTCTTATTTTCATTGGTGTTTATAGTTGAAAAGATTATCTTGTATACAAACTGCATATTCATAGGAAAACATATTCTATTTTTCTTTGGCTAAAGAAGTCAGCCACATAGAGCTTTTCTAACAGAAAATAAATCAGTAACATGGTCCTTACAATATGGGCACAAGATAGACTTCCCACCTTACCTGAGAATAAAAGCATTCTATTTTTGATAGCGGTAAGGACATAAAAGATATACGTCTCTAGAGCTACTTTTGTGTTATAAAAAGACCAACAGCCTTCATGGAGGTGGACAGCTTATATTTGCAATTGCTGTCATACTGTTTTAGCTACCTTCTCTTGTTTACAGATAATTATTAAGAATTGCATTCAGTGTCCATTGGACACCAATGTAGGAGGCATCACCTGGATTTCTAGTCTGTAATTCAAATGAAGTACAATTTCCTGAGCCAACCATCATTTTACAGTGACTCATAGCAGTCAGGAAAGAAACATTGCTGACAGCTTTGATGTGATCTGATAGATATTTCTATTTAGTCTTATCCTAGGAATTTCAACTTTATACAAACCTGCTCACTGTCCCAGGTCATGTTTTTCTATTAAATAAATTTTTCTTATCCAGATCAAAGCATAATCTAGTTAAAATAGGAGGAGTTTTTCATATTTTCCTGTACAACAATTTAGGTGTCAAGCACAACCCAAGCTGCAGTTTTAAGAAAGACCATCTCCCAAATGGGTTGCTTAAAAATAAACATTGTTTTTCCAACAGAACCTGCCAGAACCCTGCTGATCTAAGAAGCTTAGGAAAATACTGGACATCGGCTGCCTCTTATAGAAATTCTTCTGTAGTCTGTGGTAANGAACAGGCAACAATTTAAATACTGGGTTCCTGTTTTGACTAGGCCTTAATTTATTTATTATTGTTATTATTATTATTATTATTATTATTATTATTATTTATTATTAGGCCTCCAGCTGCCATTTTGTTAGCTGGAGACATGTCTTGTGATCAGCTCAAGGTACAATGCCATGTAATGTCATGTAAAGAGACTCCACTGAGAGCAGAAAATGCAGAACACTACCACTATAATCAAAAGAGACTTTTTGAAGATATTTTTCTTTTTTAGTGCAAAAATTTGAAATAGGAGAGCTGTTTGACACATTTAGAATTTTTGGTTAGGCTAAAGTCCCTTTTCAGGATCAACAAAAAGTGTTGAATTAG
Source organism: Pavo muticus (assembly GCA_016647715.1). Lineage (NCBI taxonomy): Eukaryota > Metazoa > Chordata > Aves > Galliformes > Phasianidae > Pavo > Pavo muticus. Next base: position 103,679 of record JACDJE010000150.1, on the reverse strand, counting down.
GCGACAGCGAGGCTATACGGGATGTCACGGGATAGTGCCCCCCCGCGCTCAGTAATTGGACAATGCACCTTTAGGGGGTGTAGACGAAGTACAACAAGAATGTACTTAAACGGATGCCACGTGTGATTAAACGCCATTTTGCCATTTTCCTGCACATCATATTGGTGTCTTATGCAGTTCTTGGCCCTGATCAGGTAATTGATCAGTCTCGCAAAGGGTTAATACAGCCTGAACAGATCATTAATGACAACAAAAAAGTAATAATGTTGGCATATATTTGTTGTTGTCCAAAAAATGATCCCCCTATGCAGACTCAGAATGAACAAAATCACACTGAAAGAAACCAGACTGGGATTCCTAGAGGATGAGAGCTGAACAGGGAAATCAAACTGGGAGATATGTGAATAAGTAACTTTGAAATAAATTATGAGATATTAAGTTAGCATTAGAGTTGTGTACTGTTGTTAAAGCAAATAAGAAATCTATACTTATGTCATCACTTTCTGCTGACACCAGTGGCTCTATCTATAAGCAGCCTTCAGGAAAGTGGGAGACAAACAAAAAGAAGAATGGAAAAAATTAATTCAAAAGAGAAACATGACAAGCAACTGGCTGATGAGGTTAGGGAGATCATCACAGCCATTAAGAAAAGCATATAAAGATAGCTTTGTCAAGAGGGCTAACCAATTCCAAAATGCATTTTTACTCGCTCTGCCACATGTCCAGCTAACAGATTTCAAAATGCCTTTTTTGCTACAAGTCCACCACATTTCCAAATGAATCAATATAAACTGGGACTCCATTGTCTAGATTATTTAACTGCTGTAATAAGCATGCTTGATTGCCAGGGTCTGTCATTCCAGAGGCCAAATCAAAGACATGATATTAACTTCTTTCAAAGATGCAGCAACCAAGGCAGTAGAAGAATGCAAATAAATCAATTCTGCATGCTTAATCCCATCTCCCTTTCATGCATGCCTGGTAATGGAAAATGATTTTTTTCCACCCTGCCTTATCATTCTGAGGTATGAAAAAGAGATTTTGTCACAGTAACGAAGCACAGGAAAAGGGAGCTTGTTATAAACTGATTACAGTTGAGATTGAAGGGCAGGTTTTCATTAGCTTTGTTAGATTGGGCATAATCATTGGACTGGAGTAATTACCCCACAAGAAAATTCTGAATGAGAAGGTGAGTCCAATGTACAGAGCACAAAAATAAAAAGCAATGAGCTAAGGTGTAAAAAAGAAAAACAGAAGTTCTTCCAAGCTACATCAATGAAAACAGCTGAACTTCTCATTAAGAAACTCAACAGAGAAAGTATACATTCTATTTGAGAAATCAAGAATTTGTTTAAATGTTTTTCTTCCTGCAGTCAACTATCCAACCTTTTTTTGTTCCATGATGTCCAGGGAGATACACCTATCTTTCCACCTGCAATTACTCAAGCATTAGTAACAGGGATACAAAGTCAGAAACACACATATAGCTGAACCCACCCTGAGTGCAACTTACTGTACTTACTTGCTTCCATAGGGATTAACCCGTTGTAATCTGCGCTAGACCAAAGAAACTGTTACAGATCTTACCTCTTTTTCTCAGGAAGATGCCAAACAAAATGCCTTCATTCCACACTCAGAAGCAAAACCTCAAAAATTATGCATACTCAAAAATTTTAGAGAATTCTTCTCTAAAGGACAAATTGTTCACAGAAAGAGTAGTAGTTGTCTATAAAATAGATTGAAGGCTGTAATGATGGTATCATTAATTCTCTTACAATTCAATCTCTTCTTTATATGTATAAAGTACCAACCCTCTCAACTCTATTATGTTTTAGTGCCTGATTTATGAAATAATCTCAGGACATTAATGATGCCACAGGTAACAGTTGTAATATCTCAAGCAGTTTAAGGCACTGTTCTAACAATGGAGTACATTTTGTTTGAATTCCACTGCACTTTATTCTTCATCTTGCAATACTTGTTTTGGGGAGCACTGAGCAATACAGGCACAGTTTCAGTCACAATACTTCAAAAATTCCTTTCTTCCACAACTTACCCTCTCTCCTGACTCTCCAGTGGTCGCCCTTTACTCTTCCCTTGGTCTCCTTTCTATACATACACACCTTTGCTGCATATCTGCAGCAGCCTTCATATTCACATACACCAAATGTCTTTCTCCACATTCTTTAGCAAATCTACCCATCTTCTCTTGTCATTAATACTCCTCAGCTCCTTTTCAAGTGTGGTCTCGTGTATAGATATCCACATGCACACACACAATCTTCCACTCATATTTAGAATGCAATTTCTTGCAGGCATGGTCCACTGGTAGAAGAAATTGTTCAGTGGATATGTCATCTGAGAGAGGCCAGATCACCCAGGCTCTGAGCCTCTCTCAGTCACTGCTACCTTATTCCCTTTCCTTCTCCCCTTCTGTCACAGCTTGAGTTTAAGCGGTCTCTAGAGCTTCTCACAGCAGTTTTGGTTCACTTGCCAGTGGCAGTGCTGCTGCTACAGCACCTTGCCCAAGAGAGCCCTGATCTCAGGCTGGGCCCCTGCAGATTAGGATGACTCACACAAATAGCACTGGATGTAACAGCAGACTTCTGCATTGAAGATCAGATGAGTAACAGCAAGAGATTATCTATTCCACAGAAAGAATCAAATTTTCATATGCATTTTATCCTGGCTTATCACGAAAAGCTGAAACCTCAAACTGTAGTGTGGGTGAGTGCAGAACAGCTATAGGAAGTTCTTAATTATGCCTTGTGCTATGAATGCCCCTACAACATCCTAAATATTCTTTCCTATGTCTTTCCTATATCTCTCTCTTTTAATCCATCTGTATCTTACCACAAAATACATGGAGTCAAAACATATTGAGATGCACCAAAGTTAAACAGAGCAGATTTCTATCTATGCTGGGACCCCTTTGAGGTGAAACAGCCCATGTCATTTAGCAACAGTACCTGTTACCCTCTTTACTCCTGAAAGTTCTCTCTTATGGAAAGAAAAGAGGTTACATCTAATCCTGTGTTATTTCCTTTTGGTTAGGCTGCAGTATGAATGCTATAGAAAAGGAGTCTATATAGATATTAAATCAGACAACTTTGTGAATTGATGAAAAATTTCTTATTCTTTTTTCTTATTTTTTAAAGTATGCTTACCAAAGCAATTTTTTTTCTACTTCTGCCCCTAGATCTCCTTCAACTACACATATTCTTGTATAACTTGTAAAAATCCAGACAGGTCACATTGTTCAAAAATCTATTTACTTGTTTTCTGAGAAGGGCATGAATTTTCACTGATAACAACACTTTTGTTCAATACTGTGCCCTTTATCTGATTAGTTAAGAGTTTTATAAACTTTAATTAAATCTGAAAGCACTCTTACAAATTAAAGAAGCAATGCTATATTCACTTTCAGTCACTTAAACTGCAGTGAGTGAAAGAAAGGATCCTGTTCCTTAATTTCTCAAGCAAAATTTTGGGCCATCACAGTACAGCAAAGTAATTTCTATTAACTTTTGCAGTTATTGAGGACTAAATAGGACAGACTAGCACCCACTGCAAAGCTCACTCATGTGTTTGTATATTCCCATCTGTTTTCACTTGATTAACATCATAATATTTGTAAAGCAAAAAAAACTGAACTAGTGCTGAAGAGGATATATATCAGTAACAGACTGAGATCCTGTTTCTCATAAATATTAAACTTTGCATCAAAGTCTTTTCAAAAGACATCTTAAAATAGTTAATGCAAATGATCACACACTCTCTCTCTCTCCATTTTCCTTGAACAAAATTGAGAGCAAAAGCATTACCTATTCTATTGCAAGTTTGTATGACACAATCACTGTACTGATTGCCATGGACATCCCGCTTCTTCCTACTGCTACCAAATCAAGTTTTTAAAGGTTGCTGGAAGAATTTAACCCCAATAGATCCTGCCATCACACTTCGCTTTTACATGGTTTGTTATTTCTACTGTGCATGACACTGTGAAAGCAGAGGTCAGGGCCTTATTAAGACAGGTTACCAAAAGCTGGAGGAAAGTGAATTCCTATCCCCATCACCATTAGATGCAGTGACCAGACTTGCCTCTCACTGTTCACTGTTTAAGTCAAACCTTGACCTAGCAACACACACAAAAAAGGAACTTCACTGCCTTCTTTATTCTCTACTGATGAAAAAGAAAGCCCTACCCTCTGTTTCCAGCTCATAAATCTAATAACCATCACAAAGACTACTTTGCAAAACATAGCCCCTAAAATTTATCATATTAATCAGAACTACCCAGAGCCATGAGCAACATGCATGACACAACAGACTCAGCATCAACTTTAATATTAGAAAGAAAAGGAAAAAGTTCTGAATTTGTGCACTGAGTTGTCTAGATCTGTAGAACTTGGCTCACTCAGATGTGAAGAATTGCCACACAGTTCTTTATGAGGTTTGTCCTTTGTTCCAGTATAATAAATACCATATAATCCAGTCATATGACCATCCACTATTCCTTATTCATAGCACTTACACCTGCACCAGGGAAGGCAGATTACATGGGGTTTCACCCTTCTTAAGCAAGAGAAAGGTTAGAAAGTGCCAGGGAATAGATAAACCATGGCAATTAAGCAAATGGACAAAGGCAGAAGAGAAGTATCCCTCTTCGCATGGAAAAGGGGTGGATTGGGAGCATGTGTGTAATGTACAGAATACCACAGATAGAACCAGATTTTTGGTAATCTACACAACCTGTTTCAGACAATGGAAAATAGTCAAGGAATACATTCGGGATGCAGAGAAAAGAACACAGAATAGATGACACAGTAGAGGCAGGCTTCAAGAAACTTAGCTGAGAGAGAGGAACTACTGGTCAGCTGGAAAGACAGATGTTTTCTTTCTCCTTTCTTTGCCTAAGATCTTCTCATTCAGAGCCTCATACGATGCTTGCTCTGTAAACTTTGAGAAATCCAAATCATGCTTCAAATCTAAGGAATAGATTTAGAGGAAGAGAAATAAAAGAAAAACAAGAGTGGTCAATACAGAGTTGAGGGTCAGAGGAGACTGCACATTTTGCTTGATCTCTCATTTCACTTGAAATAAATCAGCTCCTTTTTTTTTTTTTTTTTCTTCCAGCTGTGTGATCTATGCTCATGGGGATGCAAAGTTCGGATGCAAATTTGACAAAACTGAAGATGGATGTCTTCTATTTACAGAATTACCATTCCAATTAAACAACACTTATTGCCATTAGTTTGACATCAGTTCTCTGAGATTAAACAGATTCTTGATTAGGCATGTCCTGAACAAGTGCAATGCACTGTGCAAGTGTTTTAATATTATGCACCAGTGGATATTTTGAATTGCTCAATTAAACAGTTCCTAAATTTAAAATTAAAAAGAAAAGGTAAAGGAAGAAAGAAAACATCCCCACAATGAACAAAAGAAAAGTTATTATAGCATGATGGCACTTCCTTTGGGGAAAAGGGCATTGAAAAGCTTACCAGACTAAGGTGTACACCTATGCAAGATTTACATTATGCAAAATAATGTCCTGACAGTGGCAGTACTGGCAGATAGTATGAACAAATCAGTGCTTAACATGCTAATCTATTAAACACATTACTTACAACTTCCAACAGTTTTCAAGCATATAAGATTTTTTTTTCAAGCACTCATAAATAGTAATGCTTATTTAAGATAATTCAACATGCAATAAAAGAGACATAGAGAAGAATCCTCATTAGATTGAATAAACAGAAGGGAGTAAACTCATGCTGCGTATTTTTTCATTTCTAAATAATTATTTAACATAATCTATAAGAATTTGAGCTATCTTAGTTTTCTACTGCAATACAATGTAGATTACTATAGGACTGTAAATATTGGTCTTCTAAAACTGACACTCACGTTTATTTGGGGTAATCGTCCTCTACCCATCCCCAACCTGATTAAAGTTTCTTCAGTCTTCCAGCTATCCCCACCAACTTGGATGCTTCAGTTTGTGGATCATGCACCATTACTTTATCAGCACAATGCTGCTTTTCACAACTGAACCAAGCAAATTATTTGACATCTGATTAATGGATCTTCTTATTTCTCTGTCTCATCATAACACAGAATTAATGTTAAGAAATGTCTGATTACATTTGTAAAGAACTACCCAAATGATCTGTTGATCTGGACTTTATAGAATTAAAATTCTCCATGCCATTCTCTCCACGGTCCTGCACTTCATGGCCCAAATTTTCTTTCACCTACATTAGACTTCCCCTAGGATAACAACATAGACTTTTCTGGAAATATGCTGGTATAAGTAACAGGTAGCAAGAGAAGGACTCTGAAAGATATTTAGAAAAGGCACTGAAGTTCATTTGACTTTTTAATAAGAATAAACAAAAACTCCAAAATAACACCTCCACTCTAGCTCCGAATCCCAGCTCTTGAAACAGAGGATGTTTTCGATTCCTTTGATAACAAAAGAAAAGAATGCTGAATAAACCTATTATCTTTTCTGTGTGCCTATTTTCACTTTGATGTAAAATAAATAAAAAATGAACTGACAATTCTAAGATATGAAGACACCATATTGTTGTCACTCTTGTTCTTACAAATCTGATTCACTCATGCCGTTTAAGCTGCTGAAGCCTTTGAAGTTGGAAAATACTACCACATGAACTTCTAGCATTGGTAATTAAGACATAGTGTGGCAAATCAAAGGGGACGTGCTACCTAGTGTCTACAGTTCCTTCCTAAAAAAATGCAAGCTGAGAGTCATGATAATAAATCAATTGGTTCTGCCTTTCAGTAGGAAAAGACCTGTAACTTGTTATAATATAACTCAATCCCATCTTGTATCCAAGATCAATTCCTCTTTCTCTTCATTCTTTATTATCTTTGAAGTTCTTTGCCTTCAGACTAATTTTTCTTCTAGGAATGGAGGAGAACGCTGAATTTAAAAAAAAATGAGAAAAAAGAAAAAGAATCTCATAATTTGTGGGAAGAACAGGAGCATTTCCTTTCTCCTCTCCACTTACTACTACATATTTCTTCAAGTTGTTGTTTTCTCATAAATTTAATCAGGTTGATCTTCTCAGGCCATGCTAAGAGCTGAGCTGGCAAAACATAGCATATAAAGGTTTATTAGCACAACTGGATTATTTAATGTGTGTGAGCCTCAGGGAGTCTTATGTTCCGGGTAGCAGAGTACCTTCACATTTCATAATGTACTAAAAAATATAAACTACACAGCATTTCCATAAAAATAAATTGATATGTGCCCTAATTGAAAAGGTACAGAAAGCTCATTGCTATGTTAATTTGCTTACTACAGTAAACCATCGTATGGTGTATGTATTTTGGCTAAAGCAAAGTCATAGGTTTCATTAAAACATTTCTTTTTCTCATCTCTATTATTTTTATGGGTTAGCTTTTGCTTCAAAATGGGTAGCAGGATAACTAGCTGTTAAAAATTCATGGATACCTGGGGGGCACTGGGTAGTTTGTTTGATTCTAAGAAGGAAAAATAGAAAAATTTCTGCATAGTAATAACATAATTCACCATAACATAACTCAGGGCTTTAAACCGGCCTTTTCTGTCTGAGTTTCTATTCCTCAGATAAAGCTTTGGGCTCTTTCTCAGAACTATGTGCATCTCCATCTTCTATAAATCTGCGCTGGACTTATGGGTGGTCAGCACACCAATCCAGGCAGATTCTACGTGCCAAACTGTGCACGTGTAGATAGCACTAGCCATTTCCCTCCTCCGTCTATTGCTGTTAAGCAGCAAGGCCTGGAAGAACAGGATTTAGACAAACTTTGATAAACCGTAGTCGCACATGCAAAAGGCAGATCTCATGTGCTTACATCCTTCCCACTACCTTGGACTCCTCAAATTTATTAGTGCATTACCGTATAGCTGTTAGATTTCTGCTGAAAAAAAAGCTTTAAGCTCCTACTTGTATTGATGGGTGCTGTTTGAACAGCGCTGAATGCAATTTTGCTCATGGCTCCGACACTTACTGCATGATCCTGCAAAAATTATTCATTTTACCCAGAAAACCTCCCTACTTAAATGATAAGGTGCTTAAGACAGAGAGTGTTTTCTCATTATACATACGTACAGTGTCTTTTCTAAAAGAACCTGATCTTGTTTGGGATTTATAGGTGTTTTAAAAATAATTATTAAATACCTGTCCCAAAATGCTGTCTATTGTGACTTATGTCACAAAATATGGTATATCTTCAAGTATGAACAACTTACTTAGATTTAAGGTTGTTGTTATTTTTTGTTTTGTTTCTTTGTTTTTTGTTTACTCACAATATCTGTATCTAAATGCTTCCAAAATGCCAAATAACACAATTTTCCCTAGATATCTGAACTGTGATATTAAGTATATATGGATACATTCGGTGATATCCAAATATTTCCTTATGTTTTGCATGCCCAATACATAAAATTAGTACAGAATTCTGCCACAGAAATCCTGAGATGATAACTGCCATTTTCATTTTAAAATATATTGTTGAACACTAATATTATTAATAAAAGGGAAAAAAAAAAGGGGAACTACTTCACAACAATGACAACAGCAGCAAAAAAAAAGAGATCATCTTTTATGTAATTGTTTGTGCATATAAATATATATAGGAAACAAAGCAAATTCGTTTTTTGCCCTTCTTAAATCTATTCCATATCTGGAGAGAGCTTGCTAAGACAGTCAGACACTGCACTGAAAGAAACACACAATCAAATACCACCCAGTGCACATAAAGAGACATATTGTTCATCCAAACGAGTGTGCCTATAATAGTACAGACGCACTTTGCTGGCCCAGTGACAGCAATTTCTACTGAACAGATTATCCCTGCTGCTAGCAGAGGGGACATGAACATCTTAAAGATAAGATCATCAGATAAACTTGAAAAAACATTTTGACCTGACATTTTGAACTGACAAATTAATCCCTTATATTTTTCTGACAGTTTCCCAGCCCAGAATTAAAAACATTTATTTAGCAGTGACTCTTGTTAGAATCAAAACAAGCCTATGATTCACAGTTAATCAGGGAAATTCACAAAGCAAATGGAAGAATGGGTTTAAAATGCAGCAAGAGACTTTGCTGAGCATAAACATTTCACATATCTGATTAAGCTGGTCATTTAAGCTTTCTAAGTTGCACTCCATATTCCTCGAAGGCTTAAAGTGTCCTAAAATAAACAATAACAAAATTATTTGCAAGTAAATATCGAAAATAATCACAGTAAGGCCTTGTAACACTCACTCAACTAAAACTATATTTAAAAAGATACGAATAATCTTTTAGCTTAAGATCGCATTGTCTCAGGTAAATTTAAACCTGCACAATACCCAAACCAAAGGGATTATCCTTTTTCTTAAGGTGAATATATGCATAAACTCATATACAAGTAATTGAGTGCATGCCATGGCCCTTCATTCATCCAGTCATGATTTGTATGAGTCACAAATGAAAAGCCATAGCTATTAATAACACAATATATTCTTTGAATTTATTTTTTCCACAATATTGCTATTAACTAATGCATATAATGGAATATACACTTGAATTCGGTTAGTGCAATAGAGTCAAAAAACACTGAAGTTTTCAAAAGCTAAAATGGGTCAAGACTTGCCATGAGCAAAAAGTTAAAATTCCTGCTTAATATCAAAGCAGACAGTTGATATAATCTCTTATATTATTTAGGTAGTGATAAAATAGTTTTAGGCGTAGCTAATTAGCAGGCAATAGTATATTTGCAAGTAAGATACTAACACAGTTCTCCACACAGCGTTCCTCCAGCACAGAACCTGTCCTCACAAAGAAGCTCCTACCTGCACTGCCTCAAAACCTTCTTGCAATCCTAGTCTCTTAAATTGTTTTATATAAAGACTTCCTTCCCTCCCCCCGCATATTCCACAGCAAAAACACATAGATGGCTTTCAGTTCTTTGAAATGTTTTCATTTTTTTAAGAGGCATGTATTTTCCAATGCAAAGTATTATTAGGGTTAACGTGTTTTAAAATGAGAACTTTGATCTCTTGGTTTTTTTTTTTTTTTTTTTTTTTTTGTTGTTGTTGTTGGTTTTTTTTTTTTTTTTTTTTTGGCTGAACAAGTTTAAATGTAAAATCATCATGACAAGACACCATGTTTCAGTGAATTACTCCAGATACCAGCCTACTTTTCTTTTCTTATCACTTGGTTACAGCTGAGTGATTTTGGTTCTTGATTTTACTCCCTTGTAAAACTTCCTGGAAAGAAATTCCTTTTTTCCCAACTTTCAGAAATTTATTTATAAGACACATGCCTAATGTACGCAATAAGATATCCAACTGTTGAAAAAAACCTGTCTTTTTTCCTCTCCCACTTATATAAAAAAAAGTTTTTCTTTTCTTTCAATGATATTGCAGCAGAATATACATACAAACAGTATCTTTATAATATATCACATAGTAGAGCCTAAACATATTGAAATGATACACAGCATAGGAAGATTCCATAGAGAAATGACTTGCGAGAAGAAACAGCCCATTGGAAAGCCATATAGGTCTCTGAAAGACTGTGTTCAGTTACAGCATGCACTGAGAGTTTACAGCACTATAATAGTAATAAAAAATAATAATAGAACAAGAAATCAAGCTTAGAGACAATTGAAAGGAGGAACAAGAAAGGCTAGCTCAGTTTTAAAGGCATTTTAAACATCCTCTAAAAGAGGTAAGTGTCCCTAAACATGTTTAATATATCATATGGAAAAAATATATAATTCTTCACAGAAAATTTCTTCACAGAAAAATATCTTCTCCAACTTAAAAAAAAAAGGAAATTTATATTTGCAAAACAAACAACAAACAAAATTGCCCTGCTTAAGAGGTGCCATCAATTTATATAAGGACTTGTGAAAAAAAAAAATCCATTCATAGATGGGACAAGAAAGTCTTGCAAGAACATATGCGTGTGCTTGCTTCCTCTCTGGCTGTAAGCAAAGCTATGTATATGCTGAAGCATTTTTGAAATCAGAGTCTAAAATTAGAAACCATAGCTGTACCTAACTGCATTCCTGTTCTGTTCATGGTCAGCTAATATCCTCCCTGAGTCACCATTTTACCTCTAAGAGTTTATTTTTTACATAAAGAGTCTGTGTCTAAAGTGAGGAGGAAAAAATAAGATCACCCTCAAGATTTTCTGATCCCCTGAAGGATTTATATCTCTTTTCTTTCCTTTTTATAAACAAGGATATTACTTTAACAAATATCCGCCTTTTACAATTAACGTACCGGGATCCTCTCAAAATCACAAGTTAGGATGTGCATCTCATTCATGGAAGTGACATGACAGGCGTTAAATCTGACAACACTCTTTTTTCCCATAAGAAAATATTCATAAATGTTTCCTGCCCCAGTGATTCATTTCATTTTCAGTTTCAAATAGATTTCGCTTCACACCTAAGGCTGTCAGATACATACTATGGTCTTGGTTTTAAATTTAAAAAGCATCAAGGGAATGAAGGAGATAACACCTCTTTTATTTCAGTTTAGAGAAAACAAAAAAAAAAAAATCACATTCAATATCTATGTATTGCACAGACTACCTGTTATGCTTCACTTTGTCCTTGAAAAGCTGAAAAAAACCCACATCAACTAAAAATAGTAAAGGTATGCCACTTCTCCCAACATTTCAAGTACATGGATATGCAAAAACCTCAAGCCCTGACACACACAAAACAGAAGAAATGAACTACTGCATGCAAAACACCTCTTCCTCTCCCTGCCCCTCTCAGCCTTAGCTGAGTGCTGAGAGCTGGGAGCACCAGAGCTATTTTGGTTTAAGTTCATTTTGGTTTTTTGGGGAATTTTTTCCTTCTCCCCACTTACACAACATCCCTAGCTTTTGTCAATGTCCAGAGGCTCTGCAGTGCTAAGCACAGCATCATAAAGATATTCTTAAAATCATTTAATCTTTCTAAGATTTGTGTGGGTTTTTTTTAAACTGACACTGTCTAAATTCAGGACGGGGCTTAAACAGTGGAAAGAAATAGGGCTCAAGTATGTTGAGCTGCTTTCCTAAGTAAGGATAAATAATTCAGTACTTCACATGTTTCCCAAATCTGGGAACTAGTCAGAAGTGTGATGTACAAGGGAATCCTGCTCAACAGAAACAAACAAACAGAGGAGCGGGTTTTAAAGTCTTCTAATCTCACACTGGATAGTTTTAGGTCAGGAGGTAAAAAGGTGAATGAAACCCTGTAAGAGGCTTTATCGACCCACCAGATAGATCAGCAATCAATGTAGTGAAGGAAAAAAGATGGGCAAAATCAGAAAAAAAAGGAAAAAAAAAAAAAAAAAAAAAGGAGTAGTGAGGATTTGTTTAAGTCCACAGGAGAAACAAAAGATCTAGGGAGACGAAACATGAAATAGTTTGTGGGAGTAAAAGTGGAGGATTCTGGGTAAAGGCAATCAAAGACATAGGGTTTTTTTATTTCAGAAAAAAGAAGTCTGTCTGCGAGGTGGAGCTGTGAAGATCCCACACCTCTAGTAATTAGTGTACTGCTAATTAAGCTGCCACATTGGTGAGGCAGATATTGTAGGTGTTAGCAGGATTTAAACACACCTTTATCAGTGGGCTCTTTCTTCCAGTTTTCCAAAGCTGGAGCTTCTATTGATGCAGACACCCCTGGTAAACACTGCACTCTGGTGAATGATCGCTTTCTCTCAGTGTCACAAAGGCAGTAAGCAGAAGCTCGAATCTGAAAACTACACATGGTTTCATAAAAATCTAATTCTGTAAGGTCACATTAGGTTACTGGAAATGACTCTCTGCCCAGTATTAACTATATTGTGCCCCTGCCTTAAGGATGTGCTGTGCCCTCCTTGGAAAAAAAATGACAACAAAACCCTAGACTGCTTGCAGGAAAATGCCGATGTTCCTGATTCAGTCACTCTTGGACTGTTACTGAAAAGCACCTCCCTGCCAAAGGGGCAGGAGCTCCAAGCACTCCATGACTCCTGGGACCCGTACCTACAGAGGTAGATATTTAAATGTCAGCAATAACTAAGCAGTACTGTATAATTGTTTAACACTTTGGATTGACTAAATAAAGAACATACTGTAAACTCTGATCCCAGTTTTCCAAGTTCTGTTGATACCAGCCTAGTGACCTCTGAACCTGATGTTTTTTCTAGTTTTAAGGTATTTTCACTAAGGGCAGTCAAATTTTTCTGAGAGTACAAGGTCCTTTCCTAATCTGAGATTGGATATTGATGCAGAATTCTGTGACTTTATTTAAGGGCTTTGATTCTTCCAGAACCAAAAGTAGAATTTTCATTTTCATCTTTCTTTTTCGTGTGATACAATAAAAATCACACAAAATCAGAAAGCCAGACTGAAATAAAGAGAGAGGGAGGGAGAGAGAAAGAGAGGAGAGGGGAAGGGCGGAAAAAGTAAGTGGGAGGGACAGAGAGGGAAAGCATGTCAGAGTGGGAAAGCAAGAGAGTGTGTGAGTGCATGAGCAAGAGAAAGAAAAGCAAGAGCAAAGAGAAATAGAGGGGAAGGGAGAGAGGGAAAGGCAGAGAAAAAAAAAAGAAGGGGCAGAGAGAGAGAGAGTGAAAAGGGGAGACGAGGAGAAAACAACAGTCTTTTGGCTGACTAAAATATGGCCAGGTAAAAAAAGCTGGTGAAATGGACTCCAGGAAACAAACACCTGCTTACTTCATATGAAGCCTGGTGACACTTAAATCTTATTTATTGTGTCAGAATTACTAATGAGAATTGGTAGTAAGAGCAGATCACAAAAGAGAGGAGTGATGATTTCCTCTATGTACCTTTCCATCCCAGGTTCAGTCTCCCATACCAGAACTGCCAGCTGGGGTGTGTGCACACGTGTCAGACTTCTCAGTTCACTGTTCCAATAATTAGCTCAAGATTAACTTCACTCAGAAACAGTCATCCAGAACTCTGCAAATGACTTTTTTTTTTTTTTTTCCCCCTTCTCTTGTGCCTTCATATGGAATCCACATCCAAAGCTCTGTCTAAAGCATAGTTTGACACTTTACACACAACATGACTTTGTTGAGACTTTCCCAGTGGGAAAGCAAGCATACCGACACGCTCCTGCCTGTCAGGGATCTTCAGCTGCTGGGGGCAATCAGGGTTTCAGCCCACTGTGCCCCCCTGAAGCTCCCTTTAACATCTGAGGCTAACACACTGCGATACACTTAAGCAATTATTCTGGATCAGATACCTCAGACTGAATATGATATTTTGGTGTACTTTTAGTAGGGAAATTTAATTAGAATTACCCATGGATAGTTTGAAAGGGAATCTGCAGATCATTTATTACTGGCCTGTATTTACTGATGCAGCAACAAACCCATCTGGTTAGGCCCTATTCCTTAATTAGTTCATTTAACATTTTTGTCTGAAATGAAACCAACTACAACTGTATATACTGCACACAGCATAAATCACTCTCTCTATATTATGTAATAAAACAACTTAATGGGGAGTGCTTTTAGTTGAGGCCAATCTTTCTATATTTCATTCATTGTGCCAGAAAAGTCAGTGTGAAATTGTGACTACAGCTGGCTGAAAGTAAGGGATTATGACCTCTCTTCACAGCGATTACATGCTAAAAATTAATTGTGCTCCCCCCATCACTGTAGCATTGTGACTCCTTAAGCAGAGTGTAGGTGGGCGTGGGTGAGATGCATGTAAGAACAAATAGATTACATGGTGCACAAATCAATGCTTGTTATTGCTAAGTCATAAAAAATGGTTTCTAGCTAACAAGTACTGAAAGAAAGAAACAAACAAGTTTAATTTAATTACCAGTATATCTAGTTTGTACACTGGAGTAACTGAACTGAGATAAATTGAGACTGGTACTCATCTGTATGTTCTATTAAGATGCTGGTACAGCCAGACATATCTTTCAAAGCACTGAGTTTACCCCACCAATCATGTAAAAAAATACCGCAGTCCTTTTCTATGCTGCATGTAATATATTAGGTCTTGTTTCTTTTAATGTTACAGCATCTTTCTTCTCGGTGCTCCTTCTTGCTAGCATTTGCTACAGGAAATATTGATCTCTGCTTCTTCAAAATGAGATTTTCTTGTACCTTTTCTTACTCGGCAAACCTTTCAGTTTGTATGTTTGATATTGCAGATTCTCTCTCTGGGGAAATCTCTGTTCTGCCACTTCACAGTTTCTTTCAGCAGAATTTTTTCACACTTCAAATAGCATTGCACTTTGCCAATTGTGAAAAAAATAACTGGTTTGTTTTATTGTATACATTTAGTTACACTTAAACCATTAACAAGCAGCTCAAAGGCCAGATGAAGCATCAGATCATCTATGACTTAGCCATATCCTTTCCCAGAGGTTTACAGCATGGTAAGCTCACACAGCTTCAGAGAAACTTCAGTATTTGTGTGACAGCAAAGCATATGAAACATCTTAATTTGCAAACTCGCTCATTCCTCAGAAGGCAGTAGAATTAACACAGGAAAAATGGACTTTTCACACAAAATTCAACATGGTACATAAACACATTCAAAACAAATGTATGTAGGTTGCTCCAAAAGTAATGCCTCCTATTTATTTCCACAAAAACTACAACAGATACAAAAAGCACAGTAACACTATCTGATAGAGCAAATTCTCAGCTACAAACCACTATTTTTTTTCAGTGTAGTCACCAACATTAGCTATGCATTTTTGCCAGTGATGAACAAGAGCCTGCATGTTGTGTTCATATAAATCTGCACCATTGCCACTACTGAAAGATACCACCCACCACCTCACTGTGCTCACATCCACTGTTTGGTCTCTAGAAACATTCAGCAAGCGTCCATGAATGTCAATGAGTGCCATTTTTCTGCATGGAGGAATTCAGTGACACACCTTTGCTTCACATACACTTCGATGTCAGACACCATTCTGTCAGACTGCCCCTCTGCTGCCATCTGTCACACAGCAACAAAATGCAATGGAATACTGGTGGGAAGGTTCAGCCCCTACTGCCACAGCACCAACATCCACCTCTGTTGTCATGGGCCAACATAATAAAATAGGAGGCATTACTTTTGGAGCAGATCTTGTATATAGATAATGCTCTCTGAATATTTGTTTTTGCATTACTTTAGAGACGTGCTTCAATAACCCTTCATTTCTTGGTTTATATGTCTAACAGAGGTGAGAGGCTTCACTCACTCGCTGACAGATGGTAAAGCTCAGTAACGCTTCCTGTGGGTTGAAATTGTGTCTTTATGATCAGCACAGAAAGGGCAAACAAAGTACGGTAAATAATATACAAAGACCACTGATGATGGTGGTTGAAAATACAGCTGTGAACATGGGCAGTGGTTGAGCTGGAGTGAGTGAACTCTGCTTGTGCTGCCATATCATTCTAATCCATTATCTTTATTTTCCAGTGCTTTTGTATTTATTTTCCTTTGCTCCTAGCATCACATGAACCACTTTACAACATGCGACTCAATTTTCAAAAATGCTTTGTCACCACATTTTCCATGACTTCAGTGGGAATTGCTAGTCTCAGAACTTATCCATAATTTATTTACTCTTCTTTAAACAAATTAAATAAAAATGGCTTTAGAGAGTACCTTTAGGTCTTCATTTTAAGAATGTTTCTAGTAGCAACATCTGTGTGATCTTTTTCCAACAGGACAGAACAATAACAGTTTTCAGTACTCTTCTTTGAATAATTTCAGTTGCTGTGTGGCAAGCTGATTAATTATGTATGGGAATGATATGATTTTATAGAGGTGGAATATTTGTACTTAACTGCATCTCATTGATTTATTGCATTGGTTACATGTTTTTTCTTAAAAAAGAAGTTGAATGGACGTTATCAATTCTAAATCTTGCCAATTTTTTTTTTTTCAATTTTAATAAGCTTAAATAGTTTCAGATACCACGCATATTTCTGTATTTAGTATCTGCTTTTGATTACATCTCCAATCCTTACATTTTGAGATGATTCTGTTTAACACTTGCTGTATTTTGCTGAGCATAGCAGATGAAGATGTATCCTATGTTTCATGGTACACTGGGAAGCAAGTGTATTCAGACCTAGATAGAGAAGGAATGAAAATACAAGATCCACAATGATCTTAAGAAGTCACATGCTCTAAATAACACATTGTTTGGTCTGTTATTAGTAAATTACCATCTGATCTAAAAACTGACTCCCTCCTCATTCCAAGGAAGACATTAAAAAAAAGAACAAACAGAAAAAGTCTTGCAAAAAGTGGCTCATTTATAAAGAACTGCTATAATAGCAAACAACTGTAATTACAAAGTTGTAATGGGGACATAATTGAATGTGTTTTTGATACATATACAAGAGAAAAGGTACATGCCATTTTCTTCCTATGCACACAGGTATCCATAAATGTAAATGACCTTCCCTACAGCCAGTAACCAAACTGCCATCAGGCCACAGGCTGCTCTGCCTGTGTCGTGGTATGGCAGAGCTGCCAGTCATCTCCTGCCTCGAGTGTCGGCTTGTGCTTACCGTATCTGCAATCTCTTTGAGTATAAATGGATGTTTGCTGGACTCTAAGACCACACAAATCACCTCAGGTGGAATAATAATTGTACTTGTAGCAGCAGCCAAGCTATTTCATGGACATGTTGGGGTGGCAGAACAGTGAATCAATTTATAAAAGAGTGTGCTGCATTAGATAAAGCCAAAGCCCTGACGGCTTTATCTGATGGGTTCAGTTTGTTTCTTAGAAGTAAGTCGCCCTGAAGCATTTTGCTGAGTTTTATCGAATAGTCACTTTATTTTAAGCAAGAACACAGGCTTAATAGGAAGGGGGAACTTGCTGAAAGGTCACCTGCAGCCAGGTATTATTATCTGAGCATACGCAAACTTTGCAACATGTAAATCTCCCTACAAACTGACAAATAGCATTCATCTCCTATGATTTGTTTGATGCCTGTTCCCATACTTATAACGCTGTTGCACTGTCTTAAATATTTCAATATAATTTTCATATAACAAGCATGGACAATGTAAGAAACTATACTGTAATCAAAAGAGAATAAACAAGGGTGGAATTCAGTTCACTCAGCACAATTCTTTTGTGATAGAATATATTCTAAGACAATTTCCAGAATGGCAAATTGAACAAACACACAAATAAACTTCTATACATCTTGGAATCATGATCACACAGAGTAATTACAACTAGGTGCCAATTTTACTTACTGCCAGCAAAACCATAATTAAATGTTGGAAAAAAAAATTGAAAAAGGGGAGGAAATCTTATGAGTTTTGGAGACTATATTCTCATTTTTTTGTCTTACACGCCAAAGGTAAAAAAAATAAATAAATCACAGTTTAAACAAATGTGTATGTTGTAATCAATTATTTTTCTCACAACAAATATGCCAAGTCCTATGAATTATTTAGGATATGATTTTTGGCCCCACCTCACTCTTCCTGCCGCATATGTTGGTAATTCATTAGCAGCAAAGCATTGCAGCACTTCTCCCTCTCTACGACCTGCCAGCTCCCTCCATCTGGCAGCAAGTCCTTGGGAGAGAGAGAATCTGTAGCTGCTCTGTCTGAGCAAGGCCTGTGTTCAAACAGTCCTCGCTGTAACCTCTCCGTAAGCAGTGTTTTGCTGTTGCTCTTCCCCATGACATGATTCTGTGCCACGACACAAATGATGCATGAACACAGTGCTGCCATTTGACCTGCTGTGCAACTGAAAATGGCAGAAATGCTGCTGCTTGAGGGATCCATGCACACATGTGCTTGTGAATGTAGAGAGCAGTGTGTGTGCCTCCAACTAGTGACTGACTGCCTGTGCCAGCTGAAAAGGAGGAGGAAGACTTCCCTCCCTGTGTTAATGTTTTACGTGAGTGCTATATGTAGGTGCTTTTCCACAGCAGTCTGAGTGCCTGGCTGCGTCAATGTGTCCCTGGACTCAGCTTCACTGCTGTCTGAATCCACAAACAGGAAGGCAGCAGCCATATCTCTCATCTGGGCAGAGACATCATGCTCCAGCAGCTGGGCTGGAGGAGGCCTGGGCCAGGGTGGCTGGAGAAGGCAACCATGCCCTTGGCACGAGCATGACTTGGCATGAGCAACAGTCATGGTCCAATGACAGCCTTTGACAAATTTTCTGTTCGTTTCCAACCTCAGTGAATTCAGTAGAAATGCATGTGTTGTAAAGCAAGAATTCAGTGTAACTAAGATTATCACCTTTGTCTCAAAATATGTTTGACCCATTAATTGCCCAGATCTAACTAAGATGAGTGTATGACGTATGTATTTAAATGACTATGTGGTCCTGCTCATTTCCAGTAGAGCACTTGACTTTGTGATATGCCAGTGCACTAGAGTGGAAAAGTTGTGGCAACTTCATCTATTGAATAATTAATTACTTTATTGAATTAAATATGAAAATGTTATGGGTCATATAGAATTTCTCACACTATTTAGTAATAGAGTCTTTTTGTTACTTTACCTCATAGCAACGTCTATTTTATTTACTCCCCATTCTTAACATGTACGATGCTGCAGTATTTTATACCAGCAGCCACATAAAAACATCAGATACTGTCAAGTGGGAAGTGAAGGTTTTGACAGTAGGCTACTTGGGTGTTGTCAGCTTGGAGGCTGACTGGTACTGCAGGACAGGCTTCTTACTTCAATGTCTAAAAATGAAACATAGTTAATATGGATATTTAAGTAGTAAAGGCTAGTTTCTTGGGAAAAAATGTTTAAGCATCTGTCCATCCTTCTCAGCACCAGTCTCTTACTGTCTATATATTAAAGATGAAATAATATTGTGATAGTCCTCACCACAACCCAGAGGGCTAGAAAAAATGTAGACCAAACACACTGTGACCAGAATTAGCAGGACTCACAGAAGGCGATTTGCTACAAAACTTACCAGATTAACTGCAATGTTTCCTAGCAATGGAGCCTGCATCTTCCCCATTAACCACTTTTTCTTAACATATGTTAAGAATTTTACGGGATAAATTCAGCCTCACATCTCCCCACAGCTGCACCAACCAGAACACAGGGGAGTCTGCTGGAGAAGCTTCAGTTAATGTTTACTGTTTGCCAGAAAAATCTGAGATGAGATGACAAGTGATCTCTCATCACTGGGAATATTAAGGTAACTAATGTCAAAACATAAGAAGTTAAGATTTGGTAACAGGAGCATTGACAACACATAGTTGCCAAATTCAGGAATTGTACAATAGCACTGTTTCACCTGTAGGAAACACGCATGCAATATTTGCACTGGGACAAAGACATAAAACATACGGGTAGAGTATGTTACAGGCAGGAGGTGAAAAATACCTGTATAGAGCTAAAAACTCAAAACCTTATTAGAAGTTAGTCGAGTGCTGTATCTTGAGGCTATGAAATTCTAACATTCATTTCTGAACTTGCTTGGTCAACTCATGGAAGCATT
This sequence comes from Pavo muticus, assembly GCA_016647715.1. NCBI lineage: Eukaryota > Metazoa > Chordata > Aves > Galliformes > Phasianidae > Pavo > Pavo muticus. The sequence continues at coordinate 83,199 of JACDJE010000150.1, read as the reverse complement.
TGAATAAAATAAATCAGACAGATAGGCATGTGTAGAGAGGAGGAGCTTACCGCACTGCTGTAACCAACATACAACAGAGTTGTAACAATGCCTGCTAAAAACTGTCCTGAAGCATTTCTTATTTTTCCTCCAATCCATCTAGCAATATTTCAACTATCAGGTCCAAGCTTTAAGCCAAAATAGGCAATTAAACAATTATTATAATTAATAAAGGCCAGAACAGCATATATTTGATACAATTAATATTGTTTTTTTTTTCCTTGTGATCAAAACTACATTGTCTTTAAAAACAAACAACCTGGAAAACAAAACAGAGTAGGTTCATGTGCTCTTTGAAGGGTGAATGCTATGCTTTAGCAGAAAACTGCAAGCTGCTTCCATTGTTAGAATTAAAAAAACAAAAAAGCAACAAAAAATGTTAGCAATAAAATGCAGTCAATTCAGGCTCTTTCTGCTTCAAGTTGAGAATCTGCCAACGTGTATAAAAAAAATTTGCATTTCAAAATGAAACGTGAAATCCCTCTCTACCTGTTTGAAATTAAAAGAAATCCCAATGGAGCTTGTAAAATATGTCTATTGTTTAATGACCTTCTAATACTAGTGAAAGAACATCCAAGATCTTTGCAGAGATTTCTGGTCTAATCAGGTTAATGACAGAAGCCAAGGCCAGGACTACAGCAAGCTGTTCGTTAGCATTTGATATTTCTGGCAAATAAACTCACTGCTGTTCATCCATTAAGTTCACATCCAAGAAACAGTAGCAACTGCTCCTGAAATTCAGTACAGAACATTCTGCTCTCTACTGAATTCTACTGCTGTAAAGAAGCCACCATTGGCTTGAAAGAGGAAGTCAAGATGCTTTCAATGGCTTCAGTTAAACAAGTACAGCAGTAAGGCTCCAGCTGAACAGGGCAAAAGCTAATCATTTATTTATTTTTTAGCCATTTCTCAATATGTTAGAAAGAATCTGGGGATATTTTGTTCTTCATTGAGATGCAGGACAGGAAACAATAAAAAAGAAGCACCCACTATTAGGTTCTCAGCCTTTGTACAGAGATCATGGTTCAGTGATCATGTTCTGAACATGACATAATTTTTCATAAGTACTGTTCAATCCATCAAGTGCAAGATTTCTGATTTCCGTTGGCCTTTAAGTCTCAGCTTAATGTCTCCTTTGCAATCAGTATGCACTGGTGAGCTAAATGAACATAAACACACTTGCTAGGGCTGATCACTGACCAGCTTTAAAGGGCCCGGAAGAGCTGTTTTCTTCAGCTGGATTGTCAGTTAAATCTATCTCAGCAAACACAGTATATATGAGCACTTGATTCTGAGCCATTTACTTAGACAGTACAGGGAAATGAAAGATCTGCTGAGGTCAGACTGAGATGTGTATAAAACTGATGGCCTGTTTGGCCAGCAGTTATTATTTTCCTATTCACTAAGGGAGTTCCTGGGCTGCAGGCTGGCAGCCCTTATTATGGTTTGGAGTTGCAAAACGCCTCAGACTTCTCCAGGCTCCCAGTGTGAGCCCTAATTCCCTCTGCTGCCAGGGGAGTCCTGAATGACATCTGTCACTGACAGCCTTCAGGAGCTGCTCGGGTAACTCCTGATTCCTCATTCAGAGAAGGACTTCTCCCCTTGCATGAAGAGGACAGCGAAGAGAAGAAACTACTCCTCCTGAGAATATTGCTATGCCAGTGTAAGAAGTGTCAGCGGAGAAGCTGTCTGCAAGGCTGCCTTCTCCCCACCAGTATTACTCCTAACCATAGCAATCACTTTGATCTATCCTCACGCATTTTCCTACTATACTGTAAAACGTACTGGAGATAAGCACAGAAATAGTCACATTCAGAAAATGAGCTAAAGGAAAAGCTAAGGGATCACTCAGTGATCCTTGAGGGTCCGTTCCAACTCAGGATATTCTGTGTTTCCACATATGACATGGACCACATCTACACAGTACAGCAAAGCACTCTGCAGAGAGATCCATCAGATTCCCCTAGAGGGCTTCACTGAAACTGCTTTGGAATCCAAGCTATTATGGTACTAAACACTAGCTTGGATCAGTGTCGTGTTAATTCCTTCTATTGCCACCCAAGACCTACCTAGCTCTTTTTGTGGATGGAGGAAACACATCATCTGGGTTTAAGATACAAACTTTGCCTGGATGCCAGCTTGAGGCACATACAAAATCACTGAAGAAGTGTAACAAAGACCAAAAAATTGAATGAAAACTTTCAATAAACAAATATCACACAGCACTGCCTACATTTAGTGTTCATTTAACATGCCTAAAGTGCTGGAAGTTAACTAACAAGCTTCTCAGTTTCTGAGCAAGGAAAACAGGGAGTTTATAATTCTTTACAAATTAGAAGCAGACTGCTCCTAATGGCTCAGCACCTAGAAGAAAGAGCAGAACAGGTATATTTACAGCATAAATATAGTCCCTTTACATTTATCTTTCAATGTTGCCACTGTATCCAATTGAAGCCTCTTTACTAGGAAGCAAACCATGGGATTTGCCAACCTAGTCAGAAGAAAGGAATGATGAGAGACAGATACCCTGATAAGGTTTTATAATCTAATTCTCCAACTGTGGCATACAGCTTTAACTAGCCAAACAGGCACCTTCTGTTTTCTTACTGCAAGTTACAACTTACTTGTGCAGTCATGCAGTTCCCTTTGAGGAACTCCTGAATGATACTTTGCCATGAAATTTAAACAGTTATGGACATGGAGTCTCCAAAACTGCAATGATTATGCAGCCTACGCATCATAAGAGTTTAACACAAGCAGGTGCAAAGGTACTAAGTGAGTGGCAACCTGTGATAACCTGTGATAACCTGGGAAAAAAAAAAAAGGAAGTATTTCACAGATACCTATTTCACATATAGATATACATCTACTGCGAAAATCAGCTAATGGTTACAGCACCAGCTCCCAGCCAGGTAAGAACATCCTCCAGGCTGCTCTAAATTCAACTATTTGGCTTTGATCCTCAAGAAAATACAGCCTAGCCATCTCCCCTCTCTACACCAAAATGAACAATACACTTCAGCAACTGCTGACTAAAAAACCTCACCAATCTATTCAGAAGACACCATCAAGGGTTCTTCCATACACAAAAAAATTCTGACAAATTAAAGGATAAATGTTTTAGTTGGTTTATAATTGCTCACTCTAGACAAGCTTAACTACAATTTATTTCACCTGAGGTGTGCAACAGTATACATCTCTCCTATTTGTGAGAGTTTATATTCCCCTTGACCTTGCTCCAAGTGCAGTGGAGATTATTTTCCACTCAGGGTACTCTTTCTTTGCAGCTTCAGAGCTATCATCCTCCAGTGCTCTCTTCCACCCAACTCCCAGCAGGTTTCTAAAACCCTGGTGGCCCAGGAGCTCTGTCCTTGCTGGGTCTGCATTTCCAATGGATTCCAGGCTGGCGACTGCATCTGCACTTCTACAAAGGGGACATCTCTGAATGTAAAGATGAGAAATTGCCCGGAGCTCTGAGGAGCCTGCCAGGCTACTAACAGTGCAGGTAGAAAGGAAGCAGCATGGAAAGGGAAGCAGAACAAGGCAGAAAGCAACAACTGATGGCAATGGTGATGAAATCACGGGAGAGTAGGAAGGTACAAGATCATGAGATAGTGCCATTTTAGAATGAGAGAAAAGAATCACAAGATTGTAAATTAACTACTTGCAATAAATAAAAATAAGGTAAAAAAGCCAAAAAACAGATGGAAGTAACAACATACTTTGGTACATTATAAAACATTCATTACAAGACCGCCTGCAGCAGAGGCTGAAACCTCATTACTCATTTGTACTTCTCTGCACCAAATGTGTGATATTTACAGTTATGATTAGTTTATAGACTAGTTGAAGCTTGGATCAATGCCTGGTTTTGTTCTTTGGCACTTCAGATGGCACTTGAGCCATCTTCAGGGTAAACAGATATGACTGAAATAAAATATATAACATAGAGTTGCTAAGAAGTATCTCAAACAGCAAAGCCACCACAAACGAGATCTAAAGAAAGATACTCAGAAAATTAGAGATGAAAGCAGACTGGTGGCAAACATTTCAGATATGGCACACATTCATATCCATTGAGACAGTTAATGAATTAACCCCTACAAATGGTACTGCTTTTGAAAAGGAAAATTACGGCCCGATATCAGCTGAATCATTCCTTCTCCAGTTTGCTGGACGTTCATGCTGTACCACAGCCTACACAGAGAATTAGTTTTCTCTTACAGTGGTTGTTATGCATTAGTCATGAAGAAAAAGAGAAATAGCAGGCCACATTGTGCTCTTATCAGAATTTTGGTATGAGGAAAAAGAAACTAAAATTTTTATGTAGTTTTCTCAAAGTACCTCAAAACACTTGTTCAGTGAAGGTTGACTCTGAGTCAGGGCAGAATCGTAGTTGCTAGTAGTGTTTTAGGATGCTTCTCAAATAAATGTGAGCTGTCCAAGGGCTCTGCACTTGCAACATAAATAAATTTAAAAAATACCGGTTATAACTGCTGCAGGAAGGATGTGCAATGAAAGGGGAGGAGGAAAGATTGCTGAATAGAGAAAGGCCAAAAGGAATTAACTGGCTCACCCTGGGAAGGTTGGAAGCTGGGAAAAATTAGCAGCTGAAAAAGAGCGCATCGCACAAGAGCTTTTTAATCTTCTTTCAAAGGAAATGGAAACAGACTGTTGCTGCTGGAAGAACCAGACTCTTTAGTAGAGTTAATAATGTTTTTATTGCGGGTTTAGTGGGTAGAAGTAATTGACTGTGAGGCCATATGAGTGACAGAGTTGATCCTGAGTGGGTGAATTTTAAAATCAGAAATGAGTCAAACTAACCCTTTCAGCAGCAGCAGCAATTTGTTGAATCAGCTCATATTAGAACAAATACTGTCTAGCTGCACCTTGCATGGTTCCCTCCTTCCAAAACTGGTAAACGCAGATCTGATAATAGAATTCTACTACTACTTGAGCAAGAGCTGTCTCTACCGCAAATGAGCTCTCTTTTAACTTTATGATTCAATGCATTCAGCTCTTTGACTGATTACTTTTAGGAGCAATTGTCCCAATGATTACTAACTAGAACTTCCCTCTAAGTCTCAGTGAGGAATTAATTTCTGTCTAAAACAATTAGTGTGCTCTTACCAACCCAATGCAGAGCCCAGAGAGTCATGTGAAAGCAAGCATCTATTCTGTTGACTATGAAAAAGGCACTCTTTGAATGACCCCAAGTTATCTGAGTTGAAATTTTATTTTTCCAGATTTATGGTTGGCCTTCTTTGCCATTCTTTATTAAATATTAGCATTTGTGGGGGGGGAAAAAAAAAGATTTTTTCTTTCTTTCTCTATTTTTATATGTTAGTTGTGGTACTTCATACAGCAAATCTAAGGCAGTGTTTACAAAGTTAACTAACACAAAGACATTAACAACCTGAGGAATATCAGATTGCTGGCTGCAAAGCAAAACAGAAAGAAGAAAATAACTTGCAAAGAGATGAACACAGACAAATATATTATTTACAGAGGTCTACATCAAATGACTCAAGCACATGGATACACACTTATGCTGTTTGCCACAGAAAATGCCAAAAGAGTTTTCTACAACTAAATGATGACAGACTTGTCTACAGGTGAACACTTGTTAGGAATGAGGAGTGGGGGGGAGGAGTCTTAAACAATTATCTGTATAAACACAGAAAACACATGCCTCAATGCCTCATGTCATCTCTGCAGTCCTTAAAAGAACCATTTAAAAGTTTAATCCCCTCCCCCCCCCCTTTCCTTATATTGGATACATTCTGGATTTGATCCCTCTTATTTAACAGCAAAATTAAAAAAAACACCAAATTATCCTAAATGTTTAAAACAAAGGCTAACTGGTATTTTCTATGTTCACAACAAAGGGACCCTCAAAACAAAATGAGATACTGAAAACAAATGAGCTTTAACTGCGAAGTCTCCTACAAGAAGTTTCTACAGACAAAATGAGATTTAAAACCATTATGAACATATGAACGAATAGCAGAATTAGTGTAATTAATGATAATATATGCTTTCAAAGGAAGATTACAAGTTGACCTAAACCCTGGAGCACATTCTCTAGCTGTTCGAAATAAGGATTAGATGAGTATAGGGATGTACCGTGGTACGTCTGTCACCTATGGGCCTTTCTGAAGAATCTGGTTTTGGCTAGTTCTAGAAAGAGGGCATCCTTTTTTCCAGGATGAAATTTCTGTGCTCCTAACTAACTCTTAAGTAAATCAGAATTTGTTTCCAAATTTGGTTAAGGGCAGTCTTTATATGTTTATTTATTGTCTCTTCAGAGGTTTAAACATTATTTATACAACAACTGTGATCTAAAAGATGCATCTTAAAAATCCATACCTTGTTTATATATATATATATATATAAGTTGCTCTGAAAATAATACCTCCTGTTTATTTCCATGGACACTACAATAGATACAAAGAGCACAATAACACCATTTGATACAGCAATTTCTGAGCTACAAAGCACTATTTTTCAACATAGTCACCACCATTAGCTATGTGCTTTTGCCACCAACACCCACCTCTGACATTGTGGGCCAACATAATAAAATAAGAGGCATTTCACTCAGAGCAGCCCTCATATAAATGATAACACCAAGAAAAAATAGACTAGCCTAAACCTAATCTTGTGTTTTTAGTACAGTATAATTACTTTTCAAAGTCTTGGTCTTGAGCAATTCAGGCTGTAATACTGAAAGGCCACCCTCTTACTTCTATTCATATTTGATTATGTCCCCAACTCCCACTTTTATTTGTACTTAACAAATGCTTAACAAAAAATATAGGTGACAGTATCTTCTGGCATCAATCTATGTCATGTTACGTTCCCTGTGCTCTGCTGCTCTTGTTCTACTTCCAGTAAAAGATGTTTCTCACTGTTGAGCACAGATTTGAAATTCAGTTTTTGCATGTTCTTACATAGAGCTTTTATTTGTCTATTTCTTATTAAAAATTAAACCATTTAATTGCCAAACTTAGAAGGAATAGCAGTTTGATGCTACAATCAAGTTGTCTTTTTTAAGCCAGGCTCAAACAGGGTATAGGGATGCTATGCTGCTATCATTACATTCCACTGCCATACCAAAACTGACAGTTTGCAGTCTTTGAAAGAAAAAAAATCAACAACAAACATGCCATTCTACAGAAAGTACATATTTCATTAATATTTCCTCCGTCACATGATAGTTGTAATTATTAGACGCAATAATAGTACAGAATTACTATGTTTTGTATTATCCTTGTACCCAGACACATTTCAAGTGATCTACAAGCTCAGAACAAAAATGAATCTTTACTTCCAAAATGATTGTCTGTGATGTTCCTCGTGGACGTGTAGGGAGTAACATTTCCCTAGGCAAGTGAAGTGGAAAATGCAGTAGCCCAGATGTAACCTGATGAATCCGGGCAGCAAGTTTGGCTTTGAAAAGAGACAGAAAATGTAGGGACTTAGAGTTCCAGGACAGAATGAGAGAACACAATCAAGATTCATGGGAAGCAAGGATCTGCAGAGATGTGTGAAAATGACGATAACTGTTGTTTTCTCTTCTGTTTCTGTTCTTTTTTTTTTTTTTTTTTGAAATAGACAAAGAATCCTGCTCTGAACTGAATCAGACTGGAAAAGAAGATATTCATGAAGAAACTTAATTTGGTTTTAGATCTTAAAACATTTCAGTTAGACATCAGGTTCTGTCTTGATTTTGACAGTGCTGGCTCGATTTTCATTGTGTTCATTAATCAGTATTTTGAGTTTCATTCATTTATGAATACAAAATTCTCTCTCCCAAAATTGTCTCTTCCAAGAAAGATCCAAGATTCAATATAAACAAATTATGTCTGATAACAATAACATACATTTAGTATATATTGATGAGTTGCTACTTTTTTTTTGACATATGTTTTTCATATGACAAGACCATGTTTTTTAATTAATTTGTCAGCATGATTCAGTGTAATCCAATCCAGGTATATAAGGAGAACTGTGTGTAATGCAGAAAAGCGCTAAAACAGAACTCTTCTGAAAAGGCATTTGGTGTGATGGTGAAACTTCAGGAAACTGAACCAGAAATCTGAAGCAGGAAACAGAAATCTAAAACAGTGCTACAAATCCCAGAGGGACAGCCATTTGTAGATGTGAAGTATTCCCACCACAAATCTTAGTATTCATGCATTATATAAAACTAAGTGTTCTTCTGGGAACAAAGGAAAGAGGAAAAAAAAGTCTTACAGATTGTCCTGAAACATTACAGCATTATTGTTCATTCTTGTATGGCTTAAAATCTCAGAGCGTTCCCATTTTGATCCTCCATTTTCAGGGATATTACCATCAGGCTTAACTATGCATGTTTAGTTGCAATTTGGCATGCAAGGTATAAGCCCAGAAGCAAAATTATTTTAGCTAATTGAAGGGGAGAATGTAATCAGTGAGATTCTTTTTCTAATTAAAACCTGCAAAAAAAAAATAATTAATTCCAAATGCTTTCTTGCACAAAGTAGCTCCAAATCAGATAGGGATTTAGGATGCATAATTCAAACCTGAATACAGGGTTGAAATCCTATCCAGAAATTTCCAGAGTACTTACACTCAAATTTTGGACTGGGAATAGTTCCTGCTCAGACATTTTAAAAGGAGCAAAACAAGACAAATAAACATACAAAAATATGGTTTGAGATCTTTGGCAACTTGAATTTACAATTTTTATATTTAGCAAAAAAAGAAAAAAGCTGGGGGCTTGGTTTGGATTTGAAATACCCATAAAACTATGAACGTGTCACTGTTAAACAACTTCATTCATGTAACAGAAATACAGACCATAGGCATAAACAGAGCTTTGAGAGGTAATCCTCAAGATAATTTAGTCAACCGCTTCATGATTTTTATCACTAGGAATTCTTTCTTTGTCTAATTTAAACCTTCCTTGCTGTACTTTAAGATCATTTTTGCCTATTTTACCCATCCTACTGAGGGATAATGAGTTCCCTTACTCTTCTGAACACTAGAAAATGTTTTTACATTTTCACATCCCTATTTCTTTCATTTCTTCTCTTCCTGCTGATTTCCCTTTGAGTTGTCCAGCCAATTTATATTTCATGGCTAGTTCTTCCCAATGCTAAGTACAGCACTGAATGATTTCTTGAACTTGGCAGGCTGCAAAACGTATAATGGGTCTAAGCACTGCATGTATATACTGTAAATATACATCTTCATGGTGATATATAACAAGCATACTCTCTTATGGTAATGCAATATTTGTTAATTATGATTTATATGTTATATCTTATATTTGCCTATATTCTTTTTCTGAAGGATTTCCAATTTTATCTCATTCTGTGAATAAGTAGATTATTTTAAATCAAAATATAAATTGATTTTCAATGAGGACAAATGCAATACATTTTTAACCAATATCTTGAATTAGTCATTTTGAATCTTTTACTGTTCTTCAGCATATTCTTGGCTCATTTCACATTGCTGTCATCTGCAACTTTAATAAGCATTCATAAAAATATTGAATAGCCCCCAAAATTCATCACTGAGACTTTTAGAGACCTTTCACGGTTGATGAACTGGGGAGAAAAAAAAAAAAAAAAAAGAACAAAAAAACAACAGATAAAACTGATAAATTAAAACAAGTAAACACTTCACCCACATGAGAGTTAGACACTTTACTCCAAGGTAGGTTGCAGGAGGGTCAAGCATGAAAGTAAATTTCTGCTGATACTTCATCTAAAGAATTTGTTACACTATCAGAAAAAAATGTATTAGTTGTACATGACTTGCTCCTTACAGACCTATGCTGACTGTTACTAATCTCCCTTACTTTTTTAGGAGTTTGAAAAGACTGATACCTTCAGTACTTTTACAGAATTTGAAGTTAAGCTGGCTGGCCTATGTAAAATCTTCTTCCTAACCTTCCCACGTATAATCTATATTCTGCATGCTCTTGAAGATAAAGTGTTCATCAATGAAGTTTGGTTGATCCAAGCAGTTAAAAACATAATTAAAAAAACCAACCACATAAAGACAACTCCCCTCCCCCCAAGTATATTAAAATAATGAATATTCTGCTGAGGTATTTCATTAGTATTATTATGAGTGTAGATCATTCTTTTAGGCTGGCAAACCCACTGGGATCACAAAATAGCATTCCTGTGCAAGTAAAGGTAACATCCATAAATAAGCCAACACACTGAGTCATCTGCTTTTGTATCTAGAGCACCTTCTGACCTCTCTAGTCTTTCACTCCAAGCTAGATTTGGTGATTTCAGATTGAAAATTTTTCCTAAATTCTCTGAAACTACAGAGACTCTCTTTAGTCGGCCTTCAGTCACATTCTGCAGACACATAATATAAAAGTTAATTTGATTAAAAATGTTAAGCTTACGCAGCACATAGCTTGCTGTCTCCGGAAAACACAGGCTGTCCCCTGATACATTCTGAGGAGCTGAATGACTGAGTCACCATCCCACAGAGGCCAGGCTGGGAGATGATGAGTAGCCAGCAGTCCCTTTGTAATGTGACCTCATCAGCACATGTGAATATGACAAGAGCATTTCTAGCCTACTTTTCGTTGGATGGATCTTCCTCAACTGTGTTCTTACATACTTTGAAAGGAATAGTTTAATAGAAGAACAGATTGATTTATCACATGGGCTAATATAGATTGAGACTTTCTAATTATTTAAGAGAGACATTATTTAGCTCTGTGACCAAAAAAAAAAATTTAAAAATCACTTTAGTAATAACCATATTAAATACCTTGCCTGATTATATTATGTTTTGTGAAGAATTGTTTTTTTTTGTCTTAGCCTTGTTTCTCTCTTGTCCACAAATTAGATTTATGAATTATGCATACAAACATAATTAAGAAAAACATTTGTGAATTAGTGACATTGTTATTTTTCAATATGCTGAACAACTATAATAATGCTTAGTTTATGCAAGAGACAAATGTTCTCTTATAAAATCATGACCAGTTCAAAGTTTTTTAGTATGCCAAATGCACTGCATGTGGGAGACCAGTTTTATCCAACTCCTGCTTATTTCCAAGTGATTAACAGGCTAATCTTCTGAGCAGGAGAAATATTGACCATGTGTATAATTGAGTTAAATTCTAAGGAGGTGAGGGGGCTAGAAAAAGTACTATTAAGATTATAAATATTTGATCAATATATCATAAATTGTTAGCCTTGATTATGAACTCTCATAAGAATATTCACAGCTTTTCCATATAATACAGATAGAAGATAGTATTTTGAGTATTCTTAACAAATTGTACTTGTTTTTCATCCTCATTTGAAAGGAATTTATTTACCTGCCTGAGGCGCAAGAAGATACTTTTATCGACAACAGATCTGAAATCACTTTGCTGAAGATTATTTGAAAAGTATTCTGAAAAAGTCAGATCTGAATTAGGCTTCCAGTTCAACTGTAATCATATCTGTGGTCCTCCCTAAGTGTCTTTACTATCAAGACATGGATATTTTTCAAAGGAAGCACTCCAAAGACACAACAATACAAAGTGCATGAACACTTCACGTCAGCAATCATTCGCTTCCATAAAAGTTACCACTTAAGCAAGATTAGCCACTAAAGTAAATAGTTCATTTAGCTACTCTATGTATGAATTAGTTCTAATATCTTGCCTTTACTTCCACTTACTGTTACTAAAAACTGGTAGTTTATACTATATAAAATATAAAGTGCTATTTAAGCATTTTAAAAAAGCATTTATCTACTTGCAACAACAACAATAAAAAAAACCAACAGAAAATATGAAAACTAGTGTGTGAAAGCATTGCTAATACAGTTAATGCAAACAATGCAGACTGCAACTTCAAAAAGGTTGTGCATATGTACACTACTTAAGTCTACATGATGAACAACTCAAGGCAGAGCTGGAACCTTATTTTGGGCAACTGGAAATACTCATATAAGACTGGGTTGAGAGGTGCAAACTGAAGTATAGTGCTAGAAAAAAAGGGCATCGAAACATACTGTCTTTAATATTATAAGGGATATGCATTGATTAGATCTGTATAAATCACAATCACCTTAAAATCAATGCAAAAATTGCAAATTGTCAAAACTTAATGGCTTTCAAAGTGAAATTTTCTTTCATTTTGGCACTAATTCAACAATTTACTGTCCTTTTTGCCTTATTCATTTGAGTTTGATTTTATGGCTCTAAGTTTGACTCATAAGGCTCTAAACAGACATACAGTATCTCTACTGCACCCCATAAAATACATACAGGCTTCATAAAATATTTGCTCTGATCAACAGTAGCTCAATAGTGAAATTGAAGATAAAATGCTATTAAGACTCAAGGTCATATTTCTTTTATGGCCTTCCTAACCTCAGGATATGTCCCAGATTTGCTTTCCTCAGAGAGGGTTCAACTTTCTACTACGGTTCCGCTTTAAAAAATAGTTTAATACTTCACATAAGCACAGGACAAAAGTAGATAGTGTGAATTATGGATGTAAATGAAAAGCGAGAACACGCCAGAGCATTCTGTGCTATTGTTGTAAAGCAGTCTCTTAACAACAAAGCAATCAGTACAAATTATCATAGAATCACAGAATTGTTTGAGTTGGAAGGAACTTTAAAGGCCATCTAGTCAAACTCCTCTGCAACGAACAGGGACATCTAGAGCTCCATCAGGTGCTCAGAGCCTGGGGTAGCCTGACCTTGAATATGCCGAGGGATGGGATATCCATCATCTCTCTGGGCAACTCGTGCCAGTGCCTCACCACCCTTAACTGTAACAAAATTTTTCCTTATACACAGTCTAAACCTCCTCTCTTTTAGTTTGAAACTATTTCCTCTTGTCCTGTCATCACAGACCCTGTTAAAGAGTCTGTCCCCTTTAGAAACCAAAAGGCCACTCTCAGGTCTTCCTGGAGCCTTCCCTTCTGCAGGCTGGACAGTCCCAGCTCTCAGCCTGCCCTCATAGGAGATCCCTTGGATCGTTTTTGTGGCCCTCCTATGGCTGAGCTCTAAGAAGCCCATGTCTCTCCTGTACTGAGGAGACAGTACTCCAGATGAGGTCTCATTAGAGCAGCATCACCTCCCTTCAACCTGCTGGCCACACTGCTTTTGATACAGCCCAGGATGCAGTTGGGGTTCTGGCCGTGAGGGCGCATTGCTTGCTTGCCATCCACCAGTACATACCCATGAGTTCTTTTTGGCAGTACTCTATCCTTTCATCCCCCAGCTTGACAGTGGTGGTTGCCACAAAACAAAAACTAAGGAAAAGTTTAGCATAAAGTTTGCATGGAAATGGCTTCAGAAGAGTCCTGGTAGGAAAGAGTCTCTGAATAAGTCATTGCCATTGGATATTATTCTATTTGCTTTACTAGATGACAAGTTGTTCTATTCATTAGATATATACCTCTCTTTTTGTTTATTTCCTTAGTTCACCAAGAGGAACTTAAGGTAGAAAAGGGAGATTGCTGTTCACTATGCTGGTCCTTAATTGCTAGATTTTGACTGGAACATTTACTGATCAGAGAACTATTTTCAGAAGACAGCAGTGTTTAAGTCATGATATAATGGAAAATAAATGCTGTACACTCCATAAAGTAACTAGACATTTTAGAATACTTTAAAACACTAGATTAAACAGAAGCTATATTTCCTATCTGACTATATCACTATGACATGCAGAATACAAGAAATAAGAGGAGGAAGTGGTTTACCAGATTACTTTTCCTTGCTCATTCAGAGAAGCTGCTGAAACTAAACTGCCTATGATATAAAACACACAATGCATTTATTCCACATTTATTTTGTGCCACTGAACCAACTAGAAGTACTTAGTATTGGGAATAAGTCAAGCAGCTTTGAACTTGATTTCCTCCAAATCTCTTCATTACTGCTTAACTTGTATGAGTTAACTGATTGTTCCTTCCTACCCAGAAGTAAAGCTAGAGTTACAATTTCTCACCTTTACTTTCCTGCTGCTCCTAAGACCACGCTTGCATCATTTTGCTGTGCTTGTAAGAATTCCCTCTCAAAGCCTATCTAGAAGTGTTTAAGGCATGAAGTCTATATCTTGCTTCAATTTCAACACAAGTTCACATAAAGTGTACTGAACACAAAAAAAATGAAAATGATATATGTATTTGTGAGGAGTAAGTGGGTTTATTTATTTTTATTTTCCAACTCATCCTTGAAGAATCTGGTACAGGCAATACTGGAAACAGGATACTGGATAAAATGAAAGCTGAGTCTAGTACAGTTCAGTAATTTAAAGGATTCTGGGCTGAGAATGAAAGTGGATTGGAATCTCCCCTTTCACAGTATGAAAAAAAATAATATTTTTTGGAGACTTCAAACAGGGCAGCTTCACCAACTCGCCATCTGTTTTTCCTGTTTGAATCTACTTCTTTAATAAAAACAGGATTTATTTATTAACGTTGAAGTAGATGTAGATAACTTAATTCTGATAAATAGCTTCCTTTTGTCATTAAAGAGAGTAGCATATTATCAGGAGGAGTGTTCTGAGAATGTAGTGCTGCTCTGACATAAAACACCAGCAGGAAGCATTCATGCAGACATACGTTGTAGGGTTTATTTTAAAGAACTGAAATCTCTTAATTGAAACAAAGAATTAATATGGGAAGCAGGAAGATCATCACAGATGTGTTTCATATGCACTCATAGATACTACAGGAAGTAATCAGACACTGAAGTTTTCATATCACTCAATGATCGCATTGAGCTGCGAATTGTGAATTTTGGGAAAAGGAAGGAGAGATGACCTTTCTCCTTCAAAAACACAGGGGATTTTTCATATAATTATGTAAGTATTAGGAAAGCATGTATAATGGTATTTATCGCTACAGTTTTTGTACAACACTGCATGTAAGTTATGTACATATATGCATTTTTATATCCATGAGTAGTACTTATACAGCATATAAAATTAGTTTCAAACAAAGAAGGTGAAAAGCTTTACGCAGCATAAATATAATTACATATGAACTGAGAAAACAATGTGATATTTGAAGATACTGAAGAAGTATTTAAATTAATGCCCTGACTCAGGTTTATGATACACTGGTCTACACAGATATCACTGATATAAAGATAAGAGGCACAAGCAAAATAGCCGTGCTAACTTTGCTTGCAAAGAGGAGAGAAGGAAAGCATACAGTTGAAAGTAGGCAGCACCACTTCTCCAGTGCAGAGCATGATTTACCCTTATTCTGTCTGCCTGATTGCATTTTGTTCACACAGATGAACAGTAGCATTCCCTTCACCTGCCAGTAGCTGCCTGAATGCTGAATCTGTCACCAACCTCCAGTTTCCTCATTCCTAGCATTTTCACTATCATTTGCTGAAATTTTTGACTAGCGATACTGAAGTAGTTTTCCTATTCTAAGTATATTTACTAGATCAATGCTACAAAGACAAAACCCTGCTCTCTTTTAATTCCTGCAGCTCCTCACCACCTCCCAAACTCCACACAAGTTATCTGTCAGCTTCAACAATTGTTTTCACAAAATTTAGGACCGCTTCTTTTCAAAGTGAAGTTACAAACGTAGAAGGAGCTTGTCTTGCAGACAACCCAGCATGGAATTGCTAGTGACTTACATCAGAGTTGTATTTATGAGACTGCGTAGCAAAGCTTGTAAATCCCTGCTTACCATGAAGCCACTAGGTACGGTACCTCACTGCAAGCCACTTGTACTAAAAAACTGTGTACTTTTTCCAGCCTGCCAGAAACCCCCATGTTTTTTATCCAAACTTCTCATTCCTCAAAGTATCATTCACGATAGGGAGAATTCCCCAAAAGCACAATAAAATTCTGGAATCCAAAGCATATTTGAAAACAATTTATTTCTAAATTCAGCTGGAGTTTCATTTATTTTAACATTAAGAAAAGAAAGATTTTGCAGCTTGAAACTGCTTGATACTCAACTCAAAAATGTCAAGCTAAAACTGGAGCTTCAATTGCAGTATTTTAAGCTAAGTTCATTTAGCTTTTCTGAATTTAGTAAATGTGCATTATTTTAAAGGTAGTACAGTGATGACTTAAAAAGAGTTAATAAAAAGCCAAAATTGAATTGGTAATATGGGCCCCGGTCATCCAATCAAAAGCAAGTCATTTGCTTACATAAAGCATTATTCTGATGACTGTGATTTATGTCAGCTGAGGGTATAGTTCATACAGGACTCCTTTTAATGTATTACCTTACTAAACTAAACCTATTAAAAAAACATAAGTATATCAGATATTTGCACTTTAGAAGGATCCCACTGAAACCCTACAATTGCACACTTGAACAGTACATTTATTTGGAATTTATATGCATCTGAAACGGAAAGGAGAGTTTAGTGGTAGAAGTTAGAGCCGTCAAACTTTCTATTTCATACTTATTCACTAACTCATGAATTACA
Organism: Pavo muticus; assembly: GCA_016647715.1. NCBI lineage: Eukaryota > Metazoa > Chordata > Aves > Galliformes > Phasianidae > Pavo > Pavo muticus. The sequence goes on along the minus strand of JACDJE010000150.1, from coordinate 66,717 downwards.
TACTCAACAGACTTTATCCTTTAGGTTTACAAAACGTTGGTTACAAAGAATATTTAAATTCCTAGATGAAACAGGAGAACTCAAGTACTTTGTAGATGTCCTTGAGCAGAGAAAGAGGAGAAAACCAGTGCATGAAACTGCCTGGGCTGTACTCCTCCCACAAGTATTGATGTAGTTAATAGCTAATTGCACTCTCAACAGCGCAAGCACAAAGAAAAAACACTGAAAAACCAGGAGGAGTTACTGTTAGATCAACTTCACAAGAGTTGGAGAGAAAAGCTCTTTCTTGGCCAGGAATTAATCTAGCTCCCTAATATCACACAGCTAATATGTACTCCCTGTTTTTAAGGTGACATTTAAGAAAGAACATTTATAGTTTGTTCCTCCACAAAGTCCATATTTCCAAATTTAAAAAGACTATGAGATTATCAGCAACAAGGCATATGATGTTCTCCATAAAATGTCTTTTGCTTTTCTTTAATTTATCAAGTTCCATTCTTGGTTAGCATACCAAATCTGGAAGATGTATATCATTAAATGTTAGCATATATATATTGATTTCCATTAAATGCTTTTATTTCTATTAAATAAAGTATGAATTGATGACAATAATGATAATTATTTAGCAGAATGGCAGCGTAAGCATCCTAGCAGGAAGGATGTTATCAAATCCTTTAGCTAGCAATAGCAGATCTTCAGTCTGTACCACTGCAGTAGGAACTAACTAGATCATTCAATCTTTCAGGTTTGAAAAAGTTCTGGACACGCTTCGGTATAGTGCATATGTATCTTTTTATTTTTGGATAAAAAATAAAATACAATAAAAAGATGTCAAGTATGAACCATAACTTCATCAGATTTCAAACTAAGAAATAACCCTACTAATAATTTTACTCCATATACATGCAGTTTGAGTAGGTCACTTATAATTCATAAAAAAAAAAACATGAGGGATTACTGAGAAAACAGTATGAAGTTTATGTCGTGTATCTGTAATTTACAGAATTATGCATCAGTGGAAAATGCATTAAAATCTGTAAAGACTCCTTCCAAAATTAATTTGTCAGATCTGGAATGCATGAAAAAGCTTGGGTCAATTTGCCTGGGCTTGAACCAAAATTTAAAATACTAGTAAACTTTGAGACAAAACTTTGATCAGGTGCAACTAATATGTTTAAGAAATTCTAAGAAGTGTTAACCTGTATTTATTATAATTTAGAAACTGTAGCAGTAATTTATCCTCTTAAAAATGCAAGTGTTTTGGTACAACCTATGCAGGAAAAAAGAATGTAGCAAAGCTTTTCTGATGTGAATTTTTTGAAATTTTTCATTTTCTTCCCTACCTTTCTCTGAACATAGAATTTTAGAGACTTCTGGAATTTCTGTCCTTTACTACGCATTAAATTATGCATCTGAAGCACTTGTCCTGGTTCAAGCAAATCACTACTTTCTAATACACAGGAAAATCAGAAAATCTTGGTAATTTCATATGAGAAGAAAGGATGATCTTGTCAGCACCTTCTTCTAACATGAATGAATGTTCTACCAGCTAAGTGTGAACACAAAGAGATGGAGTAGAAATTTTTCAGAAAGGAAGGATACAGAAGTTCTTTTAGGGTTCTATAACTCAAACTTCAGACAGAAAACAATGAAGAATCCACTGTAAGTCTCACAAACTTGCATCTAAAAATTTTTTTGCCCAATCAACATGGAACCTGAGCCAGCATATTATATTGATTAAATTGCAAGAAACATTTATTCATTTAGTAAAACATCGGAACCCATGTTTAAAAAAAACCCAAAAACTAGATGCAGGTTTTTTAAGTAGATAAAGAACTGTTACCCAGTGAATTAAACAGACTGGGTACTGGATCAGTTCAGGAAACCAGCTGGCAGAAGCCCTTTTTGTCCATACATAAGGATCTGAACTTTCTGCTCTTGAATTATCAAACATCAAGTCTGGTAAAAACACAAATAAGAGTTTTTAACTCCCGAATCTCAAGTCAGAACTCTCTATTCACCTCATATGCTCTGAGCTCAGACCAGCTAGAAGGTTGCCCAACTTAAAAGCACACACATCAGCACTATCCTTACACTAACAAATACTATAGTTATAAAAACAGCTCTCAGACAAGCCAATATTCTAGAATTAAACACATTGCATAATAAAAATGCACATACCAAATGGTGTAAGATGCATTTAGACTCCTTAATAAATCAATTCTGCTCCAATTTATGTCAATAATTTGCATATAATAAAATAGTCCTTGAGCAAATAACTGATAAAGTAATAAACCTGTCATATGCACAAATTGACTGCTCAACTAAGGCTCTCTGGCAGTGTGTTCATGCAGAGGCAGATGCTCTGGTATAGCACAGTAGCTGCAGGAAACATTTATCTGTTGTGTGATAAAACGGGAAAACAGAAAGTAAAGATTAGCTTTGATTTTACAGCAGGCTAAACATTCACTGCAGAAGAAAGGAAATGCCTTTTAAATAATTGATTTGATACTTGTTAAAAAATTTGTTTGTGTCAAATTGTTTGAATTAGACAACAATTCTGTCTTCAATTGGTATAAAAAGGTTAAAAGATGTTTTCTGACTATGGGAGGAGATCAATAAACTGAGCATTTACACCAGACTTCAGTTTGGTTGTAATATTTAACAAACTACTACAGTAGTAAAGAGCTGAATAACAATCTACCCGGACAATAAGTTAGACTATAAAAATATATTTTTACACTGTTAGGCATCTTTGGTCAGAAAATACTCATGCTCTCAATACATCAATTTTACACATTGTTATACTGACATATTTACTCCAAATGTTGTGTTAAAACTCTGTTCCCACAAGATATTGAACAGAGTCCTTTCACTTATTCAATGGAGTATTTACATGAACAGTTTCTTGTTCTGGGTTAAACCTTGAAAACGACACAGCCCTGGTCTGTAACTACATCAGATCTACTCTAAGAAAAAAAGGGAAAAATATTGAGGAAACAAAGGTGTCAAAGGTAAGCTACAGTTTCTGTCCCTTCCCTTGCCCACACTTTGTGACCACATGGCTGCTAGGAAGACAGTTCATACAAAGATGATAAGGTACGAGCACTCATGGTGTTAAATCATTCAGACAAAAATGTTATTCATTTTGATGTTTAATTTCCAGTGATGATATTCTCCTTGAAATATGCTATTAAATCACACGGTGTAAAGCTAATTTGAAGAATGATAGTAAAAATTCAGTGTTTCTGAGGCTTCATCAAATAAAAAGAGATGACAACTTGGGGATATTACTAACTTTTTCTCTCCTTCTACCCTTGGAAAAAAAAAAACCTAGCATTTTTTTCTTAAACTACTATTGAAATAAATTCCTGAAAGCATATTAATTTCTTACAGCTAAATTCAAAGTGCACTAGAAGAATGGTGAACTTTTACTTGTCAAACTCCTCGGAATGGTGATTTTTCAAGGGGTTTGAAGTGATAACTGCCACTGATGATGCCAACTGTTTACGTGGTTGCCTCCAGTAGATTTTCAGCATGCCTGCTCCTGATATACTATGTATGAATGGGCCTCACAAGCAGAAAAAAATATCAAAGCTATGTTAGAATCCGTTCCAAACAGTAGCAATGAAGGGGTGCTTAAATATATGGAGTTGTCAAAATCAACAACAACAACAAAAAACTTGCCTTATCAGAAAAACAAAAAACAACAACAACAACAAAAAAAACCAAGGAAGTCAGAACTGGTCCCATCCTAAGTACATTATAATCCTCAAATTTCCCCCTTCAGAGCTGAAGGCAGCATCTATATGACTATTTAAGTATCTGTTTTTTAAAAAATGCACTTTGCAGGAAATAGTTATTGCAGAAAAAAAGTTGCTATATTTATATATATTGACATCATGTTTAAAGCACTATGTATAATCTTTCATATATTACCTGTCCAGTATAATATTTGCACTATTGAAAGTTAAACCCAAAGCAATCAAGTTCATATGTGTTACTGTAATTTATCACTTCTAGTTATAATGAAAAAATGGCTCTCTGCTCTCCAGAGCTTCTCAAATTGTACTTTTGTATATCAGTAGAGAGTTTAGACAGCCCTGTTTCAACACAGCTCTAAGAAATAAGAAGATCCAGTCATTTTCCTCTGATTTGGAACTATACTCTGCTAAAGCTCTTTCCCCAAGCAGCTGAAATAAGTAATTTGGGGATATGAAGCAAGCACCAAGCTCCAGAACTTCAGGGTGCACAGAAATATTATCTCGTCCAAAAAGCATCAGCTTGGGCATCACCAGTGAAGAGAAATACCATAGGCTCCCAGCCGGCCCTTGTATGAGCCACTCTCAGCACATTTAGAACTTATTCAGAAGATAGTTTGTTTGCACCAGGCTCCGCAATCACCCTTCATAGGAACTGGAATAGTGAGCTTTTCTTCAATATCACGTATACTTTTTATTTTTTTTAATAAATAAAAGCACACAACCTGGACCTCAACATAAAGGTGTATGACCATCCGTTTCATGTAGTAGTTGAACATTTTTGAAGATATGGCCTTCATATTATATCTATGCTAGTTTTTGAGTGAGTACCTCACAAGAGACTGATTACTGCCCCTAAATCCCTTACTAGACTCAAAAGCAAATTATAAGTCAGCTTGAATCTGCAGCAGCTGGCTGAGGTGCCCCTGGAGTCATGAAGAAAATAGAAACTGCAGTATCTATTTCATTTTTTCTGCCTGACCTTACCATTTCCCACCATCACTCAAGGGATCCTTGTGTCACAAAAGTCAACATATTAACTGTTTTACAGAATCTATATATATGCTTAGTACATCCTTTTACTGTGATTCCCACTATCCTTAGGCAGAGTTTCAGACTGAGATTTTGCTCTCTGTACTGTCAAGGGAAAGTGGGGTGAAACAGGGAAACCACCTGAAATTTCTAAGCTACGTTAGGACAAACCAGAACTCAAGGGAGAGTGTTAAAAAGCAGCAGCAAGGATCTAGTCAAATACAAGAGGACTGGCTTGTTTTAAAAAAAATCTTGCTTAATAAGCTGCACCTAGATGCCATTTAACATTAGATCACATTGGCTATTATTTCACGTACATGAGAAGAGACTCAAAAGTAGATACAAAGCACATCAGAGGAATACACAGAAGTGGGGTATGCTTGAAACAGTTATACCATTGTGTTTGGGCTATATTTGCTTTGATAATAAATTACTTAAAAGAAAAAATGAATTAGAGACTTCAGAGTTCTCTCACAATACTTAAACTGACAATTTTAAGTCCCTCTGGTCCAGAGGCATACCTCTGCCTCAAGACTTCAGATTTCCACGTACTATTGCAATAACCTCCCTTTCCACATGAAAAAGAAATATATATAGAAACACTTCATCATAAATCTCTTTTCATCAGCGCAGATGCTATCATTTTATCTTTGACAGATGAACTAAAATTCAGCATCAGATTACGAAGCAAGAGCTTTTTCAGAAAAAGCAAATAATTCCAAATCAATTCTCGGTTTTCACATCTCTTATCGTTCTGTCATTTGACGCACAACAGTCAGCCACACGTGCTGACACAAATGCTTGCACCACTCTGCTTGACTCTCTTCTTTTCCAGACCCATATTCCTCAAGATCATGAACTTGACCAGGGCATGGTCGCTACAGCCCCTGCTGCTTCCACTCTTACCCTAGATGAGCGCATAAAATTCCGAAAACTCTTTCAGAAAAGATTTTAGGCTAAACAACCTTTTATTTAACCTCCAACAAGCAGTAAGGGAAGAACGGCTGTTTTTCATAAGTTACTCTCAGTTCGAAGCTCAGAAGAGTCAAATCCTGATCCTGAGGCTCTGTTGTATTGCTAGTTATATTTAAACTCCTAATCTAGCAGCTCAAAATATGTCTCCTGACTACATTGAAACTATTCATAATATGGTTAAGTGAAGGGTTCGTTGCAGGTGCCAATACTGATAACATATTGAAAAGGCAATAGAGATAGAAGGACTAACACCGTTATGGGCATGTTTTATATATGTGTTAATATTAAGTGTCTCTTTCCTAGAAGCCATGCAAATTCTTAGTAGAAAAGCATAATAAAGTTAGGACAACCACACTTCCCAAAGAAGCAGCAGCATAAAGCATGAGTCACTCAGGCTTTTAGCAATTAGAGTTTCTTTTGCTAAAGGTATGAATTATGACTCCAGCTTCATAACACTCAGTGGAGGTTTCACATTGATTACACAGTCCCCATTTGTACATTCTCCAAAGGAAAAGGAAAACAGAATGAATCCTTCTTTCCTGGCCACAGCCCCTGAACTTTAGCTGTTATGTTTGAGAAAAGGAGGGGGAAAAACTCGAGGGAAAGTGTATGACATGCAAATTGCATATATTTCAGCTTCTTAAAAGGCAAACTTGAGCAGATTCTAAGCCAGTCAAAAGGTTTCAGAATCAAAAGGTTTGTAACCCTGAAGTGAGAACAAGGATTCATGTTGCTAAACTCTCTCTGATCTCCTACTGTCTCTTTCAAGTGCTTAGGAACACTGTACTTTAACCTCTGGCATTTCAGCAACGCTTCTCCACAGGAGCTTTCAAGAAACAAGCAGAAGTCACATGGACTGCCACTGAGATAATAGCACTTGATTTACTTCCATGCTTAAATTGTTCTCTGAAACAGGGGTATCACTCATTGCATCAAGGAGGTCTCAAAGCAGTACAGCTATAATCAGGCAGTCTAAATTCTGCCTCAGTTTCATGTTAAGCTGTCCTACATATCAGTCAGTGCTTCCCATGCCCCAGCTTAGCATTGTACGCAGGCTCTTTTGGCTAAGCCTCAACAGAGGGTTCATTTGGGCACTGGGCTAAGACCAAGGGGGTTTATGCCCATAGTGGAAAAGCATTTAGTGATTTCAGTACGGATTATTCAGTACGGATTAACTAAGGAGGGGAGATTGGAAACAAAACAAAACAAAAAAAAAAAAACCCACACAAAAAAAAACACAAAAAAAACCAATCCATGACCAAAAAATCCTTGAACTGCAAACTGTTAGTGATTCGTCAGCTACCAGGGGAAAACATTAATGCATGATGTTGCTCAGGAGGGATGGATTGGTGCTCAGTCTGACATGATGTGGCTGTTACTGTGTGGTAAAATGGAAACAGTGAAGTAGTAGTCAAAATGTTATGGCTCAATAATAAGAAATTAAGCACACAAATAAGCTCCTCAGCTGGGCAAAAAAGTAGAGCCACAGTGACTTACACAAGCAGAGTCTCATTCTAGCATGTTGATGGCTTTTAATCAGTTCATCAGAACTGACGACTTAGTGTAAAACTGAAGGCTGTCAATAGAAAAGTAGTTATCCTCCAAACAAGAAGCATTTCTTCCTAATCAATATCCTACAGCTCTCTCAAAGAATTAGTATTGCATTTCCTTGATCTTTGTAACTTTCCAAGTATACGGAGATGCAATTCTTAAAACTTAGTCACATAGGATCAGAATTTTGCCAACAGACTCCAGCCCAGCACCTTTCAGAACTGCAGAATACATTTCTTACTTTGGATAAAAATCTCATTTTAAGTAAACTTAGTAATCACTGCTGTGATAGTGATTCAGACAGTCTTTAATGACCTCGCCGGTAAATAGCTGTGTAAAATAGTATTCTGTCAATATGTTTCCTCATCCACTATTTTGAAGGATGATTGAATAAATAGTGGGGGGAAGTTTTTGAAAAGGAAATAAAATACATGGGGAATATATTCTCCCATAACCTCTTTGACTCTAAATTTAATACACAGATGTCAGCACACCTGGTTTCTGCTGGGAATAAAACCGTGACCATCTCATAAAGAGGCATGGGGCCAGGTCCAATAAAGGACTTCACTGCCTACAATTTAGGCACTGTAAAGCCCATACTTAAGGAAGTTGGCCCCAAAGTGAAATCCAAAACCATAAGAGGCTTCTAGGCTTTCTACACATTCTAGGAAGCATCTAAACCTCCCCAACACCCATGCTGGTCAGAATTAGCCTATAGGAAATGCTGAGCATAGAGGCACCTTTGGACTCCAGAATTATTTCCCATCTTTCTCCAAGTACTGTCTAAAAAAAGAAAAAAGGCAGAAATCAGTCTTGCTGGCAGGGTTCACCAGCAATGACTTGCTTCTTTCACTTACTTGGATACTTTAAACTCAAGGTTGATCCTGCTGATTGCTCCCCTTTTAAATATTGCATAGCTTGTTGCATAGTGACCTAGACTTAACAAGAGATAAGCAGAATAGTTTTGGATACTAGAAGTGCCTTAAAATAATGGCCTACCTGTACCCAAATAGCTGTTAACTGTGGGGCTCTTCCTTGGGAGAAAACTGTGTGAGTTTAACTGTCCTCAGCCTGAGGAGAACGATGACCCATATTGCTTAGTGTCTTGGGCAAGCAACTTCAGCTATCAGATGGTGCTTAAGGGAAGACTACTACTTCCTCTTCAATTTAAAAGAAAGCACCTACAACCACCTTCCATGAGAAAACCAAATGGGGTCTGAGCAGGAGCTGGATTCCTAGAAGCAAGGTATTTTGGGGCATATGAACAATACACAAACATAGGCATCTGATAATTTTTCTATCAAAAGGAGTCACAGGGGAGACCTGTCTTCTGGATAGCGATGCTTTGACTTTTAGTTTTGGTCAAGGACACCTGAAACCCGGATATAAGAGACAGCTTAAACACCTGTGGAGGGTTTTGTGTGCATTTCCTTTTTTTCCGATAGTATAAATACGTAATCCCTTGGCATATTAATAATAGGTAATAATGAAACAAAAATTCTTCCTGCAGCTGTTTGCCGGCAGAGCCCATTGTCAGTATCTTACTAAAGAGCTCATCTCTTCAAATTCTGTCTCTCCAACTCTGAATGCTCTGATCAAGGACCTTATTCTTTGGGGAAAAAATAAGCTGTCATTCCTCCAAATCAGCTCCTTTATTATTTCTGCTCATCATCCGTCATTACCCAACAGCATCTGTGATCTTAATAGGTACAAATGGGAGGCCCTTCACATTTTAATTATAGATCAATGTAAACAATGAAGAAAAAGAAGTCTACTGAGATCTCAGTCAGTCAGTAGATATGGTAGAACACTGCCTTGCTAAGATCATAGAACAGAAGCCAGACTAACATTATGAATGTGAAGTATATTATGAGATTGTGACTCAAAATCTGCTCATTCTCCCAGTATGCTGATAGGACTATATTTAATCTGTTTGACTTGTTCTGAAACAAAGATCTTATTGATAGATCAGAATGTTTTGTAAAATAATGATTCTAAGACAACTTTAAAATGGATTGCTCTAGTTGTTGTATGAAAAGTATGAATCATTTTTTGTATTTTTCCAGTGGATACCACCAACTATGCAAGCAGAAGCTTTTACAAAACACGCAATCACCAAGACCTTCTGGCTTACATTAAATATATTCAAGAAACTTAAAAACCAATATCAGGCATAACAAAATGCCTTGATTAGATAGATGAGACATAGGTAGCATCTGCCTGTTTAAAACCAGCTGCTTCTGACTGTACTATATATAGACAACTTATTTAATTACACATCTCAAATTCAGTATTTTAATAGTTTTAATTTGTCATTTCAGCTATATCTTGTGATGGCCTTAGAACAAGGTCACTTTAGGATGAGGAACCTGAGACAGAGCCGAAACGGTTGTTCTAATGCTCAGCTTTGCCATCCATTGAATGATTGAATTCAGTGAAATAGCCACAAGACACTGACTGCTCATTTGCCCCTCAGGAAGGGCAAAAGCCCTCTCAAAAATACTCCAGCTCTACACCATATACTGTTGTATTATATATTTTAATAACATGTAAAATGTATAAAATGTTAATGATGTATAAAATCAAGGTATGTAGTTTGACAGGCAGAGCTCAGAGATAATGGATGGCAGTTCGTTTTATTTACCAGCTGAGCAAGTTCAAAAGGGACATCAATGAGGTGCCCAAGGAATCCCTGCAACACAAGTTTTTTTTATTGTTGTTGTCCAAATCATTTTTGGGGAGGGGGGTTGAGGACATCTGTGAGAGTATTTTGTGCATAGATAAATCCAGATTATTAGCTCTACAGTGTCTGATAAAACAGCATGGCAATTAATCTGCAAAGGAGTCAATCTTATGTTTTAAAACTCACTCTGTGGTTGCCATAGTTACTAAACATACTATACAAACTCTTTGCTACTTGCATTATCTTGCCCTTCTGGAGAAACAGTGCAGTATATGTAGCACAGATACATAGAAAACCCATACAATGTTTATAATTGGAACTGAAGCAGTATTGGCAACTCGCACTGCCAATTTGCCTTTCCAGATGAGAAGACAATGCTTCTTGCTGTGGAAGCAGCGCTCAGGCACCTGAAGGGAAAAAGGCAAGCAGGCTCATGTGTCACACAGCACTGTGACGAGAACCAAATAGGGAGTGTTCCAACAAGGTGAAGGGCCTGGAGCATCTCCCCTATGAAGAAAGGCTAAGTGAACTGGGTTTGTTTAGCCTTGAGAAAAAAAGACTGAGAGGGGACCTGATCCAGGTCTATAAATATCTAAGGTGTGGGGAGCAAAGTGGCGAGGCCAGACTCTTTTCAGCAGTGTGTGGAGACAGGACAAGGGGAAACGGCCAGAAACTGGAGCATAGGAAGTTCCGCACTGATGTGCACAAGAACTTCTTTACGGTGAGGGTGACGGAGCACTGGAACAGGCTGCCCAGGGAGGTTGTGGAGTCTCCTTCTCTGGAGATATTCAAGACCCGCCTGGACGCCCACCTGTGTGACCTGGTATAGGGAACCTGCTTTGGTGGGGGGTTGGACTCAATGATCTCTGGAGGTCCCTTCCAACCCCTATGATTCTGTGATTCTGTGAAAAACTATCAGGACAATACATTAAATTAATAAAGCAGCATTATCTGGGTAAATTAATCACATTGGTATAAAGGAAACAGATGTTCCCTATTCTTTATCATTGAAAGATGGTGACTAAACATTAGCTGGTATTCAACCACTGTTCAAGTGACTTGGACACCCTGATTGAACAGACAAGTAATTCCATTCTCCACTGCTCTTGAAAATTTAAACTGAAGGCAGCTATATCAATTTGGGAAACTCATATGGAACACTGACATTAACAACTGAGGACTGCACACGAATTGCAACCATCATTGTGCAAAGGCTCGTTATATAGCAGATAAAAACAGAATTGTCAGGGTTCTTGCCTGCTCACTGTGGGGCAGGGGTTTGGAACTAGATGTTTTTCACGGAGCTTTCCAACCCAAACCATTCCATGATTCTATGAAACAGCTGAATCTGTCCTTCCGGACTACATATTCTTACTAATCTCATAAAAGACAAATTCAGTCACTGCACAGAAATTATCAAATAATTAATGTCTTAAATACTATAGATTTGAAGCTAAAATCCAAAAGCATCTTGGCATATTCCTGTCTTCTGGCAATTGAAACTAAACTATTGGAATTGAAGATCTGAACTGTCATTTTTCAACTATGCAAAAATGTAAGATCTCAAAAAGAGCTGAGGCTCAGAATTACTGTATCACTCTTTAGTAAAGATACTAACTCTAGTGCCTAGGCCAAACTGCAATATGGATGATAAAAGCCTCTCCATAAAAGTAGCCTGAAATTTCAGGTGGAAAATTTTTTCTAAATTAAAATCTTGGGGATTGCTATCCTTGAAGCAGGGTGAAGGGATCAACATGTTAAAAAAAGCTTCCGAAACTAAAACAAAAAAAAAGATCCTAAAGGTGCAGTCTTCCACAAAACCACCTTGATACCTGCATGCTGATATGCAAATCAAAGTACTGCCTCCTTTGGGATTTAGACAGATTCTAATCAAATAGAGTCCACTAGAGTTCAGTTTTTAAAGCCCTGTGTTTATGGTAAAAAAAAAAAAGTCAAAGACAACTTTTTGAATAAATATGAAAAATTAAAGAAGCCAGAGCAGTCTCTGAAGTATAGCAAGAGTTCCCTTTTTATTATGGGAAGTCAAAGCAGTACAGGCATGAATAAAACCCGTAAGTGAAATAGTAGAATTAGTAGTACAAGCAGTCTGCTGAAGCAAAATTAACATCAAGGTTTACATTACCTGAGATTTCTGACAGTAATCCATGTTTAGAATAGTTCAGTTGGAAGGAACCTTCAAAAACCAAAGTTCAACTGCCTAACTATTTCAAGACTAACCAAATGTTAAATTATGTAAGTGGTGTTTTGGGAATCCCTCAATAACAGGGATGGGGCATCTACCACCACATGAGGAAGCCCATTCCAGTGTTTGACCACCCTCATGGTAAAAAATTTTTCCCAACACACAGTGTGAACTGAGTGAGCTAGATTTATCAGAACATGATGCAATCAGAGAGAAAGAAAAAAATGTTAAAGCTTCCAACAATAAATAAATTAATAAAATCAAAGTCAAAATAATTTCCCTACTGGATTTGAAGTGTAAATAATCAAAAATCAGTTTGGTCAACCGCAATACTTTCAAGTTAACCACTCACAGTTTTGAAATTATCATCTCTTTATGCCATTTGCTTCTATGACTAGTCAGACTCAAGTCTGTCAATATCTTCACTTCTGACAGTGGTGGGCTAATTTAACCCCAAATAGACTTTCACTGAATTAACCCCATGGTTGACAAGTTTCTATGTATGCAAAATAAAATCAAGGTGGCTGAAGTGGGAATAGATTCCATTTCCGTCACTGACTCCTGAGGAGAGGGAATAACAGAAGTTGAAAGATCAATTAAATTATTTCTTGAATGAGTGCTTAAAATTATTTCACCTCTAGAGAGGAGCAGATTCAAAAATTGGTGAGGGATATAGAGCATTTTGTTGCTTGATATTGGCTAGAATCCCAAGCGGGACAATAGTAAACGCAAGCCACTTTCACTTAGCACTATAATATATGTGAAATGAGTAAGTAATCTGGCCATCTTCTAGAAGACAAACATCCATTTCAGAAACACACAAGCCTTAAATGAATGTATTGGTATTCTTCTGGTAACAGAAGTAATTGTGAAAACTGAACAGATAGTGTTTAAGTAGCCTAGCTTCATCAGAGCACATTAAATCACAATAACACCATTTTAAACATCAAAGATCCAGTCTAATTCTGCCAGTTTGGCATCTTTTCAGAAACACTTTATGGTACAAATCTCTAAAGAAATAGTAAAGGCATCAAAATCTCTAGAAGATACAAAATAAAAGCATAAACAATTGGATGTTTGATGAAAAATATCCAGTCTATTGTTTCCCTAATACATTTCCGGTTACTTGCCTAATAAAACAAAATGCTTTTAATATGGAAAGTTCTATACAAAATCTCTTTATATGTCACAAGTTTCCCATGTCAGAACATTATAATGAAGACAACACAAGACTTTTTTCTCATGCAGGAGTATGAAGTCAATCATCTGAAACAGGGTTTCATCCTGTCATTTATTACACTAAAAATTCCTTTGACTATTTGAGCACACCACAATCACTGTTTCTTATGACATTCATAATTGACGTTGCACTGTAGAAGCTGGGTAAATTCATTTATGTTTCCAACTAGAGACTTCTTACCACCTAAACACATAATTTTAGGCCAGACTATACTGGTTCAGCAATTTGACATTTTGGTAAATACACTCAAACTTGGGCAAAGAACAAAGCTGTGGAAAACAGCTTTGAGAGAATATCTTCAGAAAAAATGTTTACTCTAGATTGCTAGTTCAGTACTGCAATGAGTTACTCATACAGGCCAGGGAATTTTTGTCTTTGGAAGTCTTCCAGATGCAGGTAGGCAAGGCTACAACTGGAGCTTACTTTCATTGGGAGTCTGGACTAGATGATCTCTCCAAAGGTCTCATACGAATAGTATTTCTGTCATCTTTCATTCAATGTGCTATTGCTATGATTGTTCTGATTTAATTAGAGCATAGAAGCATCAGTTCAAGAAAGCAGCTAAGGACAAATGAGGAGATGTTAGCATTAACAGAATGGATTAAAACACTTAAGTGTTCTTCTGAAATAGGGCCCCTGCACACAGACATTAATGGTTTTAGTATCACCTGAAGGCACAAAAAAATAAAATAGAATAATTATCAAAATTTTGAGTGACAGTGGGGGTGGGGGGCAAATATTTAAACAGGTCACAACATAAAGAAAAGTGAAAAGAGGACAAAAAGATTTAAATGATCTGAATAAAGATCAGTGAAAGGATAAAACAAAAAAAAAGAAACCTGTAAAAAAAAGCGTATAAATCACAAATGAAGAGGAAAGTGAGATAGCAATGCATAGGAGAAGATATAGAAGTAACCTCCAACAAGAACAAATACCCTCACTAGAAGCAAAATAAATTCTAGAAAAGACAATAAAGGATGTGTTTGAACTAGGACTGCTACGCTGTTGGCAGAGGCAGCAAAAGCAGAGTTCACAAAGGCTAACTAGCTGGCTGTCTAACTGAACTGAAGAGTTGCCATTTACTCATTGACTGCACAGTAACAAAAAGCAGAAAAGAATGAAAGACAAAATGTGGAAAGCTGTTTCTAAGCTAAAGAAAAAAAAATTATGACTAAATTAGTCTATTTACAACAGAAAGGCTCTATGGCAAAAATTCTGGTCTGCCACTTCTCATATCCACGGGGAGGTTGTTTCCCTTCTGGGAGGTTTCTCCACTATCGTTAAGATGACCAAACATTTTAGGTTTTTCATTCTCTGTTACCCTCAGCTGCAGAGGTTGTGCTGAAGTTTTTGCCTACCAAGAACTTTGCTAATAGATTGCTCAGAAGGCTTCTGCCTTTTCTGGCATTACTCCACTCCCAGATTTTGGCCTCCACATGCTGTTCCTTTTTCACAACAGGAAAAGAAATCTAACACTGATTTCTGTGAACTGAGTCAAGGCTTACAGTACACATCTGCAGCTATAAAGCCAAAGTCATAGTTTACTTTCAAAGCTTCTGAGCAGTCCGTGCTGGAACCTATACAGTACATCGTTTGCAAGTTCTCCTCTTTATGTGCCAGTCACAAGTCAGTACTATTCAATCTTTTGAGGATGGTAGACAAAGGAGCAAATATAAAGAACAGAGAAACCTCTTAGGATAAAAAGTCATAAACCGACTGCTACTCTCAGGCTGACAAAGCACGCTTTAGCCAGGTGGCTTCAAAATTTTTATGTTTCAGTCAGTAAGAGACTCTGGTTAATACTGCTAAGTATTACAGAGTTACCAGGTGCGATTCACATCTTAGCCAAAGATGCTATCCAGTGCATACCCTTCTCAGTAATTTCCCTGTGTTGCCTTGATCTATGCCCACTGTTTTTAGTTACTCTGGTCTATAGGGATAATTTTGCACATTTGAGAGAGACTGCTAAAATAAACACAGAAACAACCCAAAGATAGAGAAATATAGACATTCCAAGTCTCCAGATTGCTTTGACCCTTACTTGATTGAAAGCAACATCTGCTTTCCAGGTTTCCAGCTGTGCTCAGCTAGCCAAAGGTAGCCAATTGCAGACGTGTGACATTTCCTCAGTACAGCATTGACATCACTGACATTCACCTTATTAGAACAACAGGCAGCAAAGCTTCTCAACACCTTTATGTCTCAAGTAGCTCCATCCCAGCAAAGGCAAATACTTCAGTGGCCTTTTATTTTTTGCTCCCTCCCTTTGGAAATGTTCTGAGCGCCTAAAAGACAATCCTTCACTAATCGCTATTTCAAATTTGTACATTCAGAGATATACATTCAATAAAGCTGGCGTAAATTAATCCTTATGCACCATAAAAACAAGGGAAGTCCCATATGAAAGCACTCAGTGGAAAATGATTCATTATCAATTCTCTCAATGCAATTTTTTTTTCTACCACAGAGTGAGTTGATATGCATTACAACAGGAAGCCAAGAGTAACCAAGACAAAATATTCCTTCTGGCTGCAGAGAAACTACTCAAGAAAAAGTAGTTTAGAATTTCAAACCTGCAATTCCGTAGAATTTGAAAGAAGATTAGGAAAATAAAGATTAAAATCTGTATGCCAGTTTTGAGGGTCCAAATAAGTGATTTTAAGATCAATACACTATTTTAATAGGCTACTGAAATAGAGGTGTCCAAATTGATCAAATGTGCAAAGAGCATCCTTCACAGGAATAGACATTTGATAGCTCCATCTGGGACAGGAGATACTCTCAGGAAAGCCACAAAAAGCGTAGTGACAATAGCCTAATTCAGTACTGAAAGAGAAATAAATGTGTGACTGCTTTAAGATTACTTTAAGATTAATGACATATGAGACTCAATTCCCCTTACTCCATCTCTCTAGCTGCAGCTCTTGAGCAGGTAGCAGGAGGTAGCAGCTTCCCTGCTACTCTGACAGTTGGATACTCGGACTTACCGCTGAGAACGCGGTTCTGATTCAGCTCACCCTGGAGTCAGCTGCATCATTTCAGTTTATGCTTCCTGAAATTCCTAACACAAAGCCTGATTACTTCAGTTCTGCATCAGGAAACAGTCTGCTCTTTATCCTGGAATATTAATTGCTGCCAGTATTTATCCTCTATCTTTGGTGGCAAAGCTAATGGCCCTTTTTGCTACTTTGAGCCTGTCCACTTCAACAACTTGGTTCCTGAACAATCCATCCCTTCCAGCATATGTAAACTAAGAGGCAAAGCAGTCAGTTTCATGATCGTGTTTCATTTATGGTCAGACTGAGAAAGGATCCATGTGCTTTGTGCCTAGCAGTGCATGCCTATGTGGCAAACACATTGGCAGAATTTGAAGACTTTCTTTTTTCTTGACAGTGCAACTAAGGAAGAACAAAAACCAGATAAAACAGTTGTTCTAACTCAAAAAAAAATTGCCATTAAAGAGAACAGGCTTCTGCTTATTTGGATGAAATGTATTCTACTTTGTTTCATCATAGTGAATGATTTAGACACTTCTTTTAAGCAGTCACTGCTACCCAAGCACAAGATAACATGTAAAACAGAACTGGATAAAAATAGTTATTGTAATTGCACCATATGCAGTTCTGGTTTGGTCTGTAAAAGACAAAGAA
This sequence comes from Pavo muticus, assembly GCA_016647715.1. Classification (NCBI taxonomy): domain Eukaryota; kingdom Metazoa; phylum Chordata; class Aves; order Galliformes; family Phasianidae; genus Pavo; species Pavo muticus. The sequence continues at coordinate 49,622 of JACDJE010000150.1, read as the reverse complement.
GCAAAAAATATCAGCTTAGGCAGACTTCACAAAGTTTGGGCCTCAGTATTCTAGGCTGACAGCATTCGATTCTATAGTACTAAATATACAGAACAATCAGTGTAGGTAATCGAAGCAGAAAATATCTAATTTTCCTGTAGTTTTTGTTTGTTTGTTTGTTTTTTAAATACACGTAGGCATATAACATTTCCAGGTTCTGGATATGTATAGATTTCATGTTACAGAAAAAAGCTAGCTTTCAAAATCTGACCAAGAAAAAAAATAAAAAGAAATCTTTGCTTCTATGATGTATATCACCTTTGATTACTGAACTTATAAGAATGTTTTAAATTGACCTTCCATATGACCAATTACTATGCTTGCTTACTCTTCCCATTTACTGAGGAAGCAAAAATAAACTATCCATTTATATGTTTGTTTAGACTTCAAAATGAGTTTCATTTTCTGGTTCTCACACAGTGTTTGGGTTATACGCATCTCTAGGGAATGCTTGTTTAACGATTCATTTTATGTGGAATTTTTATATCCTGGAAGTTGGATAGGAAAATCTGTGTTAATTTCAAAAAAGAACTGCTGTGTGTCTTATAATATTAATATGCAAGATCAAATCTAGTTTGATTACGTTCATTTAAATTTCACTTTCTAATGGTATCATTGTTTATACAGTATTATTGCAGGTAATGAACGGAAGAATCAGCTCAATTTGTCTTCATTACCAAGCACATAAGCAGTGGAACCAATGGACACCACCCAACGGATTGAGGAAGAAAAGAATTTAAAATAAGAAGTCTTATATTTTTGTGGTCGGCAGCATTCAAAAACACTAACATTGTTCAGAAGTCAAGATGAGTCATGTTGAATTACTTTCCCTCCTTGCAGTAGTGATCAAAACTAAAGAAACAATCTCTGCTGGGTATAAGATGAGTAAGGATATTTTTGACCTTTTCAGGGACTACTTAATTGACCCCTAGCAAAAAAGTTTAATGTTTTTTGACTTTGTTTATATATGCAAACAGCTATGCTGCATGTATTCAAATTTATTATTGAGCTACGCTCTAGTTAGAGGTGAGACTTGAATTTCATTCTGAAGATTAGTTTGTTCAATAACATTTACCATTTGACAATACAGTAATGCACAGGGGCTCCAGACCAGAAACAGCATCACTCAATGACAGGCCCCAACTGCTTCAAAATAATACAAAAGAAACCTAGTATCCTGTTCTGAGGAATAATAAATGAACAATACTGACAGAGACAACGATGAACAATCCAAGGAAATGCTAGTAATTGCAACAGCAATCTTGGCATGTTAACCCTCTAATTGTTGCTGGGTTAACTGCAAGCATCAATTTATTTACTCCCACAGACAGCTGTGCTAGAACAAAGTAAGTTTTGTACCCAGCCATAGGTGAGGAAAAACTAGCAGAGTGCAGGCAGAAGAAAGTTACATTATCAAAACTTGGAAGATGATCAAAAACTTGCTCACGTTTACTATAAAACAGGCTATGGATTGGCCAGTTTATCCAACAAAAACAATACAATACTTGATGGAAGGCCAGGTTCTGAGCTTCAGAAACTGGTGTAATGGCACTGGAAGCTAAGTAGAATGGCATCTCCCATTATTTACACCAACAACCAACCGTATTGTACTCTGCCATTCTATCAAAGGAGTCATGAAACACCGTCATAAGCTCACAGCAGAAGAAAGTGGCAAAGTTCATAACTAATAGCAGAAAAACAATTTAATTCATGAAAGAAAAGTAAATACCAGTCAGGATACAAAAGGCTACTAAAACATTTATCTCTATGCTACTCTTTTCACTGCTAGAGTGCATCCTTGAAACACAAAAACTTCAAGATGCCTTTGAGAAAAACCGTATAAATTGCTGTGAGAGTATACATTTCCCTCAGAGCTTTCCTACAAATACATGCTCTGTGAATATTCATGACTCTCCTTCTCTAATTTTCTTGCAAACAAAATTTGACAAATATATGTAGAGAGCAAAGGGAGGGCGTGATGAAAACAATAAAAAGCAAACATACCTTCTTGAGGTATTTAGCAGCCTCTGTTTGTGAAATTCATTCATTCCTACTTTGCAAAGCACATTTGAGAAGACATGACAAAATAACATGAATTTCTAGGATATTTGTAAGCGTGGATAACATAAGCTAATTAAGAGAATAAAAATCCTAAACTGTAAATTCAGTCACCTATTCTAATCAGTTTCTGATTCTGTGAAATTGAAGCTGAATTTTTTGGAGACTAGAGAACTTCAAACTATGTCCTAAATAACTTGTTAATTAGAACTACGTTACCTTTATCCACAAGATCACAAAATAAAACCACAAGTTTTATTGAGGATCTCTCTTCAACCAATAAAACTCCAAATGAAAGACTACAGACCCATTGTCTCACTCTTCGCTGTGATTTTCTTTAAGAGAGCAGCCATTCAGTTTATAAAGTCTGCCTTCTAGGACAGCCCTCTCAGTTGTGTTAAATTTCTCATGAAGTATTCTGTTACTAGACAAAAAGCATCCCCCTGTTTTTCTTTGAGCGCTGTCTCATGCAGAACACTGGACTAAGATGGTGAATCACTAGAGAATTACTAAGTAGTGGTGGCTGTGGTTCATATTTCCACCAGACTCCTTGATTGGGCTATGTGTATTTATATACACACACGTAACACCAGTTTAAGCTTAAACAGAGCATAACTTTTCCAAACATGTAAAGTCAGTCAATTTTCAAAATTAGGTTAGGCTATTCTGTAAAATAGAGATAGATTGTCATTGTAATCCAGAACAAGAGCCCTGATTTTCAGAAGTGCTACACACCTTAGCTCCTACTAACTTTTGAAAGTCACAATACTGAAAAGTAGTTCAAATATGGATTTGTGCAATCACTATGAGGAATCTAAATTTCTAATTATTTGCTTCTGTTATTAGCTATTCTGTCATAATTATATATTAGTATCAGTTATGCTATTAAGTCCTTGTATTTTTAATTCCTTGCAGAATGCTTCGCTGTTTATGACTCTTGCCAGTAAGACAGTGAAAAGATTTTCCACACAGGCTTTTGTTTACTAACTCAGCTAATTCATTATTATTCCAATATGCAGATGTCTTTCCACAACATCCTAGCTCTTTCCATAAAATACATTCTAAACATAAGAAAAATTAGTCTCCTATAATAAGTTCTTCGTGTTGATATAGTCAGAAGATATTAACTGTGCAGTGTATTGAGATGCTAGTAATTTGAATGAAATTTAGGACAGTCACCTTGCCAACAGGTCAAGTGGGTTTTACTTTTCCATATGCTTATAATATATTCTTAGAACTGTTCATTCTACTTATTCTTTTCTTCCTGCTAATGTGTTTTCCTCAGACCCATTGTCTCTACTAGAACTGTTTTCCAAAAACTCTGAAACAAGTTTCACAAACATAGGTGTAAACAAAAACACATTTCAAAGTTGTGATCTGTGGTATTTATATAGAAATTATTTTACTTTGACTGGATCACTGGGCTGAGGCCAATGGGACCCAGACCAAGTGCTGGGTCCTACACTTCAGCCACAACAACCACAGGCACCACCACAGGCTTCAGGCAAAGTGGCTGAAACTCTGTGTGGAAGGAATGGACCTGAGGGTGAACCTGAACCAGCAGGGTGTCCAGGTGGCCAAGAAGGCCAATAGCATCTTGGCTTACATAAGAAATAGTGCAGCCAGCAAGACCAGGGAGGTGATCATTCCCCTAAATGCAGCCTTGGTAAGGCCACACCTTGAGTATAGTCATGGGCCCTTCACTACAAGAAAGATACTGAGGCTCTGCAGCACATACAGGGAAGGGCAGTGATGCTGGTGAGGGGTCTGGAACACAAGCCTTATGAGGAGCAGTTGAGAGAACTGGGATTGTTCAGAAAAGAGGAGGTCAGGGGAGACCTTATTGCCCTCTACAACAACCTGAAAGGATGTTGTGATGTGGTAGAGGCTGGCTTCCCCCACCAAACTAGTGATAGGACAGGAGGGAACAGCCCCCAAGGTGTGTCAGGAGAGGTTCGGGTTGGATATTAGGAAAAATTTCTTCTCCGAAAGAGTGGTCAGGTGCTGGAATGGGCTGCCCAGAAGGTAGGTGAGTCACTCTCCTCAAAGGTGTTCAAGAAATGTGTAGAAATTGTACTAGACCAAGGTTTAGTGGGGAAATATTGGAGGTAGGTGGACGGTTGGACTAGATGATCTTGGAGGTCTTTTCTATCCTTAGTGATTCCATGATTCTATGAAAACAACTGGACAAACTCCTAGCTAAAATTTTGTTCTCTAACTATGTATCTATGGGCTACACTTTGTTAGAGAACTAAGTGTAACAGAGTTGAATCTTCTCAAAGTCCTTTAAAAATCTCAGCTTAAAACTGGGTTTTTTTTTAATCACTTTACATGTGGGAAAATAAGTTGCAATACATTAAGTCATCGAACTTATACTATGTCAAATCTGCACAAACAGAACTGACCCCAAAATAGCCCTTTAACATTCCCATTTTACATGAAAATTTATAATAGGAAATGAAATGTTATCCTGTGCATTTCACCAGCCCCTGCAGTCCAACACTAATTCAGCAGTTCCAAATCATTTCCTAATTTCAGTTATATTTAAATAAAAATGTATCTCCCACTTATCTATTCAGTGCAAATTCTACAGCAGCTTGGAAAGTCTGAAGCCATCTGTTGGAAACTAGTGGGTTCCCTCAAGTGCTGAGCCATGACTTGCATGATTCTTAAGAATAGCATCTTCAGTCCATACTCACACTTCCTCCCTGATACATGCCTACATGAATCTCAATATTTGAAACATCCAAAGCAAAGCAGGTCAAAAGGAATAGCATGTACAGAAATCCACGCCCTTCAATATGGTCCAAAAGGAAGGCAAAATAAGGACTAGGTAAATCCAGATGGGTCTTTATTAAAAGTATGCAATTCCACAAATCTTTAAAATTATATTGTTGCATAAATCGATTGTTCAAGAAATGCTCATAATTTCTGAATGACAAGCAAGGAATAGCAATTTCTTGTGACAGGGCAGGGAAACCGTGGCCCACAATCACAAAAGCATTTTAGTCTAGTTGTGGTTTAACCCAGCAGGTGGCTAAGGACTTCACAGCTGTTCACTCACTCCCCCCATTCCCAGTGGGATGGGGGAGAGAATCAGGAACAAAAAAGTAGAATGTAGGTTGAGATAAAACTATTTACTAAGATAGAGAAAGGATAATAGTTACGACTACATATATATATATACGAATGCATATAAGAAGTGGTGCACAAGCAATTGCTTACCACCCCCCTCAACCGATGCCCCGCTAGTCACTTGAACTGCAGGAGAGAGTGAGATTAACTCTCACTCCATTCAAAACTCCTTCTGCATGATGTCATATGGTTTGGAATATCCATCCCTTTGGCCAGTTTAAGTCAGCTGTTCCCTCCCAACTCCTTGAGCCCTTCCCCGAGAATGGCCTCAGCTCTGTACAATGCTGCTTAGCAGCAACTATAAACAGTGTGTTATCAACATTATTTTTCTCCTAGAACAAAAAAATAGCATTATACCAGACACTGAAGAAAACAATTCCATCCCAGTTGAAACTAAGACACCAGGACCTAAATAAATAGCCTTCTAAAGATTAAGAACTTTTTTTTTTTTTTTTTTTTTTTTAAATCAGCCCTACAGCCAGCAGATGAAAGATGGGAAGAAAATGAGGAAAAATCCCTCTTAATCTTGGAGTACAAATCGCTGTCAAGTTTGACTGCTAAGCTCTTTGACGGTTCTTCCGCAAGAATCAGCTGCTTCAAGAAAACTACTCTCATATAGCTTGCTCCAAGGACACATCATCCTACTACAGCAGTCTCTCATGTACTTCACCGCTGAAGTAATTTGTAAGATTCTGAAAGAGCACAGTTGCCAAAGAGCATCCCAATCCTTTACTTCTTTGATATCAAACAGAACAGAAAAAGGCATTTCTGTGCAGCTCAGTAGCTTCTGGTGAGCAGTTCCAGAAGCATCCAGCATAAGCAGGTTCCTACATAACATAACATAACCTCCAGAAGTCTATGTAAATACTTAAGAACACAAGATCAAGCAGAAGAACAGAGCAATTAGATAATCTGAATAGTGAGAGAGATAACATTCTGCTGGAGTTACTGGTCTATTCAGAGGTCAGCTAGAACTGAAGAACATCTCCACATCCAAAAACAAACAAACAAACAAAAAAAATCAAACCATATACAGGGAGCATGTCTTCTTGGAATACACGTATATACCAGGCACAGCTAAACTCACACTCAGCAGAAAAAAAGAAAGAATGAGCAAGCTTTAACCCTTGCAAACATCTACACTGAGTAAAGTTTCAAAAAGCTTTTTTTTTTTTCCTAAAGCCACTTCATTAACATTTTCCACAAATAATTTATTACCGAACTCACATACAAACCCCATGTCCATGTTCTTCAGTAAGATGCATTTTCTGATTTATTCCATATAATGAATGACACACAACATTTAAGGAAGATATTCACATCTGCACACTTCAATTCTATGATTGTTTTCAAGTACTGAGTATTTGGATATATTTATTCAGTTCTAGGCTATTTAAGTTCTAGGGTGGACTTTCTGTATTATTCCACAATCTTCTAATGAAAAGAAAAGACAAAAATAACTCTGTACATTTCCTTGGAATAGGAGTTCTTGCATGTTTGGCTTTAAGTAGTACTGTCATCCAAATCCAACGACCTAAACTAGTGAGGTGAGAGGGTATGCCAGTACCAGCCTTTTCACTTGCTGAAGACCAGGTTACCTTGGCAGCAAAGCAACCAGCTGTCTGCAGAACTGGAGAAACAGATAACATGGCAAAAAATTAAGGAGCAAGGAGATTAGACTATATAAGTCCCTGAAAACAGAGCAGGAACTTTTTTTTTTTTTTAAATCACATCCAATTTGGAACTGGAACTTGAAACATTAATTTGAATATTTCTTATGAGAATAGGAAAGAAATGGCAGAAAAAAATAACCTTTTGATCAAACTACTAAATGAACACTACAGAACAGATGGGATTTATTATAACTTAGCTGTTCCTACCAGCTCAGAGACTGAATATTTATGTGAAAACTGGCCTATTTACATCTTATGTCAAACAAATGCATACCTTATAACTAGTTCATATTTCCTCAGATATAAATATACATAAAACTAAGAACCGTCCTCTTTACAAAGACTGTACAAGCTGATTGAACAACATTGTTACTGGCAGTGCTCCCATTTCAGAGGATTCATTCAATACCCCAGCACATAGTTTACATTAATTTCATTTTTTGTTTTCCTACCCCTTTATACCTTTATGGAATTCTCCAGGGGATGTTCCAGTCCTATTGTGTACTGTTGCACTCCAGCTGCAAAAGGGCTGGGAGCTGGGACTAAGGCCAGCGTATGCGAATACTTGAAGGGTCACAGGGTCAGAAGAAATTGGCTGCTTCTGCTCTTTCACTCTTCTCTGAGAAACTGTTCTACACCTCATCACTGAGAAATACACCTCCCACGATCGTTTTTGCCTAATGCAACCAAAACACACTAGTAGAGAGTGTGAGGTACTGGAAGGATGAGGTCACATTCCAATCAAACAGATGTTGAAAAGGAAAAAAATCACCTTTAGAAAGACCTTGGGAAAGTAAAATCATTTCTATTCATGCTGCTTGTAAAGATGTGCTTTATTATCAGTAGAATAAAGTCAGGGTTTGAAAGTTATCTGTCTGCGCTCAAGCATAACAAAATATTTCCTACATGTAAATTCATAATTGTGGTAATCTTTATTTCTAGCAGTTCAGAAATAACAACACCAGAAACTGAGTTCTGTGATTCAGCCATGTGAGCTGCATAGCAACAGTGAAAGCAATGGATATTTTCCCCCTTACTCTTGTCAATGTGCCTCAAATATGTTGGGGAAGCAGGTTTTCAGGACTGAAGGGATGGGAATATCTATGTCTTCACTGTGGTATTTCCTTAGACACGACTCACTAACATTTACACTGGCAGTTTCTAACTTAGGTAGCAGAATAAGATCTCTACTTACTCAGAAGGTGGTGAGGCACTGTCCATAGAAGCTGCAGATGTCCATTCTCGGGCAGTGTTCAAAATTAGGCTGGATGTTACCAAGGGCTCCCTTATTTAGTGGGAAGTATCCCTGCCCATGGCAGGAGGGTTGGAATGAGATAATCTTTACACCCCTTCCAAACCAAGACTTCCTACAGTTTCATAAAAATAGTAGCAACTAAGCTCAGCAATAATCTGAGCAGACGTATATCCAGCAATATAAATAAGTGCAAGTAGATCTATCTACTCTTTAGTACAGATTCATACATCTTTCACTAGGCTAAGGAATATGGCACCTTTCACCTGGAGCCTTTGGAGGATATTCATACTATTTTCCCTGAGTTGTTCTCTTGGCTTTGTCTACAATATTTTAATTATGCTGCCATACCCGAAATATATTTTTCTTATGTGCTGGATCTCAAACATTGGAACATATATAAAATTTATGTTCGCACTATTAACTTAGTAATTCTAGAAAGCTCTCTACATGAAGTCATTGGAAACTTCGTTTTTGTTCAGTTATGCGCTAGTAGTAATAGTTAATAGTCAATACAAAACCTATGCTTTTGTAGACTTCCAACCTGAGGGGAACAAGTTAATGATCATAAAAGCAGTACTTTTTGGAAGGAGGGATTTTGATTCTTTGTTTTTGTTTTGCTTGATTTCTGGTTTTCTACCAGTTTGGCTTATTAAAGACTGAAACTTCTAGGTTTGGGTGCATCTATCTATCTGGATGCTAAACTTACATATACCTTAAAATGGAGGGAGGGAAATGTTTGATGTTCTCTAACAGAATGCCTATGTATACTTGAAACCATAGACAGAGACAGATTCTAAGTACTAAAGTTTGTCAGTTTGTCTATCAGGTAGACTAAATGTTCAAAAACTTGTCAAAATTGAGTAGAAATTCCCCTGCTCACAAATGACAAGAATACTACAGTAATGAAAATACATATATCAGTTTGTTAACAATGTAATCCACAAGACAGGCAACATGCCAAATCAATTTCCAAGGCTCAAAAAGCAAATGGAGGCTGAAGCTTATACTTCACAGCTGGTTTTGCAGTGTGGTAGATAAAAGAGCACTCATTAGATACACCAGTTCAGACACTACATAGGAATTTCTAGTTGTGAAACAGCAACAAGACTCATTAGAAAGTGGTATCTTAAAATTGCAATAGCTGTTTTTACTTGCACATATGTTCTCACTGTCAGTGACAAGATACTATCTCTAGTGATACCAGAAGAAATTTTCTAGTGTGGTAGTACTAAGTGTTACCGCACAAAATTCGAAGAAATTAAGAAAGGAATTTCTGATAGTTTCTGCTAGTTTAAAGATATTCAGTTGAAAATGCATTACAGATTCAGGTACACCAACTGAAATTATTATCCATTTAAATAAGTCATGGAAAAATAAAGCATCTTCTACACTGACCTGGTCAAAGTACACTAACAACTGTTTTCTGGCTGCAGATGATTTAGGTTTACTTAAACTGAGTCTCTACGCAGGAGTTTCAGAGCTTCATAACCTTCTTTCTTACCAGCTTGTAAAGGTATCTTCTGAAAAGGTACCTAAATTTCACTACCACTTATAGTAGTTTGGATTAATTATTCCCCATCATTTTGAAATAAATCAGCAAAGCAACGATATAAAACCCAGTGGAAAAAATATACATTGTTTGAATACATTTTTTTGTCACTTAAGAAGAGGGTTGTGTAAGTTACTACGTGAAAAAAAAAATTGGAAAAGCAGACACATTCTATTCTTCTCCCTGTATTTCTGGGAAGTTGACAATTGCTCAAAAACGATCAGAGAATGGTCTATTTCTCAAGGACCTCTGGAGCTTAGAATAAGTTAAATCAAAATCTTAGGAAAATGCCTTAAGCATTAAAAATAATCTTCCTTTAAAAAATAATAAAAGAAAAATAATAAGAGTTCTGCACTCCAAACTGGCTGAGAGGCAGAGATACTATTAACAATGATTGGAGGAAATTTTGAGATACCCTACATTGACAAAGACTCAGACAAGGCTCAACTTCTGCCAGAATAAGCACACTTCATCTGGAAGAGGAAAAAAATGGAAACAACATCATTCATAAGCAAAAGTAAAGCAGTACAACAGTTCAGTGGTACAAATGAGACCAAATTAGCAAGCACAGTGTTGAAAAGCATGGCTTCAAGGGGAAAAACAGCTTAACAGCCCTCAAAGTTTCCCATAACCACGTAAACATTAGAAAAAGTCCTGAAGGCTGAAAGTGACAACTTTACAGTATTTTCCATACTATGATCATCATTTCCTCATAAGAGGGACAGAAACTAAGACAAAGGAAGCATCAACCCAGGCTAACTTGTTCTCTGCTCTGTGACACAGCTTGTTTGTAATGTATTTATAAATGGGATACGGGTGGATGGAGTGCAATTCAGGTAGCTAGGGGCTGGTATTTAAGGCACCTCCATCCCCAGCATCTGTGCTAGCACCGACTTCAGATGATTCTGCTAATTATGGACAGGCTGTACATTTATCATCTTTAGGATTCAACCTCTTCAGTTCATTCACAGTTTAGTTCAAAATTCATTAACAACTGCAAAGCAAAAAAAAAGATTCTCCATTCTATCATACAAATTCATTGCAATACCTTCATGTACGTAGAAACTACACTATACTATAGTGTTTAGCAGCCAAATTAATGAAATCTGGATCTTAATTCCTCTGCATTAGCGACTCTGTGACACAAACAGACATGAAAACGTTTATTCGCACAACATGTCTGTGAGAATACCACTTGTGGTCATCATACAATGCTCTATCAGAGTCTTTTTCTTTTGGGACATTAATTACATTAATTTACTTTGGTGTTATCATTATTACTACTTTTAGCATCAGACACACATTTAATACATGGAACATTAGAACAATTTCTTTTAACAACTCAGAAGCAGCTAGTTTGGCCTTGCATGTCAATGCCTAAGTAATTTTAATTAGAAAATGACTCATAAACATGAATATTCATTACTAGTTCTGTTAATGTTAAAATCAATATGTATATGCATCACAGTATGAGATATAAATACACAGATTTTCTGCATTCATAGTTTCTACTGTGTGGTGGTGAAGTATCTTGAAGTAGATTAATACAATTCTGGTAACTCTTCTTCTGTGTAGATTTGTATAGTAGAAACAGATAGATGAAGTAGGATGGGTGAAGTAGCTGCTCAATAGCATTGCCTTTCTGATATTAATATATTTCAGATTATCCATTGGTGTCAATGTACAAAAAGATAACAGGAACATTTATCCTTATGTTATTTCAAAAACAGTTTGTTCAAATTACTGTGTCCATTCAGGAAATTTCTGATTTCCTGCAGGGGAAGCACAATACTAAAGGAAGGATGCAGGTATAATGTAGTAAACATTATAGTGTCTCCATTAAAAATACAGAAAACAGGATTAATTTTTATATATTGTTAAGGCTGTTCCTTTCAAACACTTCATTTTACAACTACAGGCAAAATTAGAGTTATCAAAGGACAGAAAGGAGCCTGCACAATAATTAGTTATTTCTATACAGTTGTTCAACTGCATATCGTTTTAGTTTTTGAATATTTTTCAAAAAACAGTAAAATAATGCCTTCTTGTCAGAGCATCACACAGGCTTTTATATTCAAGGACAGACTTGTTACATAAAATTATGAGATACTGGAAATAGTCATGATATTTGCTTTCTGTTGGAACTCGTGTCACCTGTCTGCAAAAAGAAATCTTGCAGAATAGTTTACTTCATCCATTTCTTTGTTTAAACAAAGTTTATTATCTTTATTTCTCACTGGTTTTGTACAAGTTGATGAACCAACTGAGTGATATTTTTCCATGTTATTTGTTTAATGTCCACATTTTATGGATTAGTATCAGTGTAGATTAAGTAACAACAATCAGAAATTATTATAATATTTTGCCAAGTAGTTTAAGTGAAGGTCTGAGGAGGTGAAAAAGCTGGAAAAGAAAATCTCAAACATTCTCTCCCCACTTCTGCCTGCAACAAAACATCACTAAGTGTTGCTGTCATTAATAGCTTCAATACAATTTTGTTTTAATAACCATATGTTTTTGCTATCTCTGGGCCATTTAACACTACAACTTTCTGAACATCTGTTCACGTGAGTCAAACGTGACTGTTCAGTTCTCCTACATAGGGGGGAAATGAGATATCTCATTCAAACAACTTGACAGACTGTTGATGATCAGTGACAACTGTCTCGATTTCTGCCAGGCACAGGTCATTAAGATTTTGAAGAACCATCTCCTCGAGTTAACTTTTGATAATTCTGACCACAATTGTTATGGTCTAATAAGAGGCCATGAAGACACACAGACTCCCAAATAGAGCTCAGCTCAGCCACTGACAAAAAACTGTTTTCAGAGAAGCTGTGAACACAGTATTTAACCTAAATATAACAGACTGCTCAGACATGCTAATCTCAAGCACCTTGTTGAAGAAACAGCATTTTATATTTTAGAGCATATGACCATGAGAAGGGTGGAAAAGTCAGAGATGGTAACTATAACCAACTTTAGGTTTTTGGTTTTTTTTTTTGCTAGATAGAATTCTGGTCAATGAACTATATAGAAGAAATACTGTGCCCAGCATACTAAGATTCAGTACAACAGGTCTGTGCTAGAAATGTGCATTTTGTTGAAAATTGCAGAAGGTAATTAAAAACTTCTGGATCACTTTGATACAAATCCATAGTCATTCATCTTTTGTTCAACGATCAAGGGAGCACTTGAATTCGAACTTGTTTTGTCCTTCCGCAAACATCGTATTCATCACAGATATTTTAGAAAATGTGAAGTAGTATTTTTACTTATTTCCCTAACAGATCGCACATACACAGTTACGACCATCTCAAATGCATCTTCCTTCACAGCAACACAGAAGTGCTGCTGGATGCAACTGTTCTGCATTGTCCCTGTTCTTTAGAAGATTAATTGCTCACCTTATTTATAAAATTAGATAAATACTTTCAACTCCAGAATAAGTGGTACTGTTCTTTCCCCTCCATGTATTATTACGTTGGAGTCTATTATAAGAAGGAAAATTTTATGTAAACTGTAGTATTGAGCTACATGAATATGGGGGCCTGCCAATCCCCAAAATACATAGTGTCAAATAATTTGAAAGCATCAAATAAAGTATAGCTTCCAACCTTTTTGATTCCCCTAATAGATAGGAGTTTTGATCTACACATCTAATGGACCCTTAGCAAGATCCACAGAGCTTCATTACTGTACCTTGTAACCTACAAAAGCCATCTGTATCAGTTAGCAAGATAGATCGGCATCACACTGCTAGACACTATATGACAAGAAAGTCTTCATCACTAACTACAGCTGATCAAATAAACCACTGCAAACTGCTTACTGAACCTAACACAAGCTATCTATGACCTAATAACAATTTGATTGAAGTCCTTACACCACAGCGAGAGCGGATATATTGGTTTCTGGCTGATTCAAGTAGGAGAATGCTCAGCCAATTTGGATAATGATGTCAGGTAGAACTTCAGAGAATTTTCAGTTGTGTCTTCATGAGCAGCTGAGGTAACATGCTATATATACTGCCTATAAAGTCTCTACAATCTTAACCCTGATACTGTGCCTCAATTCCATTATATAGAGGCAACACCTGAATACAGATGAGAATTCAAATAAAAACTTAATTCAGATGTTCTCTTCTGTGAAAAGAAGGAGAGTATTCTAAAGTTTGTTAGTTTAATTATTTGCAAATATTGCTTTGGAGAAGAAAAAGAACACAATGGGAAAATTCTTGAACAAACAACTGTGAACACAGCAGCCTGTTCAGTATCTGGCTAAGCATAACATGCCACAGCAAGTCATGTTATCCCATCTCCACTTCTGCTTCGAGACAATTAGTCAACTATAGCTCAAAAGATTATTGTGACCAACACATGATGCTGACACAAACACATTACCTATAATTCAGGTAGAAAATGCACTTTGAGATTCTTATTTGGTGACACATGAAGCACAACTTCTTGAATACAGCAGGTCTAAAGAACTAGTACATTCTCTCAGACTTGAGTACTGCTAGATTTTAGTTGCATAACAGAATACAGAAAAACACACAGCATAAACAAATATACATGTTTTCCAAAAGCATGACCTAGTCTTCTGTCATATATAACACAAACATAACCAATAAAGAAAAGTGCACAGCGCAGTAATTTTTCAGCCATAATACAATTGGAAACCTCAATTTTATATGTGCTTTTCTTCCAGTACTTAGCTGTGACTGTCATCAGTCAAAAACAGTATCATATTCTCTTTGACCTTAAACCTTAAGCCTGTATCCAGAAGAATACAAGTGCCTCAGTCTATAATGCAGCTTTTCTTAACAGATATACATAAAAGAACTTGCAGTACTTCTCATTATTTAATCTACTGTTTATCAGGAGATCACAGGCAAATACCTGGAAATGTGCTTCCAAATATATGATTCCTTGATCATACGAAATTACTAGTTTAATTAGTAGGTACAAGCACCCAGTAAATGATATTACTGCTAAGGCTTAAATTAGGTCACTTAGTGTGGACACTATCAGAAGGGTTGGTGGCATGCCTCTAGTGCCACAGGACTTTAATCATTTAGCAAGTACCTACTTTATTGCATATGCATAGCTCATCTGAGCATTTGTCTGTTGAAGTTTCAAAACTGAATCCTAAGGTCAGGCCAGTGAAACAACTACTGATGAAACTGGATATTTCAGGAGAAACTCAGTTATGCACTTCATCAGTAAAGATGCACAGAAGACCTCTGTAGAGTTACTGGCCTGCAAAAACTTTCAAAAGTGCATTGCTTCCTGACTGATCCTTGACTGAAGCAAAACACCTCAAAATGAAATATCAATTAACACAACACAAATTCAGGAAGTTTTTAATATCACTTGATATTCAAAGAAGTGCACGCCCTTTAAACTTTGCTTATTTATTTTAGAACACAAAAAGTTAGAAAACAATACCAAACGGGTTTTTCGTGGTTTTTTTTTTTTTTTAAGGTTGCTATCATGTAAAAAGGGAAACAGGTAGATAGTTCTCCTAGGAGACATGTCAATTTGTTGATGAAACTCAAGGTATATCCTTAAGGAAATGGATGTTTTTTTCTCTTGAAGGTACAGAAATATATTCTGTACTGTCACATGTAGGTACCATCATTTGTGAAAAAGATTGATAACACCAGGCATAAACACAAGTAAATTTGTGTTGTTAAGCTTCCCTCTTCAGTTTCAGAGAAGAGGTAATCAAAATAAAGATACCTTATACAAAGCAGGAAAAGGATTTCCAGAGATATCCCCACACTAGGAAATACACTGCAGACAAAGCAAGTTCTCAAATAATCACTAGTAAAAGCTGTCATGAGTACATTGTTGTACATACATCCTTACACTGCTTTATTATTTCCTTGCATTTTGGTTGACAACTCCTAGCAGATGAGCTGACAACATTTAAGAAGGGCATGAGAAGAAAACACAAGTCTGATGAAGCTGGAGGAAGCAGTAGTTTCAGAGCTTACACCAGAATTTTATGAATGACAGCATATTTTGATAGAGTGAATTGCAGGATTAATTAATAATGTTGCATAGCTAATAATTAATCTCTTTCAGATTTGGCATTGTATTACTCAAAGAAAAAAGATGACTTTGGGGACTGAAAATACAGGTCGTGAAAGTATGGTAAAGACATAATTTAGGGAGCCCTTTCAGGATTTCCATCGTCGGAAGTGAACAGTTCTGCGAATTTACTGAATAGCTTTTTTCCTTATAAAGATATAGACGGCACAAGCTTGAATAGTCTTTTGCTTATGACTTCTTTTCTCTCAGCTCAATTCAATGCTTTAGAAAAGATATAGCATAATTCTCTCCTTGTCTTCTTGGCCTTGAATCTTTTTCCAATGAAGTCACTGGCAAAATTCCCATTGAGCAGAACAGTGGGAATCAAACTTTAATTCCCCATTATTAAGACTGTCACATTTAACACTACCTTCCTTGTCTCTCATCATTTGCCACTAATTATTTGGGGCAACAAATGTTCTCTTTCACAAAAAAAAAAAAAAAACAACCTCCTGCTTTCCATCTTTAGTGTCACAAGTAATGAAATAAACCATGTGTAAGTCTCAGAGATATCTTGCATAAATATAACACTTTTATAAAAGTAAAACTGGGATTTATTTTTTTATTATTTATTTTTTACACATTTTGACACTGTTTCACTATCCTACAAGAATATTAATCTTCAACAAACTAAGAGTAAGGTAATAATCCTGGCGGAATCATCCCATTATAAGATAATGGCTGAATTTTCAGTTAATGGACCAAGCTGAAGACAAGGGCAGTTAACACTATAACAAACTACAGTAATATAACCAATTTCAAGGGGATTATTGCTATCATAAACTGTATTAAATGGTTTATAAAAGCAATGGCTTGGGCTATTTTTTCTTCTTTTTTTTTTTTTTTTTTTTTTAGTTACATGAAGTAGAGTGAATGAGAGCCTGCTTTGTTAAACAGGTTGTTTCCCACCAATTTTCTAAGCATTTAGGACACAGGGATGCTTCAATAGTTGTATAATGAATATTTTAAATGCACTGGAGGTTGTTCTTTGTCCAGTGGGTGGGGGAAAAGCCATTAACTCTTCTGTGATTGGATTTCAATGAAGCTGGTCTGTAACACCATGTAGAAAAAAGGCATCAAATTCAGACTGCACTCAGTTCCACTACAAGAGCCCATCACTTGACCATTTAAAAATCTCAATCTGCCATCTGATTACATTACAAGGTCAAAGGATAAAGAAAAATATAAAGACCTGCTCAGCACTCAGTTTTACAAGTAAACTAGATTAGTAACTGCCAAGGAGAAAGTCAGGCTGTATTCACTTCTATACTTTGACTACACAGCAGAAATAGAGTTTACCTCATTTATTTCCAGATATTATGCACATTTTCTTCAAGTGATAACTTTCTACTTAGAAGAATTAATCTAAGATGGAAGTCATTTATACAGATAACACATTTCCAGTTGGCTTAGTAATAATTCCAACTTCAGCAACCAATCAGAAATCTTCAATTCCCATTCCATCCAAACACAAGAAACTAATATTAACAAAATACTGGAGAAAAGCAGGGAGGAGAGATGAGGGTAATAAGAGATACTGGGGGGGAGAAGTGAAAAAAAAATCATACAAGGAGAGAAACACATAATGCACTGAATCTTTACTATGTACCAACTAATGCTTGAGCTACTCAGATAAACATTACATACCATGGACACAGTGTTATTTTATTACCACATTATACCACAGATGCAATTAGCAGCATAGCGCTAGCTTCAGACTGCTGGATTAGGAAAAGTAGTATAGGATTTTTCAGTAATTTTACAGTAGTAACAAAGTGTCACCTTTTTTTTTTTTTTTTTTTTTTTCCTAATCTCTACCATTCATCAAGATGAGAAGCATTGAGGGAACTACCAGACTGTGCAACATTATCCTAATGGCCTTCATAACATATGTAACCTTCATCCAGAAAATGACCTGAGTTTACCATAGGACTACTCCTCTTCATTCCTCTACTCCATTATGTAGGATCTCTGTTTGGATTACTGTGGTTTAAATATGCACCTTAAATAGTACCAATTAGGCATCACAACATAGGCTAGTATAGCTTTAAATCAGTTTCCAATATATAAATTAGAGCCAGCATTTGAGAAACAAAAATACTTGTTCATTAAGAGGTTGTTAATAGCAGGATGAAATGATAAGGCCTGAAGTTACTTAAATAACTACTTGTACATAAAAAAGCCCTGAAAAACTAAAGGTTCCTTGTCTGTGGACATGGTGAATTGAGTGCAGTTAATCATGTTCTTTTGTGTATCTGTGACTCAAATATATCCTTAGAGTGTCTATTTGAATAGCTGCATCAGAGATCATAAGAAAATGTCATGCTGTTCCAAAAGGGCAATCATCATAGTGGGATACATAAACATGAGCGTAGACTGCCAGATGTATGGTGTCTTTTTGCTTTCTGCAGCACTGATAAGACCTCAGTTAGAATATTGTCTGTCAAGGGAGATGTGGCTCAACAGCATCATAGTGCACGAGATGGCAACACAAGTTGTCACTGGTTCAGAAAATGTGACCAAGAAGAAACAATAAGACTTAAACAATTTAAGAACAGGAAGGACTATGGAGAAAAGTCTTCAAATACAAATCTCTCCCAGAAAAAAAAAAAAGAAGAAAATAGTTCTCCATATTCATACTCAAAAGGCTAAAGTCATAAGCTTAACGGAAACTCTGGAAGCCTAGGACTCTAAGTCTTACTCTGATCTGTCACATGACCTCAGATGTGTTTAAGGCTGTTTAATCCATTAGCCTCAAAATATCCCCTAAACTTGGGCATAGGATTTTTTGAGTCTTAATATACAAAAAACACCATCCTCTACTGGTAACTAATTCTTGTTTCAAGTAACAGTCATCTTATAACATTAATAATTACAAGCATTCAGATATTTGATCCACTGGCTTTCTCTACATTTAGTTTACTTGGCGTAAGCCTATTAACAAAGCATCAGTAATATGTGAATTGGCTGATTCGATACACTTTCAGGAAAGAAACATCTTTTCCTTTTTTTTCCACATAGCAAATAAAGACGTGGATGGAAGAACACACGCACTGAATTCTAACTTCTCATGTTAAGTAATATATCAGTAAGAGGAACAAAAATATCTGTAATTTTGTATTGCATGAGAAGTACTTGCTTTCTTAATCAGATAATAGTTTCTCATTTTTATAGTGAAGTTAGAAATATTGAAATTAGACCTTTAAATTAATTTAATAATCAGGATAACAATTCACTACATATGCCATAGAGGTTAAATATAATCAGTTGTACAGCTTTGTAATCCATTTATTGCCTTCCTCACACACTCATTACATAGATTCTTTTCTGTGCCAATGTTATTTCATTTCAAAATCCTTCACTGTAGGACTTTCTTCCTGTTCCTGAAGCAGCTAATCCAAATCCTTAGTAGATTTAGCACATTATCCTTCTGGCATCCATTTCAGACCTACTGTTAACTTTGACTTCTGTCTTTTCATGCTTCTTTATGCCTTATACCCTAAAAGTTGCTATATGAAAACCTCACACACTCCTATATCTAAAGCATAAGTAGTATTTTAGAAAAGATTTAACTAATCTAATTTCTTTACCATCTTAATTATAAGTGACTGTCTCCAGTTGATTCAAACCTATTCAAATCGAGATCATGTGTTCCATGATGCCACTCTTCATTCTAGTCTAAGCAGCACAAGAGACAAGCATTCCTCTTTGCCA
The DNA here is from genome assembly GCA_016647715.1 of Pavo muticus. NCBI lineage: Eukaryota > Metazoa > Chordata > Aves > Galliformes > Phasianidae > Pavo > Pavo muticus. The sequence goes on along the minus strand of JACDJE010000150.1, from coordinate 30,101 downwards.
GGATATTAGGAGGATAAGGAATGGCATTCACCACCTTTATTCTTCCTCTCAAAGAGGAGAATCTCAGTGATGCCATGCTCTTCCACATTTTGTGCACTCAGCCATGTACTGGCATGCTGCAAAATAAAATAGAGGGAAATACTGCTCACATTTTCAATAGTATTCACTACTGACAAAAATTCTAGCACATATCATACACTTACTAGCAGCTCTAGCATTTGGCCTCAGTTGCAGTTAGCTTCCTTCTCTCAATGGAATATCAACATGAAAAATTCTGTTTTTGAAATAGAGGCCATATTCCTCTTTCTCACAAGTTCCATTTTGTTATTTTCTTATTTTTACTGCATTCTTTTGTACAAGTTTGCTCTGTCTAAAGGGCTATTTCGCTATTTCTTGAACTAAAAGTGTCATTAGTATGCTGGTTACTTTGTCTTTTTAATCATAAAAATGGATTTAACCCCAGTCACAGCAGTACCCCTCTGGAACACCTCGTCACTGACTGCGATCCTTTTCAATTATGGACTGTGAACAGGCACATCAAATTCTCTCTTTTTTTTTNTTAAGGTTGCTATCATGTAAAAAGGGAAACAGGTAGATAGTTCTCCTAGGAGACATGTCAATTTGTTGATGAAACTCAAGGTATATCCTTAAGGAAATGGATGTTTTTTTCTCTTGAAGGTACAGAAATATATTCTGTACTGTCACATGTAGGTACCATCATTTGTGAAAAAGATTGATAACACCAGGCATAAACACAAGTAAATTTGTGTTGTTAAGCTTCCCTCTTCAGTTTCAGAGAAGAGGTAATCAAAATAAAGATACCTTATACAAAGCAGGAAAAGGATTTCCAGAGATATCCCCACACTAGGAAATACACTGCAGACAAAGCAAGTTCTCAAATAATCACTAGTAAAAGCTGTCATGAGTACATTGTTGTACATACATCCTTACACTGCTTTATTATTTCCTTGCATTTTGGTTGACAACTCCTAGCAGATGAGCTGACAACATTTAAGAAGGGCATGAGAAGAAAACACAAGTCTGATGAAGCTGGAGGAAGCAGTAGTTTCAGAGCTTACACCAGAATTTTATGAATGACAGCATATTTTGATAGAGTGAATTGCAGGATTAATTAATAATGTTGCATAGCTAATAATTAATCTCTTTCAGATTTGGCATTGTATTACTCAAAGAAAAAAGATGACTTTGGGGACTGAAAATACAGGTCGTGAAAGTATGGTAAAGACATAATTTAGGGAGCCCTTTCAGGATTTCCATCGTCGGAAGTGAACAGTTCTGCGAATTTACTGAATAGCTTTTTTCCTTATAAAGATATAGACGGCACAAGCTTGAATAGTCTTTTGCTTATGACTTCTTTTCTCTCAGCTCAATTCAATGCTTTAGAAAAGATATAGCATAATTCTCTCCTTGTCTTCTTGGCCTTGAATCTTTTTCCAATGAAGTCACTGGCAAAATTCCCATTGAGCAGAACAGTGGGAATCAAACTTTAATTCCCCATTATTAAGACTGTCACATTTAACACTACCTTCCTTGTCTCTCATCATTTGCCACTAATTATTTGGGGCAACAAATGTTCTCTTTCACAAAAAAAAAAAAAAAACAACCTCCTGCTTTCCATCTTTAGTGTCACAAGTAATGAAATAAACCATGTGTAAGTCTCAGAGATATCTTGCATAAATATAACACTTTTATAAAAGTAAAACTGGGATTTATTTTTTTATTATTTATTTTTTACACATTTTGACACTGTTTCACTATCCTACAAGAATATTAATCTTCAACAAACTAAGAGTAAGGTAATAATCCTGGCGGAATCATCCCATTATAAGATAATGGCTGAATTTTCAGTTAATGGACCAAGCTGAAGACAAGGGCAGTTAACACTATAACAAACTACAGTAATATAACCAATTTCAAGGGGATTATTGCTATCATAAACTGTATTAAATGGTTTATAAAAGCAATGGCTTGGGCTATTTTTTCTTCTTTTCTTTTTTTTTTTTTTTTTTAGTTACATGAAGTAGAGTGAATGAGAGCCTGCTTTGTTAAACAGGTTGTTTCCCACCAATTTTCTAAGCATTTAGGACACAGGGATGCTTCAATAGTTGTATAATGAATATTTTAAATGCACTGGAGGTTGTTCTTTGTCCAGTGGGTGGGGGAAAAGCCATTAACTCTTCTGTGATTGGATTTCAATGAAGCTGGTCTGTAACACCATGTAGAAAAAAGGCATCAAATTCAGACTGCACTCAGTTCCACTACAAGAGCCCATCACTTGACCATTTAAAAATCTCAATCTGCCATCTGATTACATTACAAGGTCAAAGGATAAAGAAAAATATAAAGACCTGCTCAGCACTCAGTTTTACAAGTAAACTAGATTAGTAACTGCCAAGGAGAAAGTCAGGCTGTATTCACTTCTATACTTTGACTACACAGCAGAAATAGAGTTTACCTCATTTATTTCCAGATATTATGCACATTTTCTTCAAGTGATAACTTTCTACTTAGAAGAATTAATCTAAGATGGAAGTCATTTATACAGATAACACATTTCCAGTTGGCTTAGTAATAATTCCAACTTCAGCAACCAATCAGAAATCTTCAATTCCCATTCCATCCAAACACAAGAAACTAATATTAACAAAATACTGGAGAAAAGCAGGGAGGAGAGATGAGGGTAATAAGAGATACTGGGGGGGAGAAGTGAAAAAAAAATCATACAAGGAGAGAAACACATAATGCACTGAATCTTTACTATGTACCAACTAATGCTTGAGCTACTCAGATAAACATTACATACCATGGACACAGTGTTATTTTATTACCACATTATACCACAGATGCAATTAGCAGCATAGCGCTAGCTTCAGACTGCTGGATTAGGAAAAGTAGTATAGGATTTTTCAGTAATTTTACAGTAGTAACAAAGTGTCACCTTTTTTTTTTTTTTTTTTTTTTTCCTAATCTCTACCATTCATCAAGATGAGAAGCATTGAGGGAACTACCAGACTGTGCAACATTATCCTAATGGCCTTCATAACATATGTAACCTTCATCCAGAAAATGACCTGAGTTTACCATAGGACTACTCCTCTTCATTCCTCTACTCCATTATGTAGGATCTCTGTTTGGATTACTGTGGTTTAAATATGCACCTTAAATAGTACCAATTAGGCATCACAACATAGGCTAGTATAGCTTTAAATCAGTTTCCAATATATAAATTAGAGCCAGCATTTGAGAAACAAAAATACTTGTTCATTAAGAGGTTGTTAATAGCAGGATGAAATGATAAGGCCTGAAGTTACTTAAATAACTACTTGTACATAAAAAAGCCCTGAAAAACTAAAGGTTCCTTGTCTGTGGACATGGTGAATTGAGTGCAGTTAATCATGTTCTTTTGTGTATCTGTGACTCAAATATATCCTTAGAGTGTCTATTTGAATAGCTGCATCAGAGATCATAAGAAAATGTCATGCTGTTCCAAAAGGGCAATCATCATAGTGGGATACATAAACATGAGCGTAGACTGCCAGATGTATGGTGTCTTTTTGCTTTCTGCAGCACTGATAAGACCTCAGTTAGAATATTGTCTGTCAAGGGAGATGTGGCTCAACAGCATCATAGTGCACGAGATGGCAACACAAGTTGTCACTGGTTCAGAAAATGTGACCAAGAAGAAACAATAAGACTTAAACAATTTAAGAACAGGAAGGACTATGGAGAAAAGTCTTCAAATACAAATCTCTCCCAGAAAAAAAAAAAAGAAGAAAATAGTTCTCCATATTCATACTCAAAAGGCTAAAGTCATAAGCTTAACGGAAACTCTGGAAGCCTAGGACTCTAAGTCTTACTCTGATCTGTCACATGACCTCAGATGTGTTTAAGGCTGTTTAATCCATTAGCCTCAAAATATCCCCTAAACTTGGGCATAGGATTTTTTGAGTCTTAATATACAAAAAACACCATCCTCTACTGGTAACTAATTCTTGTTTCAAGTAACAGTCATCTTATAACATTAATAATTACAAGCATTCAGATATTTGATCCACTGGCTTTCTCTACATTTAGTTTACTTGGCGTAAGCCTATTAACAAAGCATCAGTAATATGTGAATTGGCTGATTCGATACACTTTCAGGAAAGAAACATCTTTTCCTTTTTTTTCCACATAGCAAATAAAGACGTGGATGGAAGAACACACGCACTGAATTCTAACTTCTCATGTTAAGTAATATATCAGTAAGAGGAACAAAAATATCTGTAATTTTGTATTGCATGAGAAGTACTTGCTTTCTTAATCAGATAATAGTTTCTCATTTTTATAGTGAAGTTAGAAATATTGAAATTAGACCTTTAAATTAATTTAATAATCAGGATAACAATTCACTACATATGCCATAGAGGTTAAATATAATCAGTTGTACAGCTTTGTAATCCATTTATTGCCTTCCTCACACACTCATTACATAGATTCTTTTCTGTGCCAATGTTATTTCATTTCAAAATCCTTCACTGTAGGACTTTCTTCCTGTTCCTGAAGCAGCTAATCCAAATCCTTAGTAGATTTAGCACATTATCCTTCTGGCATCCATTTCAGACCTACTGTTAACTTTGACTTCTGTCTTTTCATGCTTCTTTATGCCTTATACCCTAAAAGTTGCTATATGAAAACCTCACACACTCCTATATCTAAAGCATAAGTAGTATTTTAGAAAAGATTTAACTAATCTAATTTCTTTACCATCTTAATTATAAGTGACTGTCTCCAGTTGATTCAAACCTATTCAAATCGAGATCATGTGTTCCATGATGCCACTCTTCATTCTAGTCTAAGCAGCACAAGAGACAAGCATTCCTCTTTGCCAGGATATTAGGAGGATAAGGAATGGCATTCACCACCTTTATTCTTCCTCTCAAAGAGGAGAATCTCAGTGATGCCATGCTCTTCCACATTTTGTGCACTCAGCCATGTACTGGCATGCTGCAAAATAAAATAGAGGGAAATACTGCTCACATTTTCAATAGTATTCACTACTGACAAAAATTCTAGCACATATCATACACTTACTAGCAGCTCTAGCATTTGGCCTCAGTTGCAGTTAGCTTCCTTCTCTCAATGGAATATCAACATGAAAAATTCTGTTTTTGAAATAGAGGCCATATTCCTCTTTCTCACAAGTTCCATTTTGTTATTTTCTTATTTTTACTGCATTCTTTTGTACAAGTTTGCTCTGTCTAAAGGGCTATTTCGCTATTTCTTGAACTAAAAGTGTCATTAGTATGCTGGTTACTTTGTCTTTTTAATCATAAAAATGGATTTAACCCCAGTCACAGCAGTACCCCTCTGGAACACCTCGTCACTGACTGCGATCCTTTTCAATTATGGACTGTGAACAGGCACATCAAATTCTCTCTTTTTTTTTTTTTTTTGTACAAGATAGATCATTCACAGTTAAAAAGCTCCTTTGACTTTACCAGTATTGATTAGGGGAGATCTGGACCGTTCCCATGCTGCCTTACATCCTGTATACCTAAATGCCTCACTGGCTGCACATCTATATTTCACTGCAATCTGATTACAGCAGACAACTGACTCTTGATTCTCACTACTATGATTTTAAGGCAACAAGCAGTGAGGAACATATGGCACCATTGCTAAAAGACTGGGATTTTTGAGCCTTCTAAGGAACCAGCTGACCTCTGACTTGCAATTGGTAATTTTCTGACTTTTAGAATCTCAGCAGTCTATGCTGCATAAAAACTGTCAGTTAGCTTAACAGCCCGTACACATGCAGCATAATGTCTTTCAATAACACTGTCTGCCAGGAGTCACCATCTGCACTTCTGCTGAGAACAGCCAAACTATCACACAAAGTTATACACTAAGATAACATGGGAATAACAGACCGTATTTATCACCAGAAATACCAGGGTGAAAGAAGGCTTCACCTTGATTTTCAAAGTCCACAAAGATTCAGATTTTTATATTGGTTCCATTAAATTCCAAGGCAGACAAAGCAAGGAGAGTAAAATTACTGGAGCAAGGCCTTTTGGAATGTTAGGCTTTTCAAGCCAATGACATCCAGTTTTGCCTTCCTATGACATGTTCTGAAGGAGTGAAAAGCAACTACTCCATCCATCAGCCTTCAGAAACCAGAGTGATTGAGGCATTTAGATGGCGGGGCACGCATGTGGAAATTCAAGCTTTTTTTGACTAATGCAGGTGCAGCTGCTTAGCTGGTATAAACTGACAAGGTATTGATAAAACATTATTACATAGGTCATCTGAAAGTAATGCCTCCTGTTAGTTTCCACAGAAACTACACAGAGATACAAAGAACACAATAACACTATTTGATAGAGCAAATTCTCAGCTACAAAACACTATTTTTCATTAGCTAATTTGCATGGATGAGCTAATAAAAACACTCTTCATTTTGTGATGTGACAGCTGTGCGTGGCATCCGGAATGTGTCTTGTCTTTCATGCTACTGTCATCAGTGCTGAAACACACCATCCACAGCCTCACTGTGCTCACATCCACTGTTTGGTCTCAGGTCTCATGAAATACTCAGGGAAATGAGTTAGTGGGCAATATTGAAGGTAGGTAGACAGTTTGACTAGGTGATCTTAGAGGTCTTTTCCAACCTTAACAACTCCGTGATTTTATTACAAGCTACCGTTATTTAGCATTTCTGAACAATGCAAATGCCTCATCCTTAGGGCTCCTGGACCAAACAACATTAATGACAGACATTTCATTTTGAACCTACTCACTATAGAAAATTGTATCTAGTCTTCTGCCTCACTGAAAGCTGAGAAGCTGTTCAAATAAATTATTATACCTTTCCATTGTCATGAGGCTTACTGAGAATTCAATTGAACTCAGGACAGATAGTTTTAAAATCTGCATAATAGAAGGCATGCAACACCACACAAGTTTACCCAAGCTAGCCAGCCTAACACTTGAGAGAAACATTCACAGCTAAGTAGCAAAGGTAGAACACAACACTGACACAGCTGTTTCTTCCAGTTCTTCAATTAGAAAGATATAAGGTGCACCTGGGATCTCTACTGAGCCAAGACCCTACGGTCAAACACACATTTGCCATTCTAAATGCAAGGATGAAACTCATGATCACAAGAACAGCCTTCACTATTTTACACTTTCAAAAAGGAAGAGTTAAGCCTTAAACAATTCAGTCATTTGTAATAAAGATTCCATCAGTGCTGTGAGTTACAGCATAAATTACTGTTGTGTGTAGAAAATGAAAGAGAGCTACAATCAGAGCTCGTTAGAAATCTTTTGACTGCAAGTGATTAGGATTTCAGCATTTTATACAAACGTTTAGCTTTTAAAAGTATCACCAAAGCAGAGGACAGGCTGCAAGCCAGCTGTTATTGGAGGGGGAACCAAGAACTCATAGACCCACAGAAGTGCTACCAGGGCAATGCCTGAGGATGACTGTTAGCAAACACAACAATAGCAAGTTAATAGTGTCTAAAAATTACACATAAAAAATTAAGTTTTCTTCTTGAAAAGGGCTATCTAGGAAGCAAAGCTCTGAGGTCTGTGAAGCGCAGCAGACTTGAAATTTCTTACTTTGCTTCTAATCCGTTAAGGATCCTCTTACAGATTTTAAGCATTTCTAAAGCACCCGCTCTTTATTTCTCATACTTGGCACAACAAACAACTACTGATACCATAAATAAGTTGAATTACCTAGTACACATTCTGAATATCCAGACAGGCTTAGATAACAGCAACACTCCACTTCTACACCAGTAATATTTCTATGCTGAAAAATATGCAGTTCTACATGCAATTAACTACCCTATAATTACAGAGTCCGTATGCACCACTTTAGAAGTCTACCAGGGCAATATTGTAGAACACTATGCTAGAAAGGAACATTTGCACAAACTGCAACAAACCAACTTCATCAGCAAGTTGGATGCCAAAAGTCTCAAAGGCACCACTGCACATACTATTACCCTGAAGCAGAAAACCATTTATTCTTAAAAATCCATCTTACCTGGAGCCCTTGACCATTTTTCAGCTGCCACAAGTTTCTCCATTCTTTCCTGAAACCAGATCAGGGTAGTTCTTTCCAATGATGTTTCTATAAAGAAAGTTTGACTCACCTGTTCCTGATTCTTCATCTCCTACAGTTGGGCCAATTTTTTTTATTTTTTAACCGCTCTCCAATTGTAACTTGGGTTAACACCTTCATTACTGGAAAAAAGTAACAAGTACACACAATGTTTAGAAAAATAAGGGCAATGCCCCATTGAGTATTACAATTTATAGATCAATTTGTAGCTGTTCTTTATTTATCAGTCTCTTTATAAGCCAAAGAAAAGACTGGGCCTGTAGTCTTACTTGTGATTTCTCTGCATCAATTTCTACGTTTCACAAAATTTCAAGGACTGAAGACTTCAAGCTTTAAGAATTGTATTTATCAAAACAGCTTTACCAGCAGACAACAAATTGACAACTGCTGTTTGGAAAAAGTCAGATCCAGTAATAATTGTGTGCAGACAGATTTTCACAACCTCTGACCATTTGCACAATTCAGTAATTCAGTCTTTACCACCATTAGAGTTTGCATCAATTTTATTTCCCTTCGGTTCCTCAGCAGTGCAAGAAGTAACTCATTACCTTAGAGGAGTTTAACAAGAAACTTCTGGAATCCTCAACTTCTTTTTAACTTCACAGAATTCATGAGAGGTACGCTAAGTTAAAGCATATCTAAACTCCAATTTTTTTATTATATAAAGAAGAAGTAATGGCCTTATGCAAAGCTTACCCTGTGTAGCAATGCATGCCTTTTATTACCTAGCTGTTAGCAACATATACTTAATTATATTTGTGCTTGAAAAAAGGAAGTTAATCACAGGTGGAGCAACACTTTGAAATACTGTTTTTATTCATATATATTTTATCACTGAAGACAAGCAGGCTTCTAAGATCTTCAAGAAAGATGGGATTACAGTGTTCTAAGATAACTAAAATTTTAGGAGGCTTAAGTAAGTGTTTAAACCAGAGACTTTTCCAAACATTCAGGCTTAGAGAACGTAACAATCAGATCAATGCAATGGAATGATGTTACACAAGACGCAATGACAAAGGGACCAGCATGATGGGAAAATAGAAAAGGAGTTACAAAGAAAAAGGGGAAGTGCTCACCCAGCAATGAAGGCCTAGGCTTGCAGGGAAAACTCCACAAAGGACGGCTCTCCAATAAGAGATACTTCCCCAGTGACAGTCAGAGAGGCGCAGCCAGGCTCCACCCCTTCTGGTCACACAGCTAAATTGCCTTCACCTGTGCTCCCTGGGCTGACCGGGTCTTTTCCCAGGTGCTCAATCAGTGGTTCAGGCCATGACTCAACAGTTACCAGAGAGTCAGAATTAAGCCAATTTACATGAATTAAATTTTGCTTGAAAAGGGCAGGATTAAGAAAAGTGAAGCATGCTGGAGAACTTCAGAGGGAACTCACAGAGGATTCAAGAAAATAATGAAGGAGATCACGGAGGAGAGCAGTTTGTGTTTTAATTCAGTAATCTACTTCAATCCCTCCAAATGACTGCTTACTTTAGGCAAACTGCAATCAAATCAGGTCTCTATCAACCAGCTGCTAGCTGTTAAGATGAACCTCTCCTACAATCATTTCAATACTTTCCAGCCCTCCCAAAGAACCACTGCTGGCAGACACCACAAGCTATGATTTGTCTTGTTCCCCATCTTATTCACACAAGTTTCCTATCTCTAATTCCTATACTGATTCCAGAATTTGAAATGACTCTTTATGGAAGTTTTAAATTCTCAATATTACCGTGAATTTGGAGATGAAGTGGAATGAACTGGTATGTATCCGCAGGTTAGATTCCTACCATTTTTCAAGGAATAGAATTCTTAAAGGCAGGGATACTACAAAGAGTTTATCAACTCTTAGATCTTTACTCCAGGAAAAAAAAAAAAAGAAAATAAATGGTTAAACACAGGCAAGACCAATGAAAAAGGGACACGACTCATAAAAAACAGCCAATTCATAGAATCCTCTTCTATTTGTCACCTTCTCTAGCATCTCTTTAAGTTTTAAACTGGCAATTGCATTTAAGATAAATCAGTAGTTGCACGAGTGTCAGTGGTTTATGGTCTGGTTCAGCCCAGTTCTGTGACTAAATGGGGTGGAGGGACCTATGGAGCCATGCCCCGGTAGAGGGGGAATGGGGAAAAAGGGGAGAGGGTAGAGAGGTGGGCCTAAACACATAACAGTGGCAATGAGCTAAAGGAGAAAACTTACATATATACATTTACTATATATATATATATAGTATACACTACATTAAATAAAACAGTGTATAAGCCAAGGCATCTAGGAGAAAGCAAAAGGTAGCTGATCTGATTTCCCTACCCCATGAAAATTTCCTTTTTTCCTTTTATTAGGCTTTTGCCCAGGACCAACCTACCCAGCAGGGCAACAGCTTTCTTGTCATGGGGCCCCTTTTTCTTCTCATGGTTCTGGGTCCTCTTGGGTGACTGCAGTGAGTCTGCCAACTGCAGCTCAGGTTTGATGATCCTAGTGTTATTTACTGTCCGTAACCGCCTAATTGGCACGTGCTGCTTCAGTCAGTGTTCAAATGTTCGAATTAGCATTCACAATAGCCTCAGAAAAGAGAGAGCAAGTGTCTGCTGTGCCTTGTTTAGTTATCTCCTGTTTCATATACAGCTTTTATCCTCAGAAAAACATGTGATGCCTGACCTTGATAAGTCTGGAAAATTTTGCCTGGGCATGCTGCCAGACATTTTGTTTGATATCTAAATTTTTCTCCCTCTTGGTCTTCTTGTTGTGTTTTTTTCCCCCCTTCTGGCTTCTTGGCCTTTCTTCTTTTTTTTCCATAGCTACTTCAGGTATCATTATGCTTATGCAGAGGCATTGAAACAAAAGATCTTTCCAGCCGTACCTTTTAAATGTTGATCTTAGCAATATCAGAAAAGCAGAAAGAAAATTTCTACAAACATATAGGAAAAAAAAATCTAAATACTTCCCTAGAAAAGCAGAGAGAGCATTTCAAAAGCATTTAAGTAATTTAGAAACTTAAAGTTCATTGACTTTTGATCAGGAAACTATTGCACAGTTGTAGACTAATAGACTATGATGATAATATTTTACACCTACAGTTAAAAAAGTACCTGTGCACCATCACATATTTTGTGCATCATCACCTTTGACTGTTAGTGTATATTTTTTTCAGTACCTTAAACAAAAAATTCTGCATGGTTTAGAAAGATATAAATAATCTTTCTTATCCTTTGCTATCGTCCCTTGAGAAATAGGGTAGTTTAGTGAGAAGATTAAGTGTATTTGTTACAGCCACATATGTTTTCTTCTACAACACATAAACACATTCCTAATATCGAAACATATCTTAGAGTCATAGGATGGTTGGAAAGGACCTTAAAAACCATCTAGTTCCAGCCCCATTGCTATGGGCAGGGATACTTCCAATTTGAACCAGCCTGCTTTGAGCTTTTCCAAGGAAGGGGTATCTATAGCCTCTCTAGGCAATATGTTCCAGTGCCTCACCGCCCTCATAGACACACATTTAGTTTCTCTTTTGCAGTCTCATTGCCAACCTGATCTCACTATTCCCATAAAAATAAAAAATCTGCCAAAAAAAGAGAGGAATGTTTATTTTGTTGTACTCCACGTTTCAATTCACAGGTAGAAAGAAATAGCTTGATTCAAAGCTAAAGTCATAGACAGATCCCCCACCTCTATCCTTTAGGTGGGATTTTAAAGATTAATTTTTTAACTTCTTGTATCTCAAATGGTGTTATAAATTGTTAGTTTTAAGTATGGTAGCTGCACAGGAGGTATGCTGGCAGAAGTTGTTCCTGTAATGTCATCATCACGAGTTGTTTTCCTCAAAAACAGCTGATGAGAAGAGGACTACGCCCGTTTTTGGAAACTGCTATAGAGCCCGTATGTTGAATTTCAGCACAAGTACAATACAAAATATTTTTGTTTACATTGCAGCCAAAATTTATCACAATTAGGTTTATTAATTACGTCTATGGGATGTGTATTTCTGCTGTGAAACTTGTTAGGTTTTGAGTCTTTTCCCCCTACACTTCCTCAGTCACTTCCTGTGAAGTGTAAGAACTTCCTTCTTTATTTGTATTGCATATAATCTTCTTTTAGTAGAGATTTCAGTATAAGTATTCAAGAAGAGATTTATTCAGATTTACTTTTCAGAAAAACAGATCTGAATGATACACATCACCATTTTTAGATTCATATGCAAAGTGGATACAGTGCTTTTATACCTATTATTCTGCAAATTAAATCAGATTGAGCATTCTTGCTACAGTTTGCACGCATGTTGCGGCAATAAGAGTAGAATAATGTACCACACTTCCAACAAGGATCCTCAGTCTTTTCCATATTGTTGTACTATAGGTAACCACTTGACAGTTATGCCCTCTCAGTCAGAAGGCCTGGCTTAAAGAATTTAGTAGTTATAATTAATAAAATAAGACTGATGTAAATAAAGACATAAATGCTGAGAGTACAGAGAACTTTCAGTTTTTCAGATCAAGGGCATTCAGCATCTTTGAGGAATTTGTAGGAAAAGAGCACCCTGCACTTTCAGCAAGGCCTCATGTAAGGTCTCATCTTTTCTTCATCAAATAGCAAGCATTACGCTGTGTTTTTACTGGATCAGATCCACGTTATTATATTTATAAAATAATGCATACCACATCATGGCTACACCCTACACAAATGCAAAATCAAGGCACACTTGTATTTCAATTGATAAAACCTACAGTTTAGCTTTAAAACATGACGAAGGTGAAAAGAAGTGATGGTGCTTACACTTGACATAAAATATGTCATCATGACAAGATAAACCACTTACTACTTCTGAAATTGAGAAGAGTTCTCTCTACTGTTTTGCAGCCTGTTATCTTTGGGAACCTTCCACGGCTTTATAATATGTTCCTTCTATTTACCGAACTTACTGAATAATTTTTGCTTTCATCCCCATTTATATAATATGATTACATGTATCTTAGACCGTTAAGTCCTGGCTTATTTTATTCCTAGGAGTTCTGCTAAACATCAAAAAGCTGAACTACTGCTAATTTTCTGTAGTGGGGACCCAGGAGACACATGAAGTACAAGAAAAAAAAAGGACACTGTAGCAAATCATAACTTTGAAATTTGAGGCACTGGGAAATAATAACTGTCACCAGCTTGCCAACACTTTTGTATTGATGTGCTGAAGGTAACATTTTATGAATCTCTGAGCCTGCCAAAAGACAGACAGTATTTGAAGGAAAGCTGGAGGAAAAACATAAAAAGAGATTGAGGCAGACAGACAGACAGAACCTTGGAAGCTTAGACAGAAAATGATTTTCTAATTTCTCTTCAGGACAGTGGATTATCTAGGCAATTGCATTAAGAAAAATGCCAACCAACTACTGAAATCTGTGTAGACAGGACTAAAAAACTTTAATCCTTAAAGGAAAAGACAGTGAAAAAAACACTGCATCAATTCCTAGCTCAAAGAAATGACCAGTCCCACCTAGAGAGAAATAAAAGGCTATCCAAGTTAATCTTGTATGCTCTCTGAAGACAGGATGTGCACTTTACCCAAACTAGATCCTCTCAGATCCTTAGGAGAAACTGTAATTTTTCAAGCTTTATACACAGTTATTAAATTACATGCAAGGTGAAGCGAAGATTTGCTTTTAAAAAAAAGGAGGATGTCTGCCTAAAGCTATAGCAAATTAATATTGTTGACCTTGGCCCTGACTCTGCTCCTGTTTAAGTTAACAGAAATACTCCTATTGATTCCACTGAGACCTGGATCAAGCCTCTTGTTGAAGCAAAATTGAAAACTGTAGGTTAGAAAAATTTTAGGCAACACAGATTGCTGACATAGGACATTCTAATATCAAAGAATTGGTGTCTCCAGGTTGTTTTCTTTATTAACAAGAAAACCTTGTTTATGCATCCAAAAAGACACTGGAATCTTGGTTAACTGCGATAAAACGTTTTATAGTTATTTTTAGATGCAAATTAAATCTGTGACTTCATGTATGCGATAACGTATACATAGAGCATTTGATAGTCCTGGGCAGATTAGGAAGATTCACCTACTCTGATAACATGGGATAACCTCTTAGGACTACATCTGTAAAGTGACTATTCTAACTTACTGTCTATGAGAATTCCCTTTACTGTTCTAGTGAACTTCAAAGGTATAGACTGTACCACTACATTACTAAACTGTTCATTTGAACTATGGAAGGCTTACCTTAAGCTACTGTACCAGGGAGCAGTCACACTATTGTATCACTATTTTACAGGAATGTAATTTTTCTACACTAATTTTCCAAACTAACATTTATCCCTTACAGCTTTTTATAGTAACATAAATAATACATTCACTGCTTGTTTACAAATCTTGCTTAAGGATTTCAAATTGTTATATATGGTATTTAATGTTAACTCACATTTCCTGCTAAAACCTGGGTGACCGCATTCAATAACCTAAATCCTATAAAGAGCTTTCTGCTCAGTGTGCACTCAAATGAGGGAGGACAAGCATCCTCAACACTTTTTTAATCTCAGGAATGATAGAGTGTAAGAGTTAATTTCTGTTTATCATCTGAGTGGAGGAAATGACCTGTTGTATGGCAAAAATATATTATCTGTCATACAAGGGGAGAAAAAGCACTAGATACTGTAAGTTCTTGACAGAGCTGGTTCCTGAAGTTGGCTATCTTGATTATCCAGTAATGCAGAGCACGAAGTATAGCTATGACTGTGGATTTCTAGACAGAAGAAAACAATTTCTTATTCATAATTTTTACTAGCTTTGATTGCCTATCTTCAGAATGTGTGGCTTATAATTTTAAGTAGATTCTATCAATGGCTTACATTAATAAAAATCTTTACAAGGTGGAAGCAAATGTCACTTTAAGGAATCCATACTTCAGAGAAAACAAAACAATTCTTTATTTCAAAGTAAGCAGGATTTATTTCTACTGATAATTTTTTGTTATGTAGTGTTATTGAGGCTAGTATGTATATAGTTGAATTAATAAAGGACTATTAAGATTCAACACAAGAATACTCACTGTACTTTATCACTAGCATAAGCAAGAACTGTAATCCAGTGAATATTATTGATACATTTACTTTGGGACTCACCAAGAGTTCCTCCTCATAATACAAAAAATGGGGAATATCTCCAAAAGTGCAGAGATACAGGGGCTTCAGGCTCTCTCCACATCAAAGTACTGACGACAGGTAAGGGACAGTAACTGGAGTAATGAGATTGGGTTTTATCAAAAGAGAGAGAGAAGGAAATAATAGTAAAAGAACAAAAGTATGATGTGACATACACAAAAACATTTTGTTATGCAAAAAGAAAAAAAGTTATATATGTGATCAGCATTATTATTAGTTTATGATTTAAAATGAACATGTAAGAGCTGAGAACATACCATCGCTAAAAGCTTAGTTCTTGGAAGCTAGTAAATGCAGAGTTAGAGCCAAAAGATCAATGTTAATTTTGTCCTGCCTGCTTTATACATTAAAATATGTCATATGATTTTAGTAATTTTACATTTCTTGATTTATTCAGGTTATATGGAAAATTCTAACTAGAATTTCTCACAGTCTGACACACATGCATACAAAATGAATGCAATGCACTCTATTTTTGGCTTAAAGTTTCAGTCTCGCTGAGATCTAATAAAGAAGTCCAGTTTGAAGGAATTTGACTTAATAACATTAGTTCTGTCTATGTTTGACATTAGCTGGTGGAAACTTAACACTGGCTGACCCTGGCAATATTAACATATTTTGGGTTGTTTTGAATGCCTTCATTCTGGATGAGCCTTTAACAGAAAAAATGGCAGCTGGTTCAGATGGGATAAGTGAACATGAGAGCAAAGAAGTAATTGGAACTTGATTCCCTTCAGATTTATGTTCTTTTGTAACTCCAGCACTGTGGTAACTCTGTCCTCCATTTCACATAGTACCAATCGTAAACAAGAGCTCAGTCAGCCTGAAGCTGTGCTGCCAGCTGACCGATGGTTATCTGCCTGCCGCTAGGTGAGCAAACTTTCACCAGGCAGAGCACATGATGTCTAAGCTTCCCTCGTGCTTTCCTTTACGAGCACTGATCTGAATCTTTTTCCTTTTCCCCAGTAGCTGATTCTCATAGAATTTGAAGGTGTGATTATCCTTCTCCTACTCTGCTGCAGCTAGCTGAAGGTGACTTGTAGCTAAAAAGTTGGTGGAGAAAACAGGTAAGCTCATAAATGCCATACAGGATCCAAATATGAAAACTGGAGATGGAAAATAAAGCTTCTGAATACACTATAGATTTTTTGTGTGCTTCTTATGGTATTTTAAATGTGTAGTGTAATACACTGCACTTATATGAGAACTAAATGTTCAAAAGTATTGTATCACCCTGCGTAAACTATGGGATTTCACCTAACAGAAGAAAATAAGAAAAAATCCCACAAACATCAGTGGTTCATAAGTCATCAGTGATTCATAAGTCATCCTCTATTTCGTTAGTCCACACAACAATCAAACAACAAGGTATTTGAAGCACTCAGGGCTTCATTTAGTTTGTAGCTTTTAAACAGATTCTGAAGGTCACGACTTAAATAGAGGGAGCTGTATTTTCTATTCTGGTCTGGCTTTAATTTGGACAATCTTTCCTTTTAAATATAGCTATTTATGACATTTGTTAAAAGCCTATGCTGCTAATTTAGCTTAAAAAAAATCTAATGGAGTTGTATTGGAAGTTTTCCATAAAATTAATGTTCCAGACTTAATGGATGTCTAAGGTATCGTTATTAACGGGAATATTCCATAAACTAAAATCAGAGCCTTTGAATTGGTGATCTGATACTGTTAGATCGGAACTTATTGAAAACTGGAACTGAGCCAAAGTACCCAGGAATTCAATTTAAACACCTTATGGAGGTTAATGCTTTTACAGTATTTACTCTAATTAGTGTTTTATTAAATGCTCAATTTTACTCACATAGTTGGGCAAGAGAAGTGGCCAGTCTGTGGGTAAAGCAAGTCTGACAGAGGTAAGATCACTTTACTTTCTACATCTGCCAAAAAACGCTAGCCTTCTCTACAATTTCTAGGACTATATTGCCTTTGAATACATAATCACATCATTGAGAAAGCCACCTGTGTATGTCACAGACCGTACCATGACCCTCTAGGTATTCTTTAGATTCAAGTCTTAAACACACAAATTGCTTCTGGATGTATTCAGTGTGTCCTTGGGGCACTCTCTGGTATTCCAGCATGCAGACAGCAGACTCAGATGAAGGACTGCTCATCAGAACCCCTTGCACCCAAGTATACCCCTGGGTATGCCTACTTTGGGTATGTGGCACGCAGCAGGCTTAGCCATGTGGCCTGCAGGCTGCCCATGGGGCTCTGTGCAGACAGCAGGTACCACCATCCAGACCACTTTCCCAGGTGTACTGTAAGGTGCTTGGGCTGCCCTGAATGGAGCTTGTCTCTGAAAGTTGAGCAGGTTCAATAAGCGATCCTCTGACAAGCTCATACTGCATCTTTCTGCCATTTGAGTCAGATCTTATTTAGGTCTCCATTAGTCAAAAAGGACAGGAAAACTCTAGAAGTCTTCATTATCTTTTTAGTTTGGATCAGGATTTTGATTTTGAAGCCAGTCTCACATACTGCACTTTGCTTCTCATTTTATCATGGCTTCAGGAGCACAAACTAGACTCTGTTTGGGTGGTACTCAAAGTTCTACTGTGCTCCAAATCCAAACAGGCATTCAAACAATTAGAATTGGCCTGAAGCAAAAACATTTGAATAATATGGATGTCACTCCTCAGCACAAACTGTTTTGCTCAACAGATTCACTCACATTGGGCTATATTGCTTAATAATGTATACATGGACTATAACTCTCATAGACTAAGTGTGTCAAAAAAAATAACAAAACGTATTCTCTTTATAAATTAAGATGAAAAATAAATTGTCGAGCTACAACAATTAGAAATTCTATAATTGTCATATACGTGGGATGAGCATATTTACCATACTCTTTATTCCATCACGTCTGACCTGTATGCAAGAAGTAAACTCCATAAATGCTTAACCTTCCATCTTACATGTCAGCTACACAAGACTTCATAACATTTAAGCTTGTTTTAATGCAAAATAATCTCACAGCATTTCTAGGTTTTTCTTTACCTAATATGAGGAAACTCACTCTAGGTTGCATCTGCTAGTACCCAGTAAAGATAATGACGCAGATAAGAGCCAAAGTCAAATTTTCTACACAGAAAAATGTCAACAGTTGATATTCTCTTATTTTCTGGCACTACAGGATTTTAAAAAAAGAACAATAGCCTCTCATAGAAAAGCACATTCGCAGCTACCAAGTGGCACCTAGCAAAAGCCACTAATGTAGATAGCTGCCAGTGTACTCTTTTATCATCTACCATTACAGACAGCTGAATTCAATAACCACTTTTAGCAGACCTTTGCCAACAGGGAGAGATATTTTTTTGTTTGACTCTCTTATCATATCCTTTTTATTACAGAAGAGTATGTAGATTAGGGTATACATACTATACATATATAATTCACGAATTATTAAGATGGAAGTAATATCTCTGAATATTCATTTTCAGTACTAGTGCAGAAACAAAGGCTCACGTAAGTTGCAGACCTCATTATTAGCAGAGTTTGAATAAGTGAGACTTTTGGAAGAGTCTTTCTTTTCTGAAGATGAAATCACTGTGGAGCTAATTTGAAGGCACATTTAAATATACATATGCCTGGTACCCTGAGGTAAACTATTGAATGACTTTCTAATATTCCCGCTATTCCGTAGTAACTGCCAATGATGAAAGAAATGAAAAGGTATAAACCCCCTAATATTTACAATAGCATACTGAAACAGAGGAATATGTACACAGGAAATAACACTGAGTAGCTAATGCAGTCAAGACAAAGTTCACACATTATTTTATCCCCTGGAAAGTTATTCATATGCTAGAATATGCACATAGTCTGGATTTAATTCTTATCTCTATAAATAACTTCTTGTAGCATTGATCAAAACATTGTGCTGCATTCCTTACACCCAGTAAATTAAGGATGTGCCTATCAGAGAGGAATTGGAATGACTAGTCACTCATAGTTATTAAATGAGTGAATATTTACTAATATAAGGTTGCATAAATATTTGGATACTGATGTGACATTACAGCTAAGAGATCAGGAGGGGAGAAAAAAAGGGAATTGGGACGTATACATTCAGCTCTTTGTGACTGTGCACACCACTCTTCTCAACCAAATGTAGTTGCTGATCTTCTTTGGTAATGTGGTAGCTGAGAACAGCAAAGCTGTGGCAGAACTGTCTACAGCATGTTTTCAGCTGGTTTGCTTATGCTGAGCTCCGTATTGCTAAGATATTACAGGGACCACAGAAGAGGGAAGCAGAAGCAAAAGTGGCTAAAAGAACTACACAATTTCAGGACAGGAGCCAGGCTCTTCCATCACTACTAGCTCTATTAATAAAAGTATGCAACATTTACAATGTAAGCAGTACTTTCAGTGTTGCTTTTTGTTTCCTAAACAGCTCTTCAGTACAACAATTCGACTGGGACATCATGTACAGTTTCCCTTTAAGGTCTATCTGGCTGCAAGGGGGAGTGGCAACCAAATCTCCAACATGGTTTCAGTAGCAGGTGCTATTACATTAATTCCTTAAGTAAAGGAAGGCTTTGAAGATGTTTGCTCAGCTCAATATTTAAAAACACTCTGATGTCTGGATTTTAATCTTTGTGTTCAATGAGCCACTTGCAAGATAGAAGGGCGCCTTTAAGCTACTGCACATGATCTTCTGGCTATAAATAAAAGTAGTATTTCTGACTGCTCTTTGCCAGCATACAGAAATAGAGCTTATTGCATTTAAGACACGAGATACCACGTATAGCAGACAATTGTCACATCAAGGCCTTTAATTGTAATGAGAACTGTCCATGCTTTAAATACCTCAACATTTATGGAGCAAATCAGCAGCTAAGTACATAAGCAAGTCTGCAGTGCTGTCTTCTAGACACTGGCTGAGAGCCAGCGCTCTTATGGCAGACAGTAGTAATGCAGTGTAATTCCACCTATTGTCATAGACTGGAAGATTCAGATCCAACTTCAACAGTCTAGTTATGTGGCTACTCCCCAGTGAAAATGGAGTTTTATATAAAACTCTTATCAGACTGAAGAAATAGAATAATATGCTTGCCATGCTTCTTCAGCCGGGATGAATAGACCAAAACAGACCAGAACAGTTCAGATCAGAGGCCCTCTAGAAGGGTTTGAAGCAAACATGAGGTGCCCTGACCAGCTTTAGTATTGTTTGAGGCACTGCTAAGAAACAGCAGGGTAATTAAGCTAATGGCAATATGGTATCTTGCTGTGGTTTAACCTCAGCATCCCATCAATGCCCGAGGACTTGTGGGAGTTAAGTTTGTCCAAATGATTTCTAATGCAAGCCTTTTCCACCCAGAAAAGGTCTTCCTTTTTCTGGACTTCCTCCCTGGTGTCCTGGGACTGGAGTGCCAGAGAGCCAATCTCAAGTGAATACTAAAGCAAAGAAGGCTTTCAACTCCACCTTTTCTGAATCTTTTGTCACCAGGCTCCTACCCCATTCAGTAGGAGGTTCACGTTTTTGCTAGTCTTCCTTTTGCTCCTGATACATTTGAAGAAGCTGTTCTTGTTGTCCTTTACACTCCTTACTAGATAAAATTCCAAACAGGCTTTAGTCTTTCTTTTTGCATCCCTGTATACTCTGAGATTTCTATATGTCTCCCAAGTGGCCAGTCTCCTTTTTCACATTCTGTACACTTCTTTCTTCTGTCCAAATTTTCTCATGATCTTCTTGCTCGTCCATGCAGATCTCCTGCCTTCTTTGCTAGACTTCTTACTAGTTCAAACACAGCGTTTGCACAGTATTATTGCTGAGCATGATGCCGCACAGCATGGGGTATCCCTTTGGTAAGTCTGGGTCAGTTGGCTGTGTCCCCTCCCAGCTCCTTGTGCACCCCAGCCCCTAACTGGTAGTGCAGCACAAGAAGCTGAAAATCCCCTGGCTCTGTGTGCACTGCTCTGCAACAACTAAAACATCGGTGTATTATCATCACTATTTTCACCCCAAGTCCAAAACACAGCATCATATGAGAGCCTCTATGAGGAAAGTAAACTATCCTAGCCAAAACCATGACATATCTTTATGTACCATCTTTCCAGGAAAAATAGAGGAACGTAATTGAAAGGCTGAGCAATTGTTGCATTTTTCACCATAGCACAAGAAAGGTAAATGGTGTGGCAGCAGTGTAACTAGAGTGAGTTTTAATAGGATGCTGTCTATTCCATGGCACTGTAAGACTAGCAGCCTACAGTCCAACTGTCTGTTTCTTGAGAAGATGATGTTTAAAACATTCAGCCTTCTAAGCCACATGAAAATTCTTGCCCTGCTGGTGGCCTTCTTGTAGGTTTAGTTGTTAGCAGGAGTGATCTGGCCCCAGGCAAGGAATTTTAAAGCAACCCTTGTAAGCTGGATGCCAGAGAACAGCAGAGACTGAAAAATCTTCTTCCAGATAGACAAAATATATTTAATCCTGTAATAGCTAGCATGAGGTGTTTGGCAGACATCCCAGAGTGAAGGGCAGAGCTGATCAATATTAAACATTCACAAGCAAGTAGAGCAAACCAACAAGAAAAACAGAGGAGGTAGCCACTATGTTGAGAGAAGAGGAAATACTGAAGCTAAGGAAAGCCTCAGAAGTTATTATTTAGAAACACAGACCTGCATTGTTGGTTAAATGTGGGATTTTTCCTTTTGTATACTTTTCAGTAGTTGAACATGATAAGCACATATTTCTACCTGTCTTACAAGACCTCTCTAGAATATAGCTTCTGCCAGAGCTCTTCAAATTCTGCAGCTGAAATATGACGTTCTAGTAAGTAAACAGCTCTGAAGGTATTCTTTTAATAATGTTTGCTTGTAGATTGTCATTTATATCCTTTGTGCAAAAGAGACAAAGAAAAAACAGCAGTCTGCCTCACCAAACTTCAAAAAAGAGAAGGAAAGTTGATTAATTAAAGAAAAATATTCCCCCCAAGTTAATGTATCCTAAGAATATCTAGTTCTTCAACTGCTCTTCCAAGAATTCTATTCACCCAGTTTCAGAAAAGGATCAGTTCTTAATTCGTTCACACAAGGGCACAGCATGGCCTGTGTTGTTCTAAACCATCAGGACTGTTTAAGATATACATCATGATTAAGCTCATCTGTGCCTTGAACTTAATTCTCCATTCCATAGGCTTTTAAGTCTTTCATTCAAGAAAGTCCATTTGAGATGGTTCCTAGGTCATAATAAATAAGAATTGCTTTGACATACAACTGTTTTAGACTTCACTGCTATGCACAAGAGCTAAAAAGACAATGAATGAATATGCATATTATAACAGATGCTATAGAGTTGGCTTATAAATCTCTACAGCATTCCTCCTATTCACTTGACTTTCTAAATGTCATTTTTATTTGTCCTTACTTTAAACCAAAATCTGAGTTTTTTCTATATTCTTCTAATCCCTCTGTTTTTGCGTCATAAATGCCAGACTTGCATATTTCAGATCCGTACTCTGGATACAAAAGAAGGAATATTAAAATAATACTCCAAAATGTTCGCTAAACACATTTCCTTTCAAACACCCTCTGTTCATGCTGTTTCTATTGTACTCTTCCTGATTAAAATATACTCTTTTTCTCTTGAGCTTTTCAAAGTGATCAGAAGAGTCTGGGAAATTTGAAGCACCTATCAGGACAAAAAGGAGAGGCAAGCCTGCAAACAGCAGCACCTGACAATGTCCATTTAAGCTGATGTCATTCTTGATAGAAATGAGGAAGCAAGGGATGAAGGACATTCAGGAGCTGTTGTCTGAGAGATGGGGCATTTGCTTTTACCACGTGGCACGTAGCTGTTCAGCATGTTAGAAAGGGCAGAAATATGATCACCTCCAACTGCTGGTACAAAGAATAATACTATTTTCTCTTCATTATTGTTTTCCTCACAGTCTGAGAGTGAGAGTCTTTTTACATAATACCTTTGATCTTCTTGCTCACACTTAACTAGTGAATGGAACCAAATTAGAGAGCATGACCCTGCCTGTGACAGCTTGGCTATGTAGCTACTTATTGTGAAAATTATCTTGTTTCTATCTACATCACTTGGAATTAATTCCACTCCAGAGGGTATGAGATTCTGTCCCTTATCACACAACTCTTATTTTAAGGTGAGGTTTAGTAGAAACCTTAAGACTCCTGCCATCTACTATGAAGGTCATTCTATATGAGAGAAGGCTTCTGTAGTATCTAGTAATAAGCAAAAGATATTTCTCTAGCTTCCTGGTGTGTTTTCTATCTATACTTAATTCTATTCCAGTAGAAAAGAATTATAAAAATGATCAATAAACAAATCACACAGGAACACAGGGAGACAAGTGAATGTAAATTCATAGTTGTTACATAACTGCAAAGAAGAAAATTCAAAGAAACTAGGCAGCATCAAAATCATTTGTTGCTGTGAATTTGCTAAGTGATAGCTCTGGGAATAAAATTCCAGCAAGATTTGTCAGTTAGTCAAAATGAATGTTGGTAATTATGAAATAAAGTGAGTTTTAATTCAATTGACTCAAAATAGAAAACAGAACATAAATACATCTTGCATGGGAGAAATTGGAGACAGAAAACAAATCATGATTGTGATCTGATCTCCAAAGAGATCAGAGTGTGTTAGCATATGCTCATTTTCAAGACCTTTGGAGTGGCAAATTATTTTTATTGATGTTCCCCATAGAAGTAATAGATGGGATGTTGGACGCTATAGTCAAAGATACTTCTTATCCCCGTATGCACATTTAGCTGAGTGGACAATATTCAGAGTTCAATGTAATCTCAGTTATAGTGATAACTGACTGAATAACTGTACAAACACCACGTGAAACTCTACAGTTTAGTCCAAAACAATAAATGCCACCTAGACCCATATTAAACAACATGAATACAATTCTCCTACTGAGTGCCCAACTACATGCTATTCTGTTAATGAAACAGTTACTTGGTTCACTCTGCTAGGGTCCATAGCATTTAACTGAGCTAAGAAGTGCCATTAGAGCCATACATGGCATTTGTAAAGGAAATTAAAAATGCTATGATACCACTTCAGCAATCACTTTAGCTTGTTCTGTGGCATATGTAATAATTTGACTGAAACTAGTACCCAAAATGGCCTGTTTATTCCAGACCATTCTCATGACATGCCTAGGCCACTACAGCTTCTGAATATCTCTAAGACCCCTCTAGCTCTCATAGTTCTCCCAGCTATGAGTGACTAGTGTCACCTTGGCATCAGTGCTGGAGGTGTGTATTCTGCTGCTAAGGGCCACTCCAGAAGCCAAACATTCAGTTCCCTGTAAGCAGCTCTTGATAAGTCTTTTTGAAGAAGTCAATAACAAACAGCCTCTCTGTAAGCATAGGCAAAAAGCAAAAAAATAGTTCTACAAAGATAAGGCCCTGGGGCTTCCTAAGTATTTTACACACGTGTTCTCTCAAAGTGACTCAAAGTGAATTTTTAAGAAGGACAAGACTCTGGTGAGCATAGTTAGCTGGATTCAGGAACAAGAACCTGGAGAAACTATGGACAATTTACATACTGAGCAGCACAGAGCAACTGATAGGATGTCTTTCTAGATAGGATGGTAAAAGCTTCAGTTAAAATCATGTACCAGTTCTTGGTCTCTTGGGATACTAATTGCCGGCAAGAGGCCAGATGTAGCTTGACTGCTCCTGTAAAGCCCACAAGAGGCCATCTATGTGCTTTTCTGAGAGTCTCTTCAGCACTAAACAGTTCTTAGGAACATTTTTAACAAGCTGTGCAGCTATACAATGGCTTAGGAAGCAGCCAAAAATTTAAGACCATGAAATACAGAAATTTTGAATTTCTTCAGGAACAATAATAAGCAACACATCTTCAGAAGATTTAAGCTGTATAGCCCAGTTCTTCATTAGAACTTTACCCTCTGTTCTTAAATGTGAGAACATCTCACGGACTCTATCAAACCTCTGAATGCTGTGACGAACAGTGGGATCACGTATGCTCCAACAAGCCTCTTTTCCCTACTCTATCTTCATTAATATCAAGCATTGGAAATAGCGTCTAAAATGGTAAGGTCACATGCAAAACAAAAAGTTATGGAATCAAAATCTCTAGAAAAAATGATTGCTTGATATAATGAATAAGAAAAGATTGTTACCTTGATCTCACAAAGAAGAAACTTGAGAGGTGAATTCCGTTTATCTTCCTCATGTATGGAGCTCTTCATCAGGCCTTTTTCTCCCAGTAATGCCCTCCTGTGGCCTGGAACGCTCTTGCAGAAAGCATTTCTTACACACAGTAGCAGACTTCCCTCTTCCTAGGAACCTCTCTTCCACCTGCATCCATGGTATTCCATTGATTCCGTCCCCTGGAATTTATATAAAATGATTGCAGTTTTCTTCCACTGCTCTTCTGTGCTTCAACAAACCATCTTCTCTGCCTACCCATAGGCTCCTTCTTCCCTGAGCTGAAGGACAAGTTTCTTTCAGCTCCTGCGGGACCACCTACTGTAACCTCATTACCCATTGCCTTGGGAAAGCTCTGCAGATCCCTGAAATGTTTCAAAGTTACCATTGCCAGCAACACAACCGGATCTCCATGCATTTCTAGGAATAACTTTTTTTTCTATCACAGAGACACATATTTTATAGTATCTCTACCTCAAAGTCTTTAAAGAACTGTTTTGGCCCACAGCAAATCTAGATGGAATATTGTACAATAAAGTAATTCCTATTTCCAACTGATGTACTAGTATGTTGGCTACTGAACCATCCTTTCTTTTTTAAATTCCCATTAAGAAAGTCATATGGTTTCTCAGAAATCAAGTTGATTAAATTAGGTGAAATATACGGAATGTTTCTCTGGCTGTGATATCAGGAAAATCTCACCTATATATTTTCTTTGGAAATGCATAACCTGTTATTTCTGAAACATATTGTACTGTTTGACTCAGTCACTGATAACTAATTATTTAATTGCCAACACAGGAAAACATGCAGCATGTGCCAGCTATGCAGTAAATAGTCTCCACTGATTGGTTTAAAAAAAAAAAAAATGCTCTGGCTCTGCCCCTTCCCCAGCTAATCTACATTAAGTAAAGATGTAACTTTAATATGCTGAGGATGAGAGAGAGAATAAAAGCTTTGAAAGGCAAGCACGTAGCACTAAACAACGGAGATTTATTAGTGTGGGTATATCACAGAGGTCAGGTCAAGGAAGTTCTCAATCAAATCCTTATTCACCAAGGTGTAATAACTTTACGTGAAAGCATCCGGAATACCTAATTGACATTCCAACATTCTGTACCTTGACCTAAAAGTCAGGAAAATATTGGTCTATTATACGCAATTGAAGATGTTTTTCTCTTTTCTCTTCCTGATTATTTAGAATTATTATTATTTAGAATTTCTCAATGATTTCCTTAATAATTTTGTATCACTGATGCTTTTATTCTAAATTTAATAGTGATGATCTCTTACTAGGTCACCCTGTGAGAGAAATGGTTGAGAGCAACAATTTCAGACTTTGAAGCAAGGTAGGAATAACCAAACGCTGTCATAGACATTAGGAAATAAGGTCCTATGATTCTCCCGAAGACCTGAAATCTAGGGATCAAATAGCTTAGGGTTCAGTATTACTGCTGAAAAGCTGCAATAGTTTAAATATATAGCTTAAAATGGGTCAAGTTCACTAATTGCAGTGTTTGTAAGAAAATATTCAAATGCTTTTATCCATCAGTTTCCTATTCACAGCTTTTCACTTAAGATTAAAAAGAAATAGAAATTCTGGGCCATTAGAAAGCACCATTTTGCCTTATTTAATGTCATTTGGTCAAACTTCCCTTCAAAATACGCAGTTGCATGTGATGTTTGAAAGGCAGGCAGGCTACCAGTGTCAGTTCACCGTGTCTTTAGCCATACAGAGATTTCTGGTTTACTAAATTTCCTAAATTTAATTCGCCAAGAGGCCCAGCTTCCTGCCATCTGCTCCCATTCAGTGTATTACTGTCTAACTTTCAGCATTCAAGAAAATATTTTTATTAAGAAAAGCAGTGCTGAGTGTTCTTGCAAGTTATATATAATGTAGACTCATTGATTTAGTCGCATGTGATAGCTTTTCCAATTAAAATATTCTTCATAAAAAAATTTTAATAATCCTTATTTTTCTTTAGCTTTCAGAATCTTTTCAGTGTGCCTCATTGAGCATGGAGTAGTTAATAAGATTTTTCAGCTACTCACAGTTTGTCATGCCCATACATATATTATATGAAAGCAATTTTATAAATTAAAAGTTACACATCCACCAAAATATAACATAGATAGTGTCAAATGTGCGCTACATGCTAACTTTCTACATTCTGTAGTAGTAAGAGGCAATTGCTACATAGTGCTATTGTGATAATGTCACAAGCCAAAGTACCACAATAATATTAAAATTTTTGGGGGTAAGTTACAGCACTGATTACATTAAAATATAAGAAAGGGGAGAAAGATGTGTGGATGAGAAGACCTTGATTCCCAGTACACTGGCAGATGATATGTGAACCTGTCAAAGTGGTACTATTGTTTTTTTTTTACCCTAT
Organism: Pavo muticus; assembly: GCA_016647715.1. Taxonomy (NCBI): domain Eukaryota; kingdom Metazoa; phylum Chordata; class Aves; order Galliformes; family Phasianidae; genus Pavo; species Pavo muticus. The sequence goes on along the minus strand of JACDJE010000150.1, from coordinate 2,232 downwards.
GTGTGCACACTGCCACCCATGCATCTTTTCAGAATAGAGGTCAAAAATCTTTTGATCAATGAAAGAACACCGCACTATGTCACACACTTTTAATATAAACCTCTTTACATTGTAACACTCTCAAGAGCTATTTCAGAAATTCTTTCAGAACTTTGGGAAAATATTAACAGTAATGTTCTTCATTCTCAAGCCTCTACAATTGCAATTACATTACTTGGAGACTTTGCCAAGCAAAGTAAAAAATAATCTGTAAAATAACTGCAGTATTACTCAACCATTTGTTTCTACACAGGGACTCTCAATGGTTTTGCATGTCTAAGCACATGCTACGTGATTTCACACATAGGATTCCTGTCTCTAAAAGACAATGTCATCTCTAGGAAAAGAGGGAGGAAATGCGTTAGCTAGAGCTGCTCCTGTTGATACTGCAGGCACTGCTCTTGTGACTTCTGTTTTCTTTCTCAGCTTACCTCAGTGGAAACATACCAACTCTCAGAACTTAGTCACAGGTGTTTCCCTGTGTCAGATGATCTAATGAGAGCTTCAGCTTTTATTTCAGCCCAGCTGATTTACTAAGAAAATGTTAAATAATTGTTTAGGTTCAATAGCTTTAAGTTACCTTTGTGATTTCTAATGGCTTAGTTCACAAGCTAACTTGCAATAACTGAGATTAACACCACTCATGTGACATGCAACGACTACCTCTACACCATGCCTTTCTAGAAAAGTTTGATCTGAGCAAGGAATTACATATTTTCCATAGAGGAAGGAAAGGAATATCATCTGACCTTTCAGGAACTAACTATATACTAAAGATCTTCAGAAACTTGGCTATGTAATAGTTTTTCAAAAGCAGTCCAAAGATTAATTGCTTACATAGTTCTCACGGAAAGAAACATTAATTTCCATAAATGTAATCATAACCTACAGAGGAGTATTCAAAAGAATCACATCTTTACTATACTACATATTAAAAAAAAACAAAAAACAAAAAACAAAAAAAAAACCACAAGAAATCCTAATCATTACATTATACCATGCTGCTAGAATTGGCTTTTCAACAGAAAATAGAGAAATTTATCTTTGTTCAGTTATTTTTATTTTAGCCATTCAATCCCCTCCTAGGTGTCAGCATGTATGCACTGTAACAGGAAACACCATGGATGTAAATTAATGAGTCAGTAACTTCCTTGTTCTAACCCTCCCTCTTTTAAGCTTTCTGCTTTCTTGCTCTTAGCACTTACCTCAAGTTTAGTAAATATAATTACTCACGTTAATACACTTGGAAACAGACACTAAAGCACAGACGAACTATGTTAGGAATAGGATTAAATACTAGTCTTCCTAAATTCAAATCAATGTCCCTAGTTCAGCAGGTCACATCAAGTTCCACTGCTTGCAAAATCACTTGAGCCAACACTAACAAACTCATCTTACATCAACATATTTAAACAGATAAGAGATCTCCATGCTTAGTGGCTCATAAAAATAAGATATACTTATCTTGGATCCTAAATAAGCGAATGAACAATTCATTTTAAATAGCCAATTAAGTTTAAACTTCATAAATCCTCTTGAAAAAACAGGGTAGGTAATAACCATTTCTAAAAATGAGATGAATGGATTAGGTCTTTAAAAGCATAATGTTCTGTAAACACAATATTAAAATAACCAAACACTCCCTTGGTTCCTTTGTAGAATAACTTTGCATGAGTTCAAGACAGAGTGGAACTCACATCTTCCATTGTTCTACAGACACCAGTATTCCTTGCACAGAAGATAAAAAGCTATAACATGGTAGGATTGGATCAAAAGATAGGACTAAGGCTCAATAAAAATAATGAAAACACATTCATACTTGAGAGAAAAAAAAAAGAGAACTCAGGAACTGAAATTGTTTGACTCAAAGTTTTCATTATTTTCACGTTGTATGGGAACTGTTGAATCATGGCCTGAACCTCTGATTGACCACCTGAGGCAAGCACTGAGTCAGCCATGGGAGCACAGGTGAAAGCAATTCACCTGTGTGCCTGGAAGGGGTGGAGCCAGGCTCCACCTCTCCTAGACCCCATTTAAGGGCTGACTTCCACGAAGGAAAGATCTCTTCCTAGGGATTGCTCCTTCTGGAGTCTTGCGTGCCTACAACACCGGTGAGCACCTTTCCTCTGTTTGACTATTCTTACTAGCCTGACTTCTCTATATACTGGTTAACCTTACAACCTGTTAACCTTA
>JACDJE010000166.1:1719655-1736445 GCA_016647715.1 Pavo muticus | reverse complement strand
CAATCCCATACGGCAGCACAGAGCAGAGCACAGCAATGCACAACCCTGCACAGCAGTGCATGCAATGCACAGCCCCATACAGCAGCACAGAGCAGAGCACAGCCCCACGGAGCAGTGCAGTGATGCACAGCCATGCAGGGCAGTGCACAGTCATGCATGAGCACACACAGCAGTGGGCAGCAATGCACAGCCATGCAAAGCTATGCACAGCTACATACAACCCTGCACTGCAATGCACAGCCATGCAAAGCCATGCACAGCAACAGATGATCTGCATTGCAACACATGACCCTGCATTGCAATGCACAGCCATGCAAAGCCATGCACAGCAACAGATCTGCATTGCAATGCACAGCCATGCACAACAACACGACACTGCAATGCACACCCATGCAAAGCAACACACGACCCTGCATTGCAATGCACAGCAACAGATGATCTGCATTGCAATGCACAGCCATGCAAAGCCATGCACAGCNAGGACCGCGGCGACAGCGGAGATGGGACCCCCGCATCTCCCACCCGCTCCGAACCCGCGCGGGTGCTGCCCTCTGGTGGCGAACATCGGAACTGCACCTCCCACGGAACCCAACCCCACAGACCGTGACCCACCGCCACGGGCCCCTCAGCCTCAGCCCTATGGCCACGGACCCCCCCCAGCCCTACAGACACGGACCCCCCAGCACTGTCTCCTCGCCCCCAGGCACACATAGGACGGCACAGGACCGGGTGATGGAGGGAATGCAGCTTTAATCTCCCAGCACGGAGTGCGGCTGGCACTGTTGGGACATGGGGACATCATGCTGGGGATGCACGGTGAATTCAGGGTGCAATGGGGCAGGGGACCCCGGTGCCCTTCAGGCCACAGTACCCCCCAGGCACTTTGTGCAGGTACTGCTGGTGGCGGTCCTCTGCGTAGTAGAAGTCACCCGCCGGCTCGATGGTGGTGGTGATGTCCCCTCGGTGCTGCTGGCTCAGCTCCTGTCACAGCCCCATGGCGGGGACAAGTTGAGGACACCAGGACAGACCCTCCCATCCCACTGCCCTATAGCGTGGCATTGCCATAGCGGGGCTTTGCCCCACACCTGAGACAGGGGATGGCAGCCTGTGTCCCCAGAGAGGGGTCCCAATGTCCCCAAGAGAGGTCCTGCTGTCCCCATGGGGGGGTCTGGTGTTCCAAGGGGGGGTCCCCGTGTCCCACCTACCCGCTGGTAAGCATCCCTGCTGCAGAGCGCGGCTGCCTGCTGCTGGGGGCTCAGTGTGAGGATGACGGAGCGGTACTGGGTGCCCACGTCCTCCTGCTGCCGCATCCCTGGGGGGCAGCGCCGGGGGGGTTATGGGGCACCAATGACACTGACAGGCACTGCGTGGCCTCAGCCCATGGAGGGTGGGATGGGGGAAGTGAGGCACGGGGAAGGTGGCAGCTGCTAAATGGGTTTATGTGAGCCTCCCACAGTGAGCACTGAGGGATGGGGTTGCAAAGGAGCCTGGATGGGGCTGGTGTGGTGTTTGGGGTTGAACTTGCCTGGCCAGGGCTCCAGAGATGCCACCAGGGCTGAAGTCTCATCCTCATCCCCATCCCATCCTATTCCATCCCATCCCATTCCCATTCTCATCCCCATCCCAACACATCCCATTCCCATTTCCATCCCATTCCCATTCTATCCCATCCCATCCCCATCCCATCACATTCCGCTCCCATTCCTATCCCATTCCAATCCCATCCCCACCCCCATCCCCATTCTATCCCATCTCATCCCGCCCCATCCCTCTCCCCATACCCTGTGTGGGGTCGTGGTTCTCCCAGAAGGCCCTCAGCAGTTCCTCATAGCTGATCTTGTGGGGGTCAAACACCACCCGCACCACCTCGGCGTGCCCCGTCCGCCCTGCAGGGACACTGCAGTCCCCTCCACCCCACAGCTCCCCCAGTCCCTCCCTGCTGGGGACAGAGGGGACAGAGGAACACAACCTCCCCACCCACCCCCCAGAATGCCCCTGCCCACCAAACCCCACACCCAAATCACAGGAGCACACCCAAGGTAAGTGACAGCCACAATGGGGACATTTTGGGGACAGAGCCCCCCGGTACCTGAGCGCACTTCCTCATAGGTGGGATTGGGGGTGAAGCCCCCCGCGTATCCCACCTGGGTGGAGAAGACCCCCGGCATCTGCCAGAAGAGCCGCTCCGCCCCCCAGAAGCAGCCCATGCCTGGGGGGGGGAGGAAGGCAGTGGGGTGACCCCATTGAGGGCACGGGGGTCCCGGTTTGGGGCTGGGGGCAGCACTCACCAAAAATCGCCGTCTGCATCTCAGGGGGGAACGGAGGCAGTGTGGGGTTCCCAGTGACGGCGTGGGCGGCTGCGTGGGGATGGGGGGTCAGGGCTCCCCAGAGGGGTCGCATCCCCTCTCCCTGGGATTTGGGATCTGAGACCACCCCCCAACCCCAAGGAACCCTATGGGTACCCTCCATACCCTCCACCTGCAGCCGCCCCGCTCTTCCCGGCAGAGCCTCGCTGGGGCTGGGGAGCACCTGGGGACCCGGCATGGCCCCCCCAGAGCTGTGCAGTGCCACCGCTGTGACTTTGGACTGGGCTGGGCGCTGGCACCGGGAGCACTGGGAGGGAGCTGGGGCGCTGCGGGCACAGCCAGGAGCTGTGAGACCACACGGGGCCACAAAAGGGCTGATGTGTGACATGGGGACGGAGCCGGGGTCAGCATGCATGACCTGTGTGGATGGGGCTGCCGTGGTCTCCTTCCCTTTGGGGACAATGGGGTTTTCTTGCCCGGTTCAGGGGAGCAGACGCAGCATGGCAGCTGTTGCACAACCCCTACAGACAGCAGAGAACCCACTGCGTGGGCAGCGGACCCAAACCGGTCCCTTTGTCAACCATTAATGTGCCCTGGGGTCACCGTGGGACAGACCCGGTGCCCTGCGCCCCATGCAGGATCGGGGTCTGGAGCCCACGCCAGCACCCGGTGCCCCCAGCCCCAACATGGGGGAGAAGGGGAGGGAGTCCTGCTGTGACCCCCACCCACATCTTCCCTGTCCCCATGGGTCCCCACCCACGTATGCCCTGTATTCCCCACATTTCTCTTCCTATAGGTCTGTCCCCACAGACCCCTCATCCCCGTGGGTCTGCTATCCCCTATGGCTCCTCATCCCTGCAGGTCCCCATCCCTGTGCGTCCCTATCCCNGGCAGGAGGGAGAGGGTGCAGAACGGGGTGGAAATAGAGGGATATTGGGGGGGTGGGGGGGGGGAGATCCCGGTGTTCCCAAACTCGGGGGCAGCGCTGGCACTTTTGGGGGAATTTCTGGAGCTCTGAGAGGCAGAACTGCCTGGAAGCACTGAATCCATCCAGGGAGGTGACTTGGATGGGAGAGGGGAGGGACAGAGACGTGGCAAGCACCCAAGTGAGCGACAAAGGGAAGAGCAGCTCTTCCCCAGTGGTCATCTGGATCCACTTTCGGGACAAGGACGGGGCATAAATCCCATTCCCTGTGATCTTTGGAGGGCCTTTGTAACCGGCCCTAATTCATGAGTAGGGGCTGGAGGGGACACGACCAGCAGGACCCAAAGCAACCGCATCCAGCCGTCCGTCCGTCCCTCCCTTCATCCTTCTGCCCTTCCTGCCATCACTTCATCCACCCACCATCCATCCATCTGCCCATCCATCCATCCACCCACCATCCATCCATCCTCTCCATCCATCCATCCGTCCATCCGCCCATCCATCCATCCATCCTTCCATCTGTCCATCTGTCCATCCATCTATCCCTCCATCCATTCATTCATCCATCTATCCCTCCCTCCCTCCCTCCCTCCATCCATCCATCCAACCATCCATCCATCCCTCTATCTGTCCATCCATCCATCCTTCCCTCAACCTGTCCATCCCTCCATCCTTCCATCCCTCCCTCCATCCCTCCATCTGTCCGTCCATCCATCCATCCATCCATTGAGTTTTGGGGATGCTTGGAGCAAATCTGAGCTTGCGTCCCTCACCCCGGGCTGCTGCAACCAGAAGGAGGTCGGAGGAGAAATGCAGATGGATGCTGAAGGGGAAAAAAGGATTTTCACTTCTTAACCTCCGCAATCTCCGCCCCGCCTTGTCCCGAGGGCTGGACCCAACCCGGTGCCACGCCGGTGAGGTTTGGTAACCGCGCTGCTCCCCGGGGCACTGGGCTCCAAATGCCCCAATTCCTGAGTGTTCCCATTGGGGCTGGGCAGTGGGGCGGGCTCCCTAGCACCCCAAAATGGGCAGCGAGTCCCCCAAGCCCATCACTGGGAGGCTGGTTCCAGCCTGGGGAATGCGTGGCTGCCTGGAGCACTGATTGTGCAGGGATTACCCCCAGCCCCTGCACTGACCCCCTGTGTTGGAGCACTCCCTCCCACAGCCAGGCAGAGCCCGGGCCCCCCCATGCCCCACTTTCCCCAGCCTCCTCCATAGAGAGCTGTGGTGCTGCTGGAGGGGGGGGGCTGCTCATGGAGGCCATGGGGGTTCCCAGGTCAGGGTGGAGGGGGGCGGGTTGGGCTTCCCCAGGACATTGGGATCCCATGATCCCATGCAGCACCCGCAGCCCTGTGTGCCTTCCCACTGGGCAGCCCCAAATCCCAAATGAACCTTTCCAGCCTCATCTGGGAGAGGCTCAGCCCAGAGCAGCGACCTGAGCTCAGCAGTGTGAACACGTAGGGATCAAATCCACCTCTTCCACTACCTCTTACAAAGCAGTGGATTGCTCCTCCTCTCCATGCTGTGCCTCAGTTTCCCCTCTCTGTGCTATTCCTATGCTGGGACACCCCATTATTTTGGAGGGGTGGAAGTTTCCCTGCAGCACGAACAGGAGGGATCCACCCCATCTCTCCCCAGCTCAAGGGAAACTGAGGCACAAGCTGTGGGGCTGCCAGGAGGGAAAACCACAGGGCTGGGGCTGGGGAAGCTCCTCCACCCCCCTGTCCTTGGGACAGCAGTGCCTCAGACTGGGGGCTCTCCTCCCCAGGGGAAGTCCGAGCTGGAGCTCGCAGCACTGAGCCATCGTTAGGGTTCAGAGTGAACACGGGGATGCTTCACCTTTATGGGCAGGGAGAGGAGCGCAGGCTCTCCTGGGGGGGCTGCATGAGACAGCCTTGTCCATCCAACCCCCCCGCATTGCACTGGGCCAGGGGGGGTTCTCACAGCCCTGCAGGGCCTCGGCAGCCGTTCCCAGCACCGGGATTCCCCACAGCTGCTTCCTGCCTCCCTATCTCACGGGCACATCTGGGGGAGCCGGGAGCAGCNTTTTTCCTTCCCAAGTCGCTGAAATGAAGAAAAAGAAACCCCAAATAAACCCAACCAAGTCCCAATTCTCTCTCTGGGATGGTTTTTTTTTTTGCTCTCCCTTTCCTTCCTCTGACAGACGGGCGCGATGCAAACTCTGCTGCAGTCTCTGGGGGAGGGATGGCCCTTCTATTTGACACGGCCCTGGCGTTCCTGTGGGGGAAGAAGAGAGAAGCATCAGCGGTGCCCCACGTGGGGAAGGGCGGCGGTGAGGAGGGGGGGTCTGCTGGCTGCGTGCACCCATGGGTGCTGCTCGGCCCTGTCCTGTGGGTTGGGTGGGGGTCGCCCCGTTCCTTGCAGGTGTGTGGGATGCGGGCGCCTGCTTGCATGCCCTGCCTCTCAGTGAGTCCAGATCAGCTGCCATCCTGCTGGCAGTGTGCACAGGAGGGCATCGCCATGTCAGAAGGGAGGAACGGGGGAGAAGCACCGAGCAGAACCGGGCAAAGTGAGGAAGGAAAAGGAAAAAACCCAAGGACAGCAAAGGGAGAGGTCAGTCCAGGTGAGGGCAGTGACAGTGTGCTGCTCTGCGTGGGCTGCAGCTGCCCAGGAGGTGGCTGAGGGTGGGCAGAGGGGGCAGCTGCACATCTCAGCTCCCCAGCTGGAAGGGACCCGTGTGGGTCACTGAGGCCAAGCCCTGGATGGAAGGACAACAAGGGCACGGGGCTGGCTGCCCCACAGTGCAGGGGGACAGCCCAGAGGGCACCCGGCGAGACGGCAACAACAGCACAGGGCTGGGGGGCACTGAGCTCCGCGCTGGCCCTGCGCTGCACCCAGCAGGTCCTGCTGCCCCTGGGGGCTGGGGTGGAGCCATGGCCCTGTCCTGCTGCTAGTGAGCGTGGAAGGCTGAGGGCAGATCACATCATCCAGCCCCAGCAGCAGCAACAACAGGCTCTGCAGCTCAGGATGACAACGGTTTGCGCGCTCTGCCCTTCAACAAACACCTGACTGCAGCTCTCCTGTGCCGTGCAGAGGGGCAGCAGGAGGCCATCAGAGGGCAGGAGGAGGCAGCACGTGGCTCCCAGCTTCACTGGGACTGCTCTGCTTCCCAGCACAGCGCCTGCTGTCACTGCACGAGGTCCGTACGACCCCAGCAGTGCCCCCTGAAGGGCTGAGCTCAGCCACCCAACGCTGGCACCGACACCCTGCCCAGCAGCACAGCCAGCCCACAGCCCTGCTGCACAACGGGGGCAATCCCAGCACAGCAGAGTAACACACAGCACAGCATTTCCACGTGCCACGGCCCCAGGATGGGCTTCAGACCTGCCCTGGATGTACATCACAGCCATCCATTGCCTCAGAGCTGCCTTGCAGAGCCTTCCCTTCCCAGCAGGCTCAGCCGGAGGCACAGCCACAGCCCGTGCATTTTATTATGCCCCACAAACAGTCTCCAGTCCTGATTTACAAACCAAACACAAGGTTTTCCTGCTGCCAGCATGAGAAAGCCATCAGAGCTGCATGGAAAGGTTCCACCCCAGCCTGCCTCACCTATGAAAGAGGATGAAGCCAGACGTATTGCTCCGGTTGCAGCCAGAAAGCTTCACCCTCCCTCTCGCCTGCAATACTGATTGCAAAGGATGAGCCTCTTCTTGCTTAACCACCACTGTGCATTGCACAAACAGAGCACCCAGTTCCCAGGAAGGTGATCATCCTGCTGCTCTGTCCCTTGGCTCTTTGGGAAAGGCAGAATGAAAGCATCAACACCTCCGTGCTCAGCCACAGCATGGAGTGCAGTGCTAAGGAGTGCCCAACCTTGTGCACAGATGGGAACTTGTGGGGCTTCACTTGGTGGCTTGAGATGGCCATAAGGAAACCAGGAAAGCTTACTGATGGTCCTCAGCCACCCAGGCTAATAGAAACAGCAGCCAGGTGTGAAGGAACCTGCAAGAAATGCAGTGAGTTTGGCCTGCTTGGGTTAGAGAAATGAAGTGATGCACGCGGGGAGAAGCAAAGCAGACACAGAGAGCATCAAAACTGCTCACCACCTCCTGATGAGGATACGTCCTCTGGGTCAGGAAGCCCCTGAGACACAAGTTGTCCCAGGGAAGGGCTGCTTTCAGAGATGCACAGACGTGTGCTCGTGCTCTCCTGGCAGAGATCTGCTCCCACCAGTTCATTCTGCTGCACACAGAGCTGGGGGAAGGAGAGCAAGGCCTGCACACACCCAGCAGGCCTACAAAGCCAGGATGGAGATGCTGCCTTCCTCACACACACAGAGCAATGCTGCAGACCCTCCCCAGAGCCTTGGGACAAAGCTTCACTTAAATCCCACCTTAAGCTTAAGCTGACACTGGGTTGGAAGAGCCTCTGAAGGTATGGAACCAGAAACGCCATCTCCACAGAATTCTTTGTTCTGAGTGCTCAGATGCACCATCACAAGCCCCATTAAAAGCCCCACGCTGGGCAGAGGACTCAGTAAGCACAGCTGGAAGGGTGGCACAGTGCAGAACAAGGTGCTTCCTAAGGGAACAGCTGCCCTGCAGGACAGCAGCATCCTGCAGGCAAAGGCCGTGGCAGCACGACGGCTGTCAGCACCCTGCTCGGGCTGCTCCTCACCCTGCACACACAGCAGGCCACCTATCAGGGCACCTCTGCAGCTCCTCAGCACCCTGCCCAGCTTCAGGCAGGAAGCCCAGGAGCACTAAATGGCGTGGCTGATCAATGCCCTGCTTCAAAGGCAAGCTGCTCCACATGGAGAAGCCTCTGCGAACAAAACAACCCAAAACACAGCCCTGTGCCAGCAGCCATTAACCTCAGTGCCAGCAGCCCACTCAAAACACAATGAAAGCCACCAGCAATGACATCTTCCTCACTCCCTCCTTGCATACCAGCACCTCCACGTGGCTCCTAAGGAACTCACCAACCTCACACAGTTCAGCTCAGCTGGAGGAGGAACAAAGCCTTGTTTTACTTGTTAAAGACCTCACCTGAAGTCACTGGTCTGTTCACAACGAATGTAATCAATGCTTTGGTTGGAAAGAGCAGCTCGGAGCTGCAATCCTGAGGCCAAAGGGAGGCCAACCTGAAGCTGAAGGCAGCAGTGAGCTGCTGATAAGCAGCATGGTTTGTGTCCTTTGTTACTGAGCTGAGACAGACAGGCACAGACAGATTCAGGAGGCCTGGAACTGAACTGGGAGAAACAAGGTGTGTTATCCTCTGCAAGTGTCAGCCAGGACCTAACAGAGGGGGACAGCAGCGCCAGTCTGGGCTACAGAACAAATGGAGAAGAGAAAAGAGCTCTGCAGAACACATCAGAAAGCATTCCCTCCTTCCAGGGGCTGTGGGTAGCTCCCAGCAGGCTCACACAACACCGCTTTGCCCCATCTCCTGTGAGGGGCAGCAGTGCTCCTTGCATCTCTGCTCTGACAGGGTCTGACCTCCGTGAGGGCTGGCCCACGTGGCTGGGATGGGGCAGGGCAGGACTGCAGCCATGCAGCATCCTTCCCAGCTCCCTCCTAGGCAGGCAATGAGACAAAGAATGAGATCAACGTCCTGCAGAGCTTCCAGAGGATGCTTCCAGAAGAGGCAGGCTGCTGCCCTGCTCGTGCAAGCAGCACATCCATCACTATCCTCCTTTACACTGAGCTCACTGCAGCTTTCCTAGAGCACACAGGCTTACCAAGGGCTGCTCGTTTAAAGCAGTCCTCCCAGGGAAGGCACGCCATGCTGTACCCACAGCAGCTTCCAGCAGTCCCAAGTTCCTTCAGCTGGGATCCAAGCACTGATCAGCTTCATTAAGTTAGGCAAAAACACCCCAACCTCCTGGAAAACTGCAGTCAGTGGAGAAAGGCACTGGGAGGAAGTGGGGATCAGCCTCTGTGGGCACAGGCAGAGGAGACAACAGCAGGACAGCAGTGCTCTCAGCTCCGAGCCGTCTAACCTCCCCCTGCTGGCCAGGAGGAGCAGCACCAACGCTAAGCAAGATATTTTTTGCATGATTTCTTGGAACCACTTCTGGGCATTCTACAGAAGTGACGCTCACAGGGAGAAGCACAAAGGAACATTCAGGAGTTCCCAGGCTTTCACAAGAGCTCGTCCATCTGCCTGGGCAGCCAGCAGGAGCCAAACTGCAAGGCAGACAAAGCTTTAGGCGAGCTGGGAGCCAAGTGAAACAACTGCAGCGTGCAAGAAGATCCACGCAACCCACACCCTGAGACATTGCAGCTTCAAGGGACAGGAATCAGGACACCAATGCATCGCCACCATCCCAGGGCTGCAGCATGCACTCAGCTGCTTCTCAGCAAAGCCATCAAATAGCAGTGACAGACTCCAGCCAACCTCAGAGGGCCACCAAAGAGGTCAAAGAGCAGCAGAAAGCAAGCCCAGCTCATTTCCTCCCCGGCGGATGTGACGGGGCAGGGGCCCTCTGTGTAACACTGAGTCAACAGCAAGGCTGGCGTTTGCTGTGTCTGCCTACGAGAATCCCTCCTTGCCTGCGGATCCCAGAGACGTGTGACTAAGTTTCCTCTGAGGGAATAAATGTTCTCCTACTCAGAACTTCTGCACTGCGCTGTCACGCTCCAACGCTGCACGGGAAGGTGGTCTGGGCACGCTGTGCTGCTGCTGACCCTCAGCACACTGCAGGGAGGCTGAGCATCACTGGGGAGGAGCCTTCAAAACACAGCTGGAAAGGTGAGTAAAGGTGTTCTGCATTGGAAGATAACTGCTGCGTTGCTTGTTTTCATAGCTTACCCATTTTCAGGCTGCTTGCTCTCCAGCAAGACCACCCACCTGCTTCATTCCTTCCCCCAGCTCTCTCCCATTCTGTTTCTTCCTTCTTCTCTCCCATTTCCACTGTGTTCATCCCCCTCTCCCTCCATCCTGCAGTGCTCCTCCCCTCGCTGGGATCTGCCCCTTTCTCACTGTCAGACACACAGCACACCACTTCCTACAGCATCCCACACAGAGCAGATTTCTGACTGCATTCAAGACCTCAGCTGACAAAAGGAGAAATCACCACCTTGGGACGGGCTGGAGAGCACGTGAAACAACGTGAGGTCACACAGAGATCGAGTTTACATTTAAAACAGAAAGGAAACATTCCCTCTGCACACCTTGCAATGCATTCCTCCCCTCCAGATCTCCTTCACACACCATGAATGCTCCTGGGTCAGCTGCAGCACACAGCTGCCCTCGGTGGCACTGATTGTGCACACAACACCCCACGTAAAACACGTTACAAAGGCTAAGAGTTGAGCTGCTGAGGTGAGCAGCTGCAGCTCCTGACTCTGATCCTCAACTGCTGCGTGGAGAATCCCCCATTGCTGAAACTAAGGAGACGATCAGGAGACTTGGCCAGCTCCCAGCAAGCTGTGCTAATGCTCATCTGCCATTACTGTTGTGACCAAAATACAGCTGCACGTGGTTTGAATGGTCACTGAGTTCGGGCTGAATTTGCAGCCCTGCAGTGAACAAACAGAGGGTGACACTGGGCTCTGATGTGATGCAGCCCAGCTCAGGGCACGGCCACAAGCAGGAACAGAATGAGCTGCTCTGCATCCAGAGGGGAGCATGAGCAGTCATGGACTTAAACTGCTGCAAGGGAGATTGAGGTTGGGCATTAGACAAAGCCTTCTAACAGGAAGGATAATTAAGCACGGGGCTAGATTGCCCGGGGAGGGACAGGAACTGCTGTGCCTGAAGGTTTTACAAGCAGTGGGAAACATCTGTCATGCTGATCCTGCTCGAGGCAGGGGGTGGATCAGCCAGCTTGTCAGAGCCCAGCTCTGCTTCTCAGCCGCTGCCCAGATCTCTTACTTCAAGTCACACTGAACCAGGAGCTGCCCGCTGAACTGAGTACAGCACACTGAGAAGTCTGGGATTTACAGCAACCCCAGGGCTGCCGAGTGCAAGCTGGTATCAGCTCTGTCTGCCAGGTCAGCACCCAGCTCTGGCAGCACCCACCTGCACCCCAAAAGGGGCTCCTGTTTGGGCAGCAGGCTCCCTGCAGCAGCACACAGCCAACCCCAAGCCCCCCACCAGCCCACAGCACCACCCCACACACACAGTTACCTTTTTAACAGTTTCCTCCTCCTCCTGGCGTTTCTCATAGTGTGAGAAGTCATCGAAGATGGACGTGGTGTGCTTGTAGGTGGCAATGATTTTCAACACCTGCTTAGCCTTCTCCAGAGGCACCTCCTGAGTGTCCCTGGAGTTGGTCACTGGTTTATTCTCGTTGTTCTCTAGGCGGATGTGCCGCAGCTGGCTGTTGGGAACGTCCTTCACAAAAATCCACCTGACATCAAAACGTCCCTTCCACTTGTCCTGGGACCACACGCCCGCACACGTGTTGTAGTCCACAGCAGATTTCATTTCTGCTACTCCGCAGAAGTGACCGCTACCATTGACACTGAACAGTAAGTAAACGGGGCCCTTCCCGTTCATGGAGCGGTAGGCAGCATCCAGTCTCTTGTTGCCGTGCTCTGTGCTGCACCAGATGTTGTATTTAATGGAACGGTGGATATCGTCCTCAGAGTAACTCTTAATGATGAAAACCCGGCCGTGCTTTGGGTTCCAGTCAAAATCCTTGGGGTTGTAGTTGTTGATGGACCTCAACTTCTCCAGCACGGGGTGGGGCTCTGAAGGAGCCGTCCCAGAGCTGGGCTGTGCTGCTCCCACCCCGCCGCCCTCCGTGCCGTTCTGGCCGAAGCTGCGGTTGCGGGGCGCGACCCAACGCGTGGGCTGAGCTGCTGGCTGCGGGACGGGCAGCGGGGCGGGCTGCGGCGGTGGCGGGGGCAGAGGTTGGGGCTGCTGCCCGCCGGGAGCCTGGGCCACGGGCGGGCTGCTGTTCATCTGCTGAGCCACGGGCTGGGGGGAGGCCTGGGGGGGCTGCTGGGCCATGTTCTGCACTAAGGTCTGCGAGGGGGCTTTCGCCACCGGCCCTTTGTTATCCCAAGTTCCTATATCCATGTTGTGTTTGATCGGAGGCGGGGGAAGACTCGAACCTGCCATGCCGTTCTTGGTCTTCAGCTTGGGCTGCTGCTTAGCTGGCTTGCTAGCAATGTCAGCCCAGGACGTCGGCTTCGGGGGAGCGATGGTGGCCGGAGGCAAGCTGTTAGATGCCACCATGTTGCTGGTAATGGATCCGCTCCCGACGGCCGAACCGACAACCTTGGGGACGTTGCTGGCCACGTCCGTGCTGCCCAGCTTCAGGGCTGCCATCCCTTGGTCTATGGTGTTCATCCCCGGAGCCTTGTTGAGAGTCTCGCTGGCAAAAGCGGACTGTCCATCGATCATGGCCCCCCCCAGAGAACTGGGGGCATAGGCGTAATTGCTGCTGTAGCCAGAGCTCTGAGTGGATTGTCCCTGAGAACTGTTATTCCCCCAAGCCGAAAAGTCAATCCCGCTTGGGAAGAAGTTAAAGCCGTGCTGCCCGAGGAACGGAGTGCTGCCAAGGGCCCCTGGCTGCCCAAACATGGCGTCTGGGAGGAAGTGAGGCTCCCCGTTGCTCAGCTGTCCGTAGGAGGTTAGGTAGGGCATGGGGGGGTCGCCCCCCGTGGACCAGGCAGCCTCACCCAGCGAGTAGGAGAATCCGATGGAGGGACTGTAGTAGTTTGGTAAGTAGGAATCAGACATTGCAGTGTATGCATTGTTCTGCAAAAGAAAAACAAGCACTGAGCGGTTAGGATGAGGAGAGCAAGTGGGCAGGGAGCAGGACTGAGGGCCACCTCTGGCTTCCCGTGCCCCGGCCTTCCCACCCTTGGGCTGAGCCCACAAACAGGCCTGGCCCCAAGCACCTCTGCTGCTAGGGGTGCTCCCATAACAGCTTCACTGCCCCTGTACTAAGCACGAAGGCTCAGCATGCTCCTCACACTGAGGTCAGAGCACAGCATCCCAGTGCACCACACAGCCAGCATTCCGGGCTGCCCAGCAGCTCCTGCTCAGCTCTGGGAACAGCACCTTACCTCACACATGGATATCATCCTCTGCTTCTCCTCCCTCTATGCAGGAAGGCTTTTCTCACCTGGGTAATGCACGTCTCAGAGCTTATTTTGCTGTGTGTTCGATGGAAGGTTTGGAGGAAGGAGGTGGAGAAGGGCAATATGGAGGGCAAAGGCCCAGTGGTACTGCACTGCCAAAACCACAAGCCCCTTCCTTACACTTCCTACAGCTTCATCCTGACAACCTACAGCTTGAGAGCTCCAAATACCCAAGAACTTGCAAACAAAGCAGGACTGAATGCCTCACCCTCAGAACACCAGCTGCTCCAGCACTGTGAGCACACACTCAACAACACCTGGAAACAGGGAGCAGTCAGCAGGGCTGCACCGGGACCTCTGCAGCACAGCAAAGCAGGCTTTGGAGCAGAAGAAAGCTGCTCCGTGCTTTGGTCTCCCTTTTAACATCCAAACAGCCTTCAGGTTACGAAAACAAGTGTTTAATTTTACAATTAGGAAACTCTCAGACGTGACTAAGGTTGACTTACACGAAAAACATCTGTCATTCAGCATTCAAACCAATGTCCCCCCGGGGAGCTCTTCGAGCCACACTAATGGACGTTATCACCCAGTAACGTGAACCGGTGTGCAGACAGCCTCGTGCTACACAGCAGCTTACATGCCAAGCCAATGCAGATGAGATGAAAAGTCAGCTTGGGTTCCCATTTAAGAGCCTGGCTTGCAGCAGGCTCTGCTCCATTTTTTGTTGAATCATGTTCTCATGTGCCAAGCACAGCTCCCAGAGGACTTCACGCCATGCTGAAGTCTATGGAGGCTCTCAAGATGGCTCTGGGCTCCTCCAGAAATAGCAGTTTTGCCTCTCCACCTTCCCCTGAGTTAAAGGAAAGCAACAGGTTTGGGGCTGGGACAGCCTCAGCCCTTCCAAACACCAGCAGGAATTAAGATAGCACTGTTTGGTTCATTGCATGGAACACTGGAAAACTTCCTGCACTGCTACGTGGATGCACGAGGCTCAGATTCTCTGCAGCCTTTGTTTCCCAGAGAAGGTGGCACAAAAGGGCATTAATAAAACAATTAACTCTTTTTAATTAACCCAGGGAACAGTTTTAACTTTCAGTTTCTGCAGCTATGCTTTGCTGTCAAGCACACCTCGCCCTGCCACACTGCTGATTGGTATGCAAATAAACCTTTTAATTCTCTTCATTAAGACTTCTTGTGCAGTTAATTCCTCCAATTCGCTATTCCTCTGCATCCTCACCTCAGACAAGGAGGGTTTAAGCTTACTGATTCCTGGAGCTGAGGGATCTCTGCACACCTGAGCTCGAAGAACACAGCAGCGTGATTCCACCAGGCCGACAAGCTGAGAGTCACACCTGGCATAGCAGCTCTGCAGCAAAGAGCCAAGGAACTCTACAAGGCGGGCACCTCGTGTGTGGGACAGCTCAGACAGCAGCCCTGAATGCACTCACATTACTCTGCAACAGCTGGCTGTACTTAATTCCTAGCCTCAGCTCCCTTCCCATTGCCACAGAGGTGCCTGTGTGACACTGCTCCATCACAGCCCAGCCTGTGGGCTCTGCAGCTCCACGATCCAAACTGAACCCCAGCTTCTTGCTTTCTGCTCACTGAGGCACCAAAGGACAGAGGAGAGCAACTGGCAGCGCAGTACAGTGAGAGAGAAGGAGGCAAAGTCACCCTCAAGTGTCACCCAACGTTAACACAGAGGTTTTGCCTCACTGCTGCTGCAATCCCACAGCTCTCCTTCCTCCCCCTCCTCAGGTGCACCTCCTATTTAAAAACCCCTTCACCAGTTTGTGACATGCATACACAGAAAGAAACTGAGTACTGAGCTATGTCCAAATGCACAAAGTGGAGTAAAATACCACAGAGCAAAGGAAGCAGCTCGCCTGATTCAAGGCTGGAGAAAGCAATCACACCTCTCTCCCTCTGCAACTCAAACTCAGGCTTGTAACTTTTTTTAGGGAGCTAAATACAGCAGAGTTACTTAACAGACAGCTGGAATGCCCAAGGTTGTGCAACAGCTAACAGGTCCTTACAGAGCACAGCCGAGGAAAATACCTGCTGAGTGCTTAACTGAGACAGAAACCTGCTCTCGTGCTCCAGCAAAACATGAATCACAGGTATCTGAAATGATACCCTGACCAGGAAAAGTGATTCAAAAATACAGAAAGGGAGAAGCAGAACAGCTTATTTTTTTTTTTACCAGTCACAACAGCAAGGGGAAAAGAAGCCAAGAGAATGAACTGCTTCAGCCTTACTACAGATGTTTATCTTTAATGCTTACTTGTACCATCTAATCAGCTGAACTCCATCTGTTATGTGTCACTCTCCTACTGCTCATGAGACACAGCAGTTAACAATGGAGCTAATCTCAAACAACAACTGAAAAGGACCTGGAAGCCTGACTTTCTGGAGCTGCTCACAAACTCCCCAGCTCAACTTCTAACTGAAGTTCTAAGAAAGTCCCATCAGCCCTTATGACAGGAGCGTTCCGGGGCTTTTTTAGGGGGTGAGAAATGGAGAAAACCCCATGACACGCATTTTCAGTTTCCTTGGCAGACAGAAGGGCACAGATAGCACCTTCCAAATGCCTCCGAAGCACGCTCGTGAAGCAATTTCACAACACTGCACAGTGCATCTGCTCCACAAAGAGCCACGCAAAGCAAAGAAACAAAGCCAAAGCAATACAACTGAAAGGCCAGAAGTAGTAATTTCGAGACAGCTGACAGCAGGCTGAACCTCAACCGTAGGAAGTCCCAAAAAGGAAGACACAAAAAGTTGCCAACAGCTCCAGCCCTCACCCACGAGTGCAGTTTTCGCTGGGAGAAGCACGGGGACACAAACAGGAGGCGATGAGGGGAAGGCTGGCAAGCAGCAGAGTGCAATGGGCAGGGACAGAGCTCCTGCAGCACAGCTCACTCACCGGCCGGGCCTGAGGGCTCAAGTAGGGCTCGAAGTCGTCGTCGTTCAGCCCATCCTTCTGATGCACGGACCCGTTTTGCACTGAGGAAGAGATGCGCGGCGTTAGGAAGCGCTCAACAAGCTGCAACACGACCGCCTCCTCCTCCTCCTCCGGGACGGCCCCGGGAACGCGGTGTGCCACCACACGGCGGAGAAAGCGCTCCTCCGCGCGCAAACTCTCCCCGTGAGTACTTTTACGGGGTTTTTTAACGTTGTTTTCTCGGCGCTTTCCCAAACGCAGCCCCGCGGCAGCACGGGGCCCTCCCGGCACGGCTCCCCCCGCGCCCATCCGCACCGCCCCGGCCCCGTCTCACCTTTGTTGCCTTGGCCTTTGGGTCTCTGCGGAGGCGGCGGCGGCATGGAAAGAGAAGGGAGAGCGGTGAGTGAGGGGAGGGGCGGCCGCAGCCCGCGGGAAGGCCCCGGGGAGGGGAAGGGAGGCCCGGCCCGGCCCGCGCCCCGCCGCTAGGCCCCAGCCGCGGCCTCGCCTAGCGGGCCAGGCCCGGAGCCGCCAAGGGGAAGCCGGGGGGCGGCGGCGGGGCCCCTACCTGCTCCAGGAGGCTGCTGGCCGACATGGCTCCGCGGCGGAGCGGCTGCTGC
>JACDJE010000166.1:1691904-1709369 GCA_016647715.1 Pavo muticus | reverse complement strand
CCCCAGCCCCCACCACCACCCCTGTGCCTGACTCACCCCTGCTGCACCGGCTGGAGCTGAAGGATCACTTGGGTTTTGGTATCCTCCGGGTTCTCCCCTTCGTTGCCGTCACTTGGTACAACCACCACATCACCCACCGGGACGCTCACTTCGGCATTCGCCATCTCTCACATGAAGCCCACGAGCGGGGGGCAAGCAGAAGGGGGGGCTGGACTGCAGCAGCCTCCCGAGCACCGCCGCCTGTGTGCCAAGGGGGGAAAACCCTGTAAGCATCATCCCCCGGTCCCACTGCAGCACGCAGCGCGGCTCCGGGCTGGCGGAGCAGCCTGAAGAATGGAAGCAGGCGTTTTAAATTCACCACCAGAGAGACAGCAGGTGCCTGTCAATGCACGCGAGGATTTCTCCCCGCCTGTCGAGCACCATTGCCTGGAGCATCCCATCCAGCAGCACCACTCAGTCAGGTGGCCACCAAAGCAGAGAGCTTCCCCAGCTGGGGAACAGCCCAGCCCTGTGAACTGCACGTGAGGTTCTGGCAGTGGTACGGGAAGGATAATCCCCAGGGCTGAGCTTCTCCTGCAGGGATGCTCTGAGCCTCCCCCGCTGGACCTGCTGGGACAGCCCCTGCTCCGTGCTGCTGGGGGTTGGAGCGGTGTGGATGTTGGCTGTGCTCTTACGGACTGCTTCATAGCAAAGCACAAAGGTGGCTTTGTTGCAGCGGGTGTAGCTCGGCCCTGCGCACCTGGCTCAGCTCAGGGCTGTGTCCCTTCTTACAGCCCCACGGCCAATTCCCATCGCCCCACAAGAGGGGCAGCGTTCCTTCTGGAGCCCCCAACATCACGAGCGATGCATCTCTTCGCACCGCAGCCCGGGGGCACACGGGGCCAAACCGCAGCCCGGCCCCATCCACGCCGCACTGAAGAGGCGAGGATGAACGCACGGCACGCTGCAGCCCGGGCAGCTCCGTGCCACGACATGAGGGCAGTCGGGGACGCGGCCCTCGAGTTCCCCAGCCCAGGCAGGGCCCGATGGGACCCCTCCCTCAGCGCTCAGCCCACCCAAACCCGGGGGGCTCAGGGCCTGGAGAGCCCCCACAGCCACACAGGGCCGAGCCCTCCGTGGCGCCTCCTCCTCCCGGGGCCGAGGTAACCCCGAGCCGGGCCCAGGCCCGGTGCAAACGGCGGCGCCCCCTCAGGTCGGGGCTGGGGGGGGGGGCAACGCGCGGACGCAGCGGGGCGTGGCCCAAGACTCTGCTTGCTGATGGTTTCAGTCTAGCTCCAGGCTGGCAGACATTTACATCCTCTAAATGAACAAAAACCCCACAATCCTCACTGTAACTGGTAGCAACTGATCTGAGGGATCAGCCTCAAGGTCGAGGCTGAAGTTCCACACTGCCTGCAAGTGGTAGGGAGCTCTGCTTGGCAGGGACCCTGGGAAATTCTGGGATGGCCAAGGGGCAGCGGGGCAGCTCCGGCACTACCTCAGCTCTCCTTATTTCCAGGATTTCCATCTTCAAAATGTGAGCAGAGGGAGAGAAAACACCCAAGGAGCAGGCAGGGCTTACCTGAGATCTCATCCGTGTCCTTTTTCATGCCCTCCTCAGTGGCCATGGTGACGGCAGCTGTCAGAGCAGAGTTCCACTCGATCCCCTCCTCCATGCTTTCCTCCGACAGGGCGATCTGGGTGATGCTCCCTGCCAGACAGGCAACATCAGCCCTCTCTGCAGCACCAGCCCGGAATCCCTGCTTGGCTTTCCACCCCCCTACCCCTCTCAGGCTCTTTTTCACTCTCATGGTCAGGCTGGTTCTGCCTGGCCTCTTCCAAACAAATCAGCTACAAGCAAGTAATGCTGTTTCTCATTGGANGGCGGCAGCGGCGCCGGGAGGATGCGGGCGAGCGGAGGGGCGCGGGCGCTGCTTCTGCTGCTGCTGCGCCGCTGCCTCCTGCTGGGACCGCGCCCGGCCGCGGGGCAGCACGGTGAGTGCGGGGCGGCGGCGGGAGCGGAGGCAGCACCGGACCGGACTCCCGGCGGTGCCGTCCCGCAACAGCTTCGATCTCGGTGCCAGCGATCCCGCTGCGCTTTGAGGTTTCTTTCTTTGGGGGGTGGCCCGTTGGTGTCCCCACTGAGATCCCCCATTGATGCTCCTGTTGAGGTCGGGTTCAGGGTTTATTTTTTGGGGGGTAACCCATTGATGTCCCCATTGGTGTCTCCATTCATATTGGGTTCGGGGTTTACTTTTGGGGGGGTGACCCATTGACGTCCCCCATGGATGTCCCCATTGATGGCGCTGCCCATACAGCCCCCATCCCCCCAGTCCCGCATCCCATCCGGTGCTCCCACTTTGGCCGCCGTCCCGTCCCGTCCTGCAGGGAGCGCAGAGTTTCCCCTCCCCGCAGGATTTGGCACGGCTGAGGATTTGGGGTTTCGTTTCCCAGAGGATGAAGGGGATGAGTGGTGTCCCCCCAGCACAGCCCTTGGAGGGCTCAGTGCTGCTCCCCCCCATCCTTGTACCCCAGAAGTGCCGTCCCCCCCCCACGCATGGCAATGCACAGAGCAGGCTTTGCTCGGAGTCTGCGTGCTGCTGTGAGCTTTCCAGTCCCATCCAGACACGGCTTTGTCCACTTTTGGGGCAGGAATCGAGCACTTCGGTTGACACGACCCAGTGAGAACACCTCTAACGCTTTTGTATCTGGATTTTGGGGATATTCCGCCATGAAAAGCCCCTTTATGCTGGGTGTCACTGTGGGGATGTGGGGGACACAGTGATGGGCTGGGCAATTGTGGGGTTATTTCCCCCAAATCCCCCCCAAATCGGGGTCCTAAAAGTAAAGGGGTGGCACAGTGATGTCTGCAGGGGGGAAACTGGGGCTGCCTTGACCCTGGGGGCCATCCCCAGCGGGGTTTGAAAGAGGACCCATATCCCTATGGGGCAGTGCAGCATGGGGAAACTGAGGCACAGAGAGCAACCCCGCTCCTTTGCCTTCATTTAGGGGACGGCTGCGGCCACACAGTGCTGACAGCACAGAGTGGGACGCTGAGCTCCAGGAACTACCCTGGCACGTACCCCAACCACACGGCGTGCCACTGGGAGCTGCGGGCCCCCCCGGGCACCTCCCTCATTGTGGCCTTTGGGGACTTCGACTTGGAGTCCTCGGAGCGCTGCACCCACAGCTCCCTGCTGCTGGCTGACCCTGAGAGCGGCACTACTTATGGTAAGGGGGAAACTGAGGCAGCACAGAGGGGTGCAGATCGCGTTACATAAAGCCTTTGCTAAGGAGGGGATCAGGGGAAATCCGGCCTTTTAGCTGATTTCATCCCGAGGAGGATTGGGGCGGGGGGGGACAGCCAAGGCGACCCAGATGGGAGCAGATGCAGCCGCTGATTAAGTAACTTTGCCCAAACGTTTCCAGGATTTTCCTGGAGAGATGGAATGGTCTCAGGGAGATTTGGCAGCACCCGATGGGGAAACGTCTCTGGATGGGAGAAGTGGCAGTGGGGTGGGACTGCCCCAATGGGACGGGATGGGGCTGCAGAGAGGGGTCGGCCACGCAGCCCCATTCCCATCAGCACACTGCCCACCCACCCGGCGTTCCGGGCACCCCCAGCCTCTTTCAGTGCCTTTGCCATTGGGATGGGGTGAGGCAGGATCCCACCAGTATCTGCTGCTGTCCCTGGAGTGATCCCAGCTGGTTGTCGGGAAGTGGCTGACTCAGAGCCGGCTCCTGGCGCCCAACCAGCATCACAGCCTGACCCCGCTGCCTTCCCTTCGGGGATGTGCTGGGGTCCTGGGGACCATCCCCAACCCTGGGACAACAGCAGTGCTGCTGGGAGCATCTCCGGGCACCTGGAGATGGAAGCAATGCGGAGCAGCAGCACAGCCCATCCTGTTGTCCCCTCCATCCATTGGGAAGGATGGACAAAGAGGAGTGATGCAGGCACCGGGGACACCTCTTGTCCCCATCTAGGCCCGGGGATGTCCCCATGGAACCCATCTTCCCCGCTAAGCTGAAGTTTTAATCAGGGAGATGGAGACTGCAAATTAATTTGGATTAAATGGGTCGCTGCTCTGGGGGATTTAGGAGGCAGCTTTGGTGGCTCCCGTGGAAGGGGGACGGGTGGCAGCGGGGAGGGGATGTGGACCCATTCTGCAGCCGAACCGTGCGTGCCAGACCCACAGCCATTGCCTCAACACGGGCTGCCGGCCACACGGCTGCTCGCTCCTTCCCAGCTGGTCGCAATTAAGAAGCTCTTAGGAGAAGTTTGCCGGGAAGCAGCGGGGGATGACCCGGCCGGCAGACGTGACGTCACCGCAGTGTCACTTTGTGGTTGTGGGGACTGTGATGGGGCCACCCTGAGCACCCTTCCCAGCACACACATCCGGGGAGGTGAAGCCCTCAATCCGGGTCCCTGTGTCCACTCCCAGGGACCCCAGTCCTCCCCACAGCCCCATCCCTCCTGCAGGGCCCTACTGCAGGAATGCTGTCCCCACCGCCCCGCTGCTGGTCACCTACTCCAGTGCTGTCACCGTCCTGTTCAACAGCACCAGCCACCGCTCAGGACGGGGCCTCCTCCTGTCCTATGCCAGCTCGGAGCACCCAGGTAGGAAGGGGGGCTGTCCCCTGCAGGTGCTGACCTCCCAGGCTGTGTCCCTGCCTGGATACGGATAGGGGTGCAGGGATGTCTGTGCCCACCCCAGCTTGGCTCCCATTGCCCCCAGCCCCCTACCAGCCCCCATTTTCCTTGCCTGGGGGCTGTGGATGTGGGAGAGGTGATGGGGAATGGCAGGGAACCGGTGACCCTCAGACTTGGCACCCCCAGGGCAGCTGGGACCCCAGTATCAAGCTCTGCTGCAGACAGCACTGTGACCAAAGAGACACTGTACCCTGTTCCTGCAGACCCAGGGGGAAAACCTACCCTTGGAACAGGGTTTGGTTGGGAAGGGCACAGAGATGGGGTGCCCCAGGGAGAGTTGGGTGCTGTGGGGGTCCCACATAGCCCCTCACCTTGGGGCATCCCTGCCTTGCAGACCTGATCTCCTGTTTGGTCAGAGGCACCCATTTCTCCCAGGAGCACGTCAGGTGAGCAGCTGTCCCAACAGCAACCTGTCTTAGCATTCCCCAGCCCAGCATCACTACCTGTCCCCATCAGCACTTCTGTCCCCATCCCACTCATCCTATGCATTTCAGTGTGTACTGCCCTGCTGGCTGCAAGGACATCGAGGGGGACATCTGGGGCAACACGAAGGAGGGCTACCGGGATGTACGTACAGAGCCCTGCTCTCCTGTGAGGTGTCACCCATGGGTGCCCCGCTGGGGACTGTCCCCAGCAGTTGGCTGTCTGTCACCTGTCACCTCCATCCTGCTGCCAGTAGGCGGAGGGAGGACAGGTTCACCTTGGGGGGGCCTGGCTGCTCTGACCCCACGCTCCCTGCAGACCTCAGTGCTGTGCAAGGCAGCTGTGCACGCCGGTGTGGTCGCTGATGAGGCGGGTGGGCAGGTCACCCTGTCCCGTGAGAAGGGGATCACACTCTACGAGTCGGCCTTCGCCAATGGGCTGCACTCTAAAAGGTGGGCACGGGGGTCCCAGCTGCCACCCCTCAGTGAGGGAGCCCCCCCAGGTGGGTTTGCTGGGTCTTTGCTCCATAGGACCATTCCTGACATCCCCCCTTCCCTTCTCACAGGGGCTCCCTCTCTGAGAAGCGTCTCCTATTCCACAAAGGTATTTTTCCATGCGTTAAGCCATCATTTTGGCTGCATGAGGAGACCATGGTGCTGTCCAGGTCCCCAGCTGTCACCTCACCTTGCAGCCTGCGGCGATGCCCTGGAGGTGGCTGCCTTCAACGCCTCATCCTGGTGGCAGGAGGTGGACACGCTGGGGCAGGAGCGGAGCTGGGCAGCTGAGCAGGCAGCCCTGGGCACCCCCAGCCCCTCCTGGGCAGCCGAACCCGGCGCCGACACCGCCTGGCTGGAGCTGGACCTGGGCACCCGCAGGAATGTCACAGGTCAGCACGTGTCAGCTGGTGGATGGGGCTGGTTGTTGTCCCTATGCCACCCTGGTCGCTGCCCAGGTGGGACCCCCACACTGCCTAAAGAGGCTACAGATCCCCTTCCCCCCCCAACCTGTAACTCCCAGGAGTGTTTGGGGGCTCCTTGTGCCATCCCCTGCTCTGATTGCACTGGTTCAAATTGGGATCCGGACAGCATCCGTCCTTCCTTGTGGCTTTTTCCTGTCCCCATTTTGTTCCTTCCCCACCGCAGCCATTTCTGGGATGAACAAGTCAATATTATGCTCTTGCATCTGGTGCCAGCGAGCGCCTTTTGTTCAGCCAAGCCTGCCGCCAACGGGGGCTTTGTGCAGAGGCCGGAGGGAAGAAAATGGGGACATTGTGAGACCGGGGGCCGGAGGAGGGAGGAATGCAGCCGGGGTTTGTCGGCTCCTCGGGGCAGAGAGGGGGATGTGGGTGCCCAGGAAGGAGCTGTGGGGGGGTCGGGGTGACATAAGGGCGCATCCTGCCCAACAGGGATCATCACAAAGGGATCCGCGGAGATATATGACTTCTACGTGACGTCCTACCGGGTGTCCTCCAGCCGTGATGGGAAGAACTGGAGACCCTACAGGGGCAGTAGCGGCCGGGAGGACAAGGTGGGCACGGGGGCAGCAGGGTGGGCACAACCCTCAGCCCGCAGCTCTGCGGCCATCCCTGCCCTCCCCAGTAGGTCTTTGAAGGAAACGTGGACAGCCTCGGGGAGGTCTCCAATGCCTTCATCCCACCCATCACAACCCGCTACCTGCGCATCACACCCCAGAGCTGGCATCAACGTGCTGCCTTGAAGGTGGCCCTGCTGGGCTGCCAGATGGCACGGGTCCGTGCAGCACGGCCCTATGGTGAGCATCTCTCGTGCCCCTGGGGACCTCCAGCTCCCCATGCTCCCGGCGCTGACAGCACCCGCTCTGCCCTGCAGTGCCCAGCGACCCAAAGGAGGTCCCTGTCCGCATCCCCATCCCCACCAGCCGCCCGCCTGGCCGCACGCCCATCCCTGGCGTCGCCCTGGACCCTGAGAAGGCAGGTGGGTGCCATGCAGGGGCTGATCCTCATCCCATTGGTGGCACTGGGCAGTCATGTTAGTTGTCCAGCTCGGCTCACCCAGGGTGGGCTCTCAGCACCCAGGAGAACCCCAAGTGTGGAGGTGTGGGATGGTGGATCCACGTGCTGATGCTGCTCTCCCTTCCCAGACTCCACACTGCTGGTGATGCTGCTCATCGGTGTCTTTGTCCTCCTCAGCTCCAGCCTCCTGCTGCTGGCTTTCCTCTGCCGCAGGAGGAGGTGGGTCCCAGCCTGCCCCCCCAGATCATGGAGTTTCTGGGGGGCTCTGTTAGGCTGCTGGCTGCATCCTAGTGGCTGAACCCACCATCGCAGGCAGTGATGACCTCACTCGTGTTGTGCTCTCTCCCCTTGCAGGAAGCCAGCCACCAAGCTGAACTGCGGGCTCCCAAAAGGTAACAGCCCCCACTCACTGTGGGGGGCTCTGGGAGGTGCTGAGTGTGGGGGTGCTGAATTCAGGTCAGATGCAGCTGGTTGAAGGCCTGAGCTCAGGCTCCTTCCTGCTCATCCTAATGTGCCGCTCTGGGGGCACCCCCCATCCCCAGAGGCATCCAGGGGTGGTGGGAGGCAGGCGTGTGACAAATGGGGGCTTCTGCTCTCTGCCCAGGGCAACCCAAGCTGGAGGCAAGCCAGGTGTGCTCCCTGGGGAGCCTGCCACCCCCTGGATCCACGCTGCCCTCCTTCCCTGTGGTGCTGGGGGACCTCAGCCAGACTCACTCACCAGGTAATGGGAACACAGGAGCACAGAGATGGGGCAGAACAGACCCACATCCCCCCCACCACACCCTGCTCCAGCCCCTGCCCTGGATCCTGAACCTCTGCAAAGGGAGAACCTGGGAGTGCGTGGGCATCACGAGGTGGCCAGAGGGCACTGGGTTCCTGGATGCTGGGGCAGAGGGACGTGTGGGGTGGGTGCCCTGCCCCGCACGGGTTTTACGTGGTCCCTTGGGGTCTGTGCCCACCTACATCTGAAACCCAGGGGTGGACATGGGGCCATGTACCTTTGTGGGGCTGTTCCCTCTGCGCCATCCCCATCTCAAAGCCGTGTTCCCCCACTGCAGACTACGCCGAGCCGGACGTGGTGCAGGTGAGCCCCAGCAGCCAGTTGGGCTCCTCCACCTTCAAGCCTCCCCCAGACGAGGGCTACACCCTGCCGCTGGTTGTGAGCCACTACGACGTGCCGGGAAAACACCACGAGTACGCAGAGCCTCTGCCACCAGAACCCGAATACGCCACACCGTTCGGCGAACCTGAGCATGCCGGCACCTGCTGGAACCCCGGCGACACTGCAGGGCTCCCTGCCGCCCCGAGCCGTGCCTGCTCCCCGGGCTCACCCCCAGCACGGTACGTTTCCCCCCCGCTGCAGCTGCCTGGGGTGAGTGCAGCCCCCCGGGTGGAGCGGACTGCCAGCCCCCATGGGGATGGGCCCTCTGCGGAGGGATCCCACTCACAGCAGCTCGCAGACTGTCCCTTCTCGCACGTGTACCACGAGGCCTGGTGAGGTGGCAGAGGAGAGCTGCCCACCCTCGGATGGAGCCGTTCCCTGGGGCGCAGAGGGGTTTTATAACTGAATCCACACTTTTATTTAAATATATATATATATATATATACATCCATGTATACAAACCGCTCCTCTCCATCAGCTGCTGTGCGAGTGCCTTCACACAGGGCTCAGAGCTGGGCAGAAGCTCGGGGTGCAGACAGCACACCGCACTACGGGTACCCCACCCCATGCAGCCCTATGGAGGGGCGTTGCGGGTACAACCACGGCTGCTCTACGGCCCCACTCTGCTGGCCCACCCACAACGCCGCCCCACCCCCACAGGAACACCTCCGCGTCTACAACGGCTCCTTGCGGGTTCCCCATAGGAACACCCACAGGTGTAACACAAACTGGTTGTGTGGCGGAACGTCTCTCCTGTCCTGCCTTTCTGCTGCTCTTCACACCGCCATCCCGGGGCGCCAGAACAAGCGGTTACCGGCGACCCCTCCCACAAAAATTGTGCTTCCGAAATCTCTTGATGTCGATTCCGCGAGGGTGACCGAAGCCCCCCCGTGCCACGCACGGCAGAAGCCCTTTTTAAACGGGGGCTTCCGCGCTGCGGCCAGTGGGGAGCGGCGGACTCCCTTCGAGCTCGCGGCGAGGCTTCTGGAAATTCCTCAGAAGACAGCGGGAAATACTTTATTCTCTACCTTTTCCCCTTCATATTTCACTGCTCTTTTGGCCGTTTCTGCGTCTTTTTTCTCTAAAATACCATTTCCCCCCCGCTCCGTTGGCCTCGGAGCGCTATGCAAATCGCGCGGGGCATGCTGGGCTGCTCCCTTCCCCTCCACCGCTCTGCGCATGTGCAGCGGCGCATCCGATGGAACCCGCATTGCGCACGCGCAGCGCGTCTCGTCTTTTGATTGGCAGCACCGAAAGTACTTCCGGGTTCTGCCCCGGAAGGGCATCCGGTGTGCGCGGCGAAGGGAGCGCAGCCGGCGGCGGGGCCTCGGTCCGCCCGCGGGGCATGGGGAGGTACGGCGCGAGGGGGCCGGGAGCGGTGCGGGATGAGTGTGTGGTGCAGCCGGCCGAGCTGCAGCCGGTACCGGTGGGGCTGAGGCTGGCTGTGAGGGGCAGCGTTGGTCTCCCGGTGTGCCGGGTCTTTGCTGCCGCTTACGGCGATGTAAGTCCTAAAGCAGGACGGGGACGCTGAGAGGGGCTCTGAAAGCCTCGTTTGATTCTAGATGCTAATTACAGCTGTGAGCGGCCCCGTGCTGCAGCACCGATGCTTAATGAGCTGTAGAGGATCGCCAGGTAGCGAATCGTGGTGTTAATTGAGGCCACGCCACCCGCTGCAAAGAAAGCACGGAGCTGCCCAGCAGTGCCTACAGCAGGAGCTGCAAAGCCCGCTCTCTTCTGATGTAATCAGAGGGCTGGAGCTCCTCTGCTGTGTGTTCCTATGGGGGTGTTCAGCCTGGAGAAGAGAAGGCTCCGGGAGAGCTCACTGTGGCCTGCCAGTGCTTGGAGGGAGATCATAGACAGGAGGGAGAGCAACTTCTGACGTGGGTAGATAACGATAGGACAAAGGGGAATGGCTTTAAACTGAAAGAGAGAATTAGGTTGGATGAGCAGCACGTCCCAGGCAGCTGCAACAGGAACTCATGGATGGAGTGTGTGCTGCAGTGTGGTGAAACTGTTTTCTGTTGTGGTGTTATGAGGGAATGGGTGACACGGGAAATATCTGGTGTTCCTGTAGGAATGAGAGTGATGTGGAAGAGGAGGAAGAGAGAGTAGGTTAACACTGGCTGCTGACCCTGGGAAGGCTTTGGGAAATGGCCTCTCCGTTCGCTGGGCCCACAGCAGTGGCTGATGTAATTAAAGATCTAGACACGCAGATAGCTGTAAGTAAACTGCGTGAGCTTGCCTTGAGTTGGCATGCTGGACTGGTGGGGACCTCATCCTGGGTGTTTTGCCTTCGGTGATCTTAACAGCACACAAAAGGTGCCAGTAAGATCAAGAGAGAAATGTGCAAAACGACTTTATACCAATAACGTGCATCCTGCCCCAGGATCTCAAAGCACTGCACAGGCATCGCCTGCTCCCCTGCATGGCGGGTGAGGATTCCTGCTTGGTGGATGTGTAGATGAAGCATGGGAGCAAACGGCCTGCAGGCAGCCCCTGTGCAAACCCAGGCATGCAACGAAATGCCTCGTCCAGAAATACCACCTAGGATGCTGAGGTTTGAGCATAAGGGCCTTCTGCCATTGGCTGGGTTCAAACTGAGGGAGCTGGGAATTTGCTGAGAGCCCTGCAGAAGTGTGTCTCAATGTAAATTCTTCTGGGAGAGCTCCCTGGTGCAGCAGTGCATGGGTTTGTGTTGCAGTGAAGCACTAAAACAGCCGCTGTCTGGGCGTGATTTCTGGTTTTGTTTTCTGTATGAATTAATCCAAACTAACAGCTTGCTCTGCTGAAGGGAAAATGTCTGTTTGTAGCTGAGATAGGAGATGCTGCTCATCAGTCTGTATGTGGGTGTATTGCATACAGCAGCTCTGGTCCATCCATGCAATCGCTTGCAGTTGACAGTGTGAGTAACCACAGGCACGTGGTGGTGACCCAGGGAGATCTGAGCTGCAGGTTGTGCTGCCAGAACCCCCTCTGGCTGCCTGTTAGTTTCCCTCACTGTGGCTTTTGGTGTCCTGCTGTGGGAAGCCACGTCTGTGTTTCCTCTCTTGTCGCTGTTCCTTAGAACTGGGGCTGAGCTCTGTTGTGAAGATGGCTCTGGATTTCAGGAGGGGGATTGCTGCAGAGCAGGTTTGGAGCAAAGCACTGCTGGAACCGAGACCTCCAGCGTGGGGAGCCCGAGCATGGTTGTCTTCTGGTTTGGTTTCTGCCTCCTGGGTTTGTGGAGGATGGAGAGTGACCACGGGCAGGGCTCGAGCCTGCTGTGCCTTGCAGGCTGGGCCGTGTCCTTAGGTTAAATCTCAGCTCTGAGTACGGGCTCGCCCTCGAAGCTGCCTGCAGTATGTGGGGTGGTTTATGCAGGCCCTGCTGTGAGGCTGAACACGTGCAGGACCCAGCAGGGCGAGGAGCCTCTGTTGTCAGTGCGCTGTATGCAGCTGCTGTGCTGCTCAGGGAAAACTTCATTCCCCAGATAGCAGGGAATGTTTTCTAAACGTTCCTCTTCCCTTACTGTGTCCAGAGACCTGATCTGTAAACTCTGGGTCCTGTCAGTATGTGGGCAAAGCCCCCTTTGGATTCCTGCTCTGTTTGCTAACTGTCTTCTGTTTCTCTCTCCAGTTGATCGGATTGGGTCCCCACAACCCCAAGAAGAAGCAGGACCTCGACAAGCTTTATGATCTAAAAGCTAAAGCCCAACAGATTATGAACCAGTTTGGCCCATCTACCTTGATCAACCTCTCCAACTTCTCCTCCATAAAGCCTGAACCTGCCAGCACTCCCCCTCAGAGCTCCATGGCAAACAGCACCGCCGTGGCAAAGATGCCCGGCACACCCAGCGGAGGAGGGCGGCTCAGTCCTGAAAGCAACCAGGTAAACTCATCCCCAGCTGCGGGGGAGATGCTCACACCTCTCCCTGCCGCTCAGCAGTGGTGGAATTCCCAATCTTTTGACATGTTTGGGCTGAGAGGATGCTGCCTTCTGCCCTGCAATAATCCAGCACTCATGCGTGTCTGTCTGCCATTTGAAATGCTACAGGTGATGAGCACTTGAGCAATGGAAATACTTCCTTTGTGTCCTGAACACAAAATTAGTCGCTGGAACGTTGCTTGCATTTGCCTTTTAAGGTTTCTCATTATGTCTTTGTCCTCTCTTGCCAGCAGCCACGCTTCAGCCAGGGGCATTTTAGTGCTGGTTTAGTGCAGGAGAATTAGGCATCCTGGCCTGCTGCAATCTGCTTTCTGTTCAGAGCAGCCACTGGTGCTTAAAAATGACTCCTTAGCACCTGATGTTTCTTATCTGCCCTTCCTGAGCTGATACTGCATGTCAACACGTGTGACTTGGGTCTCTGCTTTGTAGGGGAGGAGGTCTTTTGTGGCTGTGCAGGGTGGGCAGTCATTTGCTAAAGCAGCACAGTAAATTGTTCCTCTTTTCTCTCTCACATACTCAGGTTTTAACCAAGAAGAAATTGCAGGACCTGGTGCGTGAGGTGGATCCAAACGAACAGCTAGATGAAGATGTGGAGGAAGTAGGTACCAACCCATGGCAGGGGCTGCAGAAAGAGCAGATCTGGGGTTTTCCACTGTCCGGTGGTCCTTTGCCCAAAGCAGGGAGGGTTGGTCTGTATTACACTGCCATATTCTCATGTTCATGGCAGCCTTCAGCCATCCACGTCTCTGCTTCCCAGTGTTCAGAAAGGTTTCAGGGAAGCTGTGGCAAACACCCTTGAAACATCTTCTAAGGGTTTATTTTCATACCTTCCCATCGTTTCAGCTGTTCAGTGCTGCTAAGACCTCTTCTTGTCCTCGTTCTGTGGCAGATGCTGTTGCAGATTGCTGATGATTTCATAGAGAGTGTGGTGACAGCTGCCTGCCAGCTCGCACGGCATCGCAAGTCAAACACCCTGGAAGTGAAAGATGTCCAGTTGCACCTTGGTAAGGAGCTTGAGAGGTGGGCACACACCCCACTGAAAACCCATGAGAAGATTCATTGCTCTCCTAATAAAGGGATAAGGGGATAACCTGCCCCTAACCCCATCCTCTCCGAGTGGGTGAAGTGTGCTGGCATGTGCTCTCTCTTCCAGAGCGGCAGTGGAACATGTGGATCCCGGGCTTTGGTTCTGAAGAAATCAGGCCCTACAAAAAAGCCTGCACTACAGAAGCTCACAAACAGGTAAGGAGCCCTCAGGAACATGCTGAGAATAGCATGGTAGAAGCCTGATACAGGTAAGGCGCCCTTGGACTCCTGGCACTGGTGAATCTGTAACCTCTTCCAAATGGACTTGAAGTAACTTCTGGAGTTTCCTCAGTGGTTTGTGCAGAGAGGATTGAGTGTGGCAGCCCGGGTGGGAAGGGTTCAAAAGCAGCTGAGGGCATTTTTGGTGGTTGTAATGCCATGGAAAGCACAGCAGTGACAGCAGAGTAGCAAAGTCCTAGGCTGCAACAAATGCAACAGCTGTGGGCACAGCAACAAAGGAAAGAAGCTGCTTACCTTCAGAAGGCCTCAGGTATGCAGGGATCTAACCCTTAAATGAGGTCTGGGAAGGGGTGGATCCTGGCTTCACCCCTTCCAGTCACTCAGGTGCATTGCATGCACCTGAGCTCCCCTGGGTTGGGCCTTCCTTCCCACCAGGTGCTCAATCACTGCTTCAAGCCATGACTTAGCATTTCCACTACAACTGTAGATCACACAGACACTGTAGGAATAATTGTAGGTCTGCAAAGGCCACAAACGAGCACAATGCTGAGAGCAGAGCTTGCCTTGCCTCTCCTGGCCTGATGCTTCCCCTGCAGGTGGTTAGAAATCAAGGCAAGGCCTGGGGTTTTCTTCCCAGAATGCTAAAGAAAGAAAGACTGGAGGAGGCAGGAGCACAACTGAGATATCCTGAGGGACTGCCTGGGTGAAGTCTTGTGGCCACTCCTGTCAGTTGCAGCTCATGGTGCGAGTAACCAGAACTGCCACCCTGCATTTGCAGACCTGTGCTGCATGGTGCAGAGTCACAGTGGCTGGACGTGGTGTCACACACAGGATTCAGTGCTTTATGGCAGGCTTTGGCTCAGCTTCCTTGGGCTTCTTTGTACCCACAGGCCAAGGCTGCACTCAGATACACTGTGAGCAGCACAGGGCACCTGCTGTGTCTTTGTGTCACAGGTCTCAGCTGCCTACCACCATAAGGTTAAACAGCCTCAGCAGAGAGCACGCAGTTGTCTGTGATTTCAGCTGTGACTGCAGCTGGGCAGCTGGGTTTTCCCCCCCCCTTAATTTTGCTTTAGCTGAATTGGGCGATTGCTTTTGAAGCATGAGGCAGGGCAGGAGGTGCCCTGCAGGAGCTGTTGGAGTTCATGGGTGCTCTTGCAGCTCTCTTGCTGGAGCTCGGGTGGCCTTTGGTCCCTCCCTTGGCGCTGCTGCTCTGCTTTGTCACACAGCCTTTGCAGCCTGGGGGGCCAAGCGGGGGAGTGCAGGCGTTTCCTTTCCCTCCGGGGCTCTGAGATTCAAATGGAGCTGACAGACCTGTGTGCAAACAAGACAGGCAGCTCCCTGAGAGAACCTGTGATCGGTTGTTCTGCACAGCTGCTGTTCAGGTTGCTTTGCAGTAACCTCACCTGAGACTCAGCTTCCCACGTTCTTCTCTTTCTTCTTACAGAGAATGGCACTGATTCGCAAAACCACCAAGAAATAACCCTGGGAGGAGCTCGAGGTGACGCCGGTGCATTTTGGGATCTCTGCCTCTCACTGCAGCCTCCGCCATGCCATCCATGGGATATTTTTGTTAATGCTTTACAGAGAAGCATCTATTTTTTATGAATGGTGCAGCAATATCTGACTTTATGAGGAGATCTGCCAAAAACATTCTGTCCTCGTTGCCCCCTAAGAGCGCGGCGTATCTCAAAGCAAAGACTTTTATTTGTGACTTGAAAGTGGTTTATCGTATAAGTGATTACCTGAGGGACAGAGCATTTGATGGTGTGTGTGGGACAGTATTAGAAGCATCTGTAGAGGTTTTTGTTTCCTCCTTCCTGCCCCTCCCCGCTCCAGTACTTTGTAATGTCAGTGTTTATATAAATACTTGCGTTTGTTTTACATGAATAAAGAAATTATTAATCTAAAACCAAGGGAAAGAGGCAGCTGTGGGGTTGCCTGGTGTCTGTGTGGGAGATCTGTGCTGGACTTTGAGCTGAGTGGGGGGTTGGGTGGTCTCTGCTCTGCAGATGGGGCTGTGCCCACCCTGTGCTCACTGCATCAGGATCTCCTGCTGTGGTTCAGCCTCTGCTTGGATGCAGGTAGGAGGGAGGTGGTGGCTGAGGATATGAAATGAGTGTGTTCATGACACGAGGGGTCACATCCCAATGTCTGCGCTGCCCAAACCAGCACACATCGGAGAACCTACAGATGCTGTGGGATGTGGTGGGGAGGGAGAGGGCAGATCTGCGTGCTCCCTGCAGAGAAAGGGAGGTTGTGGACACTGCCTCGCTGCAGAGCTCGCTGCTGGGGCTCTCGGCCTCCAGGGCTGCCAGCACCCGTGGGTGAAGCCCCGTTGTTGATAGATGAGGGCCCCGTCCAGCTGGAGAGCCCGGGATATGCAGTAAGTGCAGCTGAGGCCGGTCTGACTGGTGCTCGGGAGGGAGAGGCAGCTCCCGGGGCACAGAGCTGCTGTCTGTTCCCAGGGTCCTGCCCAAAGCGCGGCTGTGTGCTGCAGGGCACCGAACTGAGGGAGTTCCCTGCTGGATAGGAAAAAGGGTTTGGGACCCGAGGGCACGGGAGGGGCTGCGCTCGCTGTCTGGGAGCCGCTTTGTAATGGGGGAGGAGAAATGGGTCCCCGGCACCTCCCCTTCCCCAGGAAAGCGGGCAGGCAGTGGGGTGAGCAGGGGGTGTTTAATGCCATCGCTCACTGCTCTCCTACCTCCTCGGCACCCGGCAGAGCCCGGCACCTCCAATCCCCTCCTTAGCACGCGCACCTCTTCCGCTTCTCCTCCTCCTTTGGGCACGGTGCCGGCAGCGGGACGCTGCTCTTCACCCCGTCCCACGCCTCGCACGGTGCCAGCAGCCCGCTCTGCAGCGCCCGGTAAATGGCCACGGTCAGCATCTGGAACGCCCGCGCCACATCGCTGCCATCCTTGGCTGAGGTCTCAACGTACTGCATGCCCAACGAGGCCGCCAGCCGCTCCGCCTCCCTCCTGCCCACCTTGCGCTCCGCCTCCAGGTCGCTTTTGTGTCCCACCAGCAGGAAAACCACGTGGAATGGTTGGACCGTGTCTGTCACCTCCCGGTGCCACCGCCGGACGCTCTCGAAGGACGCGCGGTTGGTGAGGTCGAAGAGCAGCATTCCCCCCGCAGAGTTGCGGTAATAGGAGCGGGTGACGGACCTGGAGTGCGACCAGAGGGGGGGTGAGGGGATCCCCTTTGGCTGGAGCACCGCCGCCCCACCACCCTGCCCTTGGGGAGCCAGCATGCGGCTCCAAGGCCACCCTACGGCCAAGGAGAACCAGGTCGTTGGCTGTACCGATTGCCCCAGGCAGCTCTATCACCACAATGCCCTCTGAAGCATTCCCATTGCAGAAGACATGTTTCTGGGGGGTGCAGCCAGCAGCACCAGTCTGCTCTGCTTCCCAATGGGACAAAAGGGAAACTGGTGCCATGCTCTGCCCGTGAACTCTGGGGTGCAGGGAAGCCGCTTTGCCCTGATCCCAGCAGGAGCACCCCGGCCTCTCCCCCATCCCCCTGCAGCTCCAGGGGCACGCGGGCTCTTTTGGGCCCTCTGCAGTTGGATGCAGGGCTCAGAAGAGAACCCTAAGGGCCACCTAAGGGCAGCGCCTTTAGCCAGGGCGTCCTTGGGATCCCGGCCCACAGGAATCCATCTCCCACCTCCTTACCTGCGAGCATATCAGGACCCACCTGAAGCGCTCCTGCCCAGCCGTGTCCCAGAACTGCAGCTTGACCTGCAGCCCCGGCTCCAACTCCACGAACTGGACGTAGAAATCCACCCCCACCGTCTGGTTGACGGCATCCAGGAAGACCCCCTCGGTGTAACGGCGCAGCAGGGAGGATTTGCCCACCGTCGAATCCCCCAGCATGATCACCCGGAACTGGTAGTGCCACCGCGGCTCCATCGGCTCCCACCACCCCCGCACCCGCTGCGTGCTGGGGCAGGCACTGCTGCTCCTCCCTGGGGTGTGGGAGGCGTTCCTGGGGATGGGTGGCCCGGGGGG